>JAAKBD010000193.1:0-349628 GCA_012656105.1 Phytophthora syringae | reverse complement strand
AGGTTTATCGTCTTGAACAAGCTGCTCGTCGAAAGGACCAATTCCGATGGACGATCCGTACGCGGCCGCGTGTGCTGCAGCGGGTTTGGACATCCCTGGTCTCTCGCTCGAAGATCTCCAGCTGAACGCTCAGCTGTGCAAGGTCTTGGCTCGCAAGTATCCAGAGATTTTAAACGTGTCGCCGGATCAAGATATGACGTTCGAGTTGAGGATCAAGCCTGGCTCGACTAGTTCAGTCGCCGGCTCGACTAGTTCAGTCGCCGGCTCGACTGGGCCAGTAAGTTCACCGGCTGCTCCCAGTCAGTCATCCCAGCCGACTCATCCTCGCGTCCCAGTTGGCCTGGCGAACCAGACTCGTCCACTGAGCGAGCTGCGTCGACTCCCGGTGACACAGTTGACTCCTGCCGAGCGACTCCGGTGTCTCTCCAATCCCAAGTCACCGACGGCTGCTGGCCGCATTTGCGCAAGGTGCGGCCTACCAAGCAGCCGTATTCGTGTCCTCTTCCCGGCGAGGAAGGATACGAGGAGGCTCGGGCTCTGCTGGGATCGGTGTCTCCGCTTCCCGGCCAGGATAGCGACTCGTCTGAAGACTTGAGTCCAACTCCTCCATCGACTCGCAAGTCTAAGAAGACGTCCAAGTCGACTCCGAAGTCAACGGCCAAGCCCAAGAAGCATCGGCGCGTCGGCTGGACTTGTCATCCGCTACCGTCCCACCGATTTTTCCGTGGTGGACAATTCTCCGGCTGAATCCAGCGACGGTCAAGAAGTCGATCAAGCTCCGTTCGAGTTTGAACCCGCGTCGCCTGAGTCGACTGCTTCGTCGGTCACCGTGTCGATTGGTTCTCAGTCGAGTAGCAAGTCGACGCCGACTTCTGTTGCCTCTCGTCCGCTTGGTGGATCGGCGGAGTCGACCATGGCAGCGTCGTCGGTGACGTCCGTGCCGCCATCTTCGTCGGTTTCTCGGTTGTTGAGCTGTTCGGGGTCTCCTCATTCGTCGGGCACTCAGCCGACGATCCGATTCCCTGGGTTGACCTCGCCGTCGGGTCGACCGGTGCGGATGGCGGCTGCCAATTCTCGGGTGATGACGGCGCAATATCTGGATAATTTGAAGGCCTCCGACACCCAAGTTCTCGGCAAGAGATACTCATCTTCTGATTCGTCGGGCGACAACATGCTGCGTGGTTCTCCGGACATCCAGTGGACTTGGTTTCTGGTTATGATTCTTCTGACGATGGCCAAGACTCGAATCCAAGTCCAGTCGACGATGAGCCGCTCGGCGATGATTTGAATCATCAGTTGTTCGGGTCAGATGACCAAGATGACTCGGACGCTGACTCTCGGATGAAGAAGACGAGGAGTTGCTTCCTCGGTTACCTGGGCAGTGGAGTTACCGTGCTCCAAGAAACCCCGCAAGTCGTCTTCGCCGAGTCCCCCAAGGCGTCATATTCGTCCAAGGAAGCTCGAGCTGAGCGACGTGCGGCCAAAAGAAACGCAAGCTCTCTCGCAAGCAGAGGAAGTCAGCTCGCAAGCACAAGTCCAAGCACAAGCGGAAGCACAAGCACAGCAGTCGGGCGGGCTCTTCGGATGAAGTGGAGTCCAATTCTGGTGCCCCGCCCACCAAACGATCGCGCAAGGCTGCTGATTCGCTTCCGCCGAGTGCCCCGTCAGTCGACCCGGAGTCGTCCTGGCTCTCCTGTGGCGAATGTTTCTGGGTCAACTGGGTTGGTCCTACCGGCCGTACTTTCGACGACTATGACCGACCTTCGTCTCCGGGCCATTCGAGCTTCTTCTCGGGACGCTCGGATGCCGACTCACCTTGAGCGCCTGAAGCACTTGAAGTTCTTTCATTTCGGGTCGTCTCGGTGCTGGCAGCGGATTGTGGAGCACCAGTCGGCGAAGATCCCGATGGAACTGATCGACGGGAAGCCGAACGTCCCTGCTACGCCATGTTCTCTGGCTGGACTTCGCGCTTTTATCGACGTGTATGCCCCCAATCATCCGTGCCAAGTGGTTCGTCGACTGATCCCGGATACGCCGATGTTTTCTCGCCCAGCGTACTGGAAGCAGCCCGGGTTCGTGCAGCATCACATCGTCGTCCTGCCTCTCTTATGGAATTATTGGCTGACGTATGGATCAAGCTTCGTGGTGATGGCGCACTTAATTCCACGGCGGCTTTGGATCAACTGACGAAGTTCTTTGTGGCCTTGTACGAGCGTGGTCACTGGCTCGTCGAGTCGTCTGTGGTTATGGGTCTTCACCCTTCTCAGCACCCGACTCTTTCCACAGCTGAGATCGTTGAGATGTTTGAGCTCTGGACTCGTTACCGAAGTGAACGAAAACGCCGTGGAGACAACCTCTTGGTTTTGATGAAGCCATATCACGAGTCCCTCTACTCGGCGATGTTGAACGTTGTGAATGGTCGACTGGCTCCTCCTGTCAACGTCGAGCTGTATTTCGAGCCTAGCGTCCAGTCATATCATCTGGTCAACTTGCCGTGGGTTCCCTCCAGCGCGGATTGGAACGCTGCTGTCCAGGAAGTCGACCAAGAGGAGCCGTGGCGTTCATGGTGGCTGACTGAGCCAGCTCGTCACCCGTTCAACACTTGCTTTCGGACACGCAACATGGAGTTCATGGTTTTCGCTCCCAAGGGTGTTGATCCACGACTCGTCGAAGACGTTGCGGAGGATGATGTGGATGTGGATGAGTCAGAGCCTTTGACGTATCCTTCAGATGCTCCATTACAGGAGAACCGGATTGGGATCAACATTTTCGAGGGCTTGGAAGTCGGCGAACGTGGATCTGAGCCTGAAGATCGGGTCGTTCCGCCGACTCCAAGTGAAGGCGGGTCGCCGAATCTCGTTGGTGGTTCGCCGATTGCGTCCATGATGGATCAAGGTTCTCCTGTTCGTGATACTGCTTCTTCGTTCGGTCAAGATAACTCGGCTCGAAGTCCTGTTATGGAGCAGTCTTCGCACAGCCAAGCTGAGTCGACTCAAGGTCCAGTTGTGGAGCAGTCGACTGAGCAGTCGACTAACACCCCGTCGACCATGAGTTTGCTGGCCACCGTTGCTGAGACCTTGTCGGCTGCTGCGTCACCCGTTCCTGCTGGATCCCAGTCGCCCGACTATTAGCTTGAGTGGTCGAGCTCCTAGTCTGTTCCCATTTCATAATTTACGTAATATGTAGTTCGATCCAGTAGCATTTCTTTCCACCAAACCTGCTATCTTCATTTGATGGCGATCATTGTGGGCAGTATTTTAATCCTCGTCTGCAACCTACACCATTTGCAGACGATTCTCACGTCTCTTCTGTCGCAAGTAATCAAACAGTAAGCCTCCACACGAGAGATTAGACATTGGTTCCCAAGTCGGCTCATCGTAGCCCACCCACTTGACTTTGAACAATCGTTTTGCCCGACTAGTTCCAGTAGAGAGTGGGGTGTCATCATCAGGATCGCTTCCACTTCGTATCGATCCCGGTCTTCTTCACTGGGTTCCCAGCTGTCTTCCGGGAGGAGTTCCTCGTCGAAGTCGAATCGATCGGTCGCAGTCAACTCGTCGACCAATCTACCATTGGTCGACTATCCGGATCGACCATTTTCTTTAGTCGAGACACATGTACGACCGGATAGAAGCGGTAACCACTCTTGTCTGGAAGCTCCAACTCGTAAGCGAATTCTTCAACTTTCTTCTTCACTCGGAAGGGGCCATGCCACCGGTGGGCTAGCTTTTCTTTAGGCCAGGCTTCACTCGTTCCATGAACAACCACACTTGGTCACCTTCTTTAAACAGCGAGTTTGCCCCATTTGTTGACTCAGTCGACTGATTTCCTTCGGTTTCCGTCGAGTCGGCTGGGCCGGGTGCGTCGGGCACCGCTCTTCTCGTTGACCCAATTGGTCGTTGTGCTCTTCGGCTCGTCGAGCTTTTTCCGTGAGTTGGTACTCTCTGGCTAATTGTAACGCGATTTCTCGTTGACGGTTCGCCTCACGCCGCCATTGAATGGCGCTAGCCGAGCCGGCTGGATCTCTCCTGATGGTTGAGGTCATAGCTTTTAGAGTTGACTGTGCATCCCATCCATGTACCAGGTAGAAAGGCGTTTCTCGTCGAGTCGTATCACGCGAGTTGTTGATTGCGTGCACCATCTTTTCTGCAATGTCATCCCAGTCGGCCTGGAGCGGGTCTTCCACGTAAACTCTGACCGTCTGAATCATCGTTTTTACGGACCGTTCTTGTTGTCCATTAGCTTGAGGTCGGTAGCTGAGTGTTGCTCGGGACTTTGACTGCATTAAGTCGGCGAATGCCTGGAATACTTCACTCATAAATCGTGGATCTCGGTCGTGCCGGATGAGTGACGGAGCTCCATATTGTCGGAAGACACATTCTTCGAAGGCTTTCGCCACTTCCAGTGCCCCTGTCTCGCTCATCGCTTTTGCTATCACGAAACCGGAGAAATGATCTTGGAAGAGAAGTAGTGCAGTGTTTCCTCGCTTTGTTTTCGGCAGCGGTATAACGAAGTCCATCGACACTAATTGGAACGGGTAGTCAGATACCACATTCCCAGGTGAGTATCCTTTCAACTGTGGTCGACTTTTGCTCGTACTGCAGTCCTCACACGCCTGTACGTGTTTCAGCGTGTCGGCGTACAACCCAACCCAGTAGTATTCAGCTTTGACTCGGTGGAAAGTTCGCACAATGCCTTGATGCCCTCCTTCGATGGAATTGTGGCAGCTGTGCAAAACTTCGTCAATCATGGTGGTTGGTATTACCAATCGGAGTTGCAAGTCGTCTGGATCTTGGTCGACTCGTTTTCGTCGTTGGCCCAGACGGTATAGCAACCCATCTTCGCTTATCACAAAGTTGTCTGCAATTTTGCCAGCTTTCTGCGCCCGGCGACGAGTGAGACCGTCCAGGTCGTCTCTAAGGAGAGCCTTTAAGTCGGCCCATTTCATCTCTTCGTCTTGGGCAATGGAGATTCGCCGGCGTCTCTCAGCTTGTACCGTTACTGGGTCGATATCAGCTGAGGTCGGGACCCGACTTTCGTCTACTTCTTCTTGGGATTGGTCCTCCACTCGACTTGGTGGACTTCTGGACCTCGCTGACTCAAAGGTATCGTCCTCAGGGTCTGTATCCGTCAGAGGTTGACTCGTAGCCTGTTCAGTTGACTCGACTCGGTCATTGTTCTCGAAATGTACTCGACGAACTTGTCGTGCCTGATTCCTAGTCATCGCACTGATCGTAGTTGTGTCAACTAGGTCTTCAGTTGAGCTGACTTTCTCGTACAAGACTTCCGCAATTCGGTTTAGCTGTTTCAGTTCAGACTTCCTGTCTCCACTGAGTATAACTCGACCAGCTTTGCTCTCTAATGCTTCAGTAGCCAGAGAGTCAGCTGCTGCGTTGTAATATCGTACCACGTGAAGGTAACGAACCGACTTAAGTTTTCCAGTCAGCTCTTTGTGGCGCGCCAGCTCAATCTGCAACGAATCCTTCTTACATGCGATCACCCCCATGGATTGCTGGATCGCAAGCCTGGAGTCACCGATTATTATCAGTTCGTTGACCCCTCGGTCGACTGCGGCCTGTACACCGTTATTCATCCCGGTGTATTCGGCCACATTAACAGTAGTAGACGACAGGTGCGCGCTCGCAGCGATCTCAATGTCCCAAGAAGGTAAGCGCCACAGTATCCAAGCACAACTCCCATAGCCGCCATTCTTCTCAGTTTTAGCCGACCCATCAAAAGACATGACAAAGCCTTCAAAGTCGAGTGGAACATGCGCATAAAGCAACGCGGGGTCTAGTCGCACTGTTGCCCCATGTTTTGATGGTGGAGCAATATGACTCAACGAGTCACCCAGCCCAACATGAGGAGTGATCGAAGCTTGTAAAAGTTGAGCAAAGTCGACATCTCGTTCCTTCACCCGCTTGATTTTGAGGTGAAACGGCGAGAGCAGTACGGCGAAGCTGCTCGTCCATAGAGGGACTTCGACTGGAATACCCATTCTAGAGTCGAGAACCGCGTATACACATGTAGCGTCTTCCCAGCCAACAAGGTGTGGCATATTTTCAACATTTGCAACAGCGCCAGCACTTCTTTCTCGGCTGGGTGATAGTTTGCTTCATTTTCTTTGAGAACACGCCCACAGAATCGTACTGGATGGAGCTTGTCTTCGTGAGGCTGCATCAACGTGCTGCTCAAGGCCCACTCATTCGCAAATAACATGATGTGGACTTCCTTAGTCGGGTCAAAGTGCCGCAGGATCGGAGCGTTGGCCACCTTCTCCTTAAGTGTTGCGAACGCTGCTCGTGCGGGGTCAAGGTTGACTCCTGAGGTATAGTCGTCATCTTGCAGTTGATACAGCACGGCACCATACACAGCGATATTCTGGATGAATCGGCTGTAGTAGTTGAGTGCCCCAAGGAAGGCTTGCATCCCCTTCTTGCATTTCGGAAATGGTATGTCGGCGATAGCCGCCATCTTTGGGTTGGCTCGGATGCCGTTCGACGAAACCTCATGGGACAGGAAGTCGACTCGGGGCTGGACGAATATGCTCTTCGTGAAGCTGACACTGATTCGGCATTCTGCAAATCGAGCCAGCAGACGGTCCAACGTATTGAGACAATCGTCGAACGTTTCTCCGCCAAAACAGATGTCGTCGACGAACGATCGACGACCAAAGACGGGAATCAGCGATGAGTCATCGGGTTCACCGTTCATGAACATATCCCCATCCGGGCCATTGACCAGTTCTTGCATTGAGTCCGACTCAGCGATTGCTCGGTGATCTGCGTCGAACTTGGTGGATCCAGTCGACTGAGGTAATCGTAGATTAGTTCTTCATCACCGTGGCGCGAGCGTTGGGCTGCTGCTGCTGCTTCTGCCCGGCGAACGCGCTCAGCGAACGCTGCCCAACCGCCACGGGGCTTAACATAACCCCACAACGCGTTGTCAATCAGGCGTTGGTAGATCATGGGTGCATTCTTGACGCCAAATGGCATTCGCAGCCACTCAAAGTGTCCCAAAGAACACACAAACGCTGATATGCTGCGGGCTCGTTCAGTCATCATGACTGCCCAGAATCCACTCGCCGCATCGAGAGAGCAAAACCACAGGTAACTCTCCAATTCTGTGAGGAGGTCATCCACCAATGGCATGGCATATTCCAACACTTTGGTGATGGCGTTGACCATCTTGTAGTCGATACACAGTCGAATGTCGACTCCATTCTTCTTGAGGACAATCACGATAGGGGATGCCCAAGGACTGTTAGAGAAAGAGATCAGTCGAGCCTTGAGTAGTCCCTTCAGCAACTCGTACAACTTCTTTAGATGGCGAAGCGGAGTTCGTCGAGCCCTTTGCTTGATCGGCGGATGACCTTCGACATCAATGTCGCACACAACTCCATACGCAGGTGGAGGTAGAGCATTTCCGCTAGCGATCATAATTCGTTCATACTTCTTGAGGGTGGCGATCACTCGGCGACTTTCTGCCGCTGAGTGTGCTGAGCTTACCACGTTACTGGTGGTGTAATCTAGTTCAGCCAGTACTGCTTCAGTCAAGTCGGGCAGAAAAGCCAGTTCCTGAGCGTAATCTTCGAGGTCGATCTCGTTGGCCGCCTTCTCAAACTCGGCAGCAGGCACTTCGATGCCATCCTGGTCATCTAACGAGTCTTCATACATGGTCATAGCCGCTGCGAATCGAAGCTCCAGATCGGCTTCCGGATCGTCTGCCAACGCCACGTTGCTCACTTCGATCTCGTCTTCTAGCAAGATGTCGAAGCGCGGTGTAACCGGTATTGATATCTCTTCGGTCAGCGCCGTTGCAGTTAGCAGAAGAGCTCGCATCTCAGCTGCTACTGACTCGACTGATTCTGCCTGTGGATCATGTGTGGGTGTAGTGATCGATGTGGTCACCCCAATCGATTCTTCGAGATCACAAGTCGACTCTGCACTCTCATCGTCGGCACAAGTCGACTCTTGGTGTACATCCGCGGCGTTAGTCGACTCGACTATGCCGGCATTAATATCCGCTACTGGAGATTCTCCTCGACGGAGACCCGCCGGCCTTTTGCCACCCCGGTCGGAATCGGATACAATCTCTTCTCACACGAGGGCGGTTGTTGGGCGAGCCAGTCGTCATAAAGCCGTCGCTCTTTTGCTAGCAGCGTCTTATCGAGAGCTGTCTCGTAGGCGATTATTTGCCAATCGCGATATTTCGCCGAGTCGACTCGAACATAGCCATTTCCTCGAGGTAGTTCACCATACGGCATCCACTGTATCACCGAGAAATGTGGGACACCACACTAGTCGACCAGCTGTGTTCGTCAATAACACTCGGACAATCCTTCCACGGCGATTGTGGATCACCGTTGGAACCCAGTCTTTAGTTCGTCGGATCCAAAATTCGTGAGTCCGGACACTGGGCTGGTTCTTACGGAGTGGGAACCCAACGACTTCTCGACTATCAAAACACAACGTCTCGGTTGGCCCCTCGTCGATCCGATTACCATAAGATGGTCGCTCCAGTTCAGCATTCTGCGACTTAATCAGAGGGATGACCACCTCGTCCGGTAACTTGGCCGTCGAATTGTACAAGTCGAGTCGAATTCCGGCCGGGATCATAAAGTCAGTCCCGAGTATTAAGTCGACTCCCGCATGGTGAGGCAGTATCCACACCACGAACTCGTAGACCACTTGCCGGCCGAGTGTCACCTTGACCAACGTTCTCGCTGTCGTAGCCACCTTATCTTTTCCAATACCTTGGACGTCGATCTGTAAATCGGTATCGGCTCTTCGCTTCAGTCGTAGTCGCCTGGCGAAGTGTTCACTCACTGCGGAGACGTTTGCCCCCGTATCCAACAGGATCTTTGCCTGCTGGTCGTTAATGGCGCCTATTATCATAGCGCGCATCCTTATTCGGCGGTCGAATTTCTTCGCCGACCACCACCCCAGTCTCTCGCCGGGTCTCAACTTCATCGTCTTGGAGCGGTTCGCCGACCCGATTATACCTCGGGATTCAGCTTCCGCGTTCGCAATATCGTCGTGAACTTCCAATGGTTCACTTGGTTCAGTTTTATCGTCATTTTCACACTCATATCCATTACTTCGCTCATTCCAGTCGTCGGGCCGTTGTGCTTCGCCCACGAAAGCAAACACAAAATTCGCGTTTGCTGCAGGTTCAGCTAACTGTGGCGGCCCGGTCGTATCCAACTTAGTCAGAGTTGGCGAGCCGCCTAGTTTAAATCCTTCGGCACGAATATATCTTGGAGATCGACTGAAACAGTCGACTTGTCGACCGAGGTCCGGACGAACTTCGTGAGTTTCTCGAAGCGTTGGAACATCTCGCAGCGACCGGGCTCGTGCACTTGCTTGCAGAACTTACAGCGTTTACGGCACCAGTGAGCCGAGTGTCCTTCGCCGCCACAGGCAGCGCACGGTCCGTAGCGAGGTCGGTCGCGAGAATCGTCTCGGCGATCACGTCTCCCGGACCGGTCAGCTGAGTCGGCGGGTCGACTGAACGAATTGTCGGCTCGCCGCGGTGGTCGGGAGTATCGTTCAGGTTTGGTCCCACGATCCGGCACTCCACGTTGGCGATCGGCAGCCGCGTCGACGTAATCTTGACTTTGGTCAGAGTCGCTTCCACCTTCTGGGCTGTAGTCACTGTCATCTCCTGATGACGCATACGGAATCTCTCGACGACTCGACGACCCAGGTTCAGCACCAGTGTACAGATCATCCACAGTAGCTGCCGCTAAGGAGTGACGTTCTCGACTCTCTTCTCGACGACTACGGCGGTCGTCTCGACGAGACTCTCGTTGATCTCCTCTGCGGGAATTGTCTCCTCGTCGAGCCGATTCCCCACGCCGGGAGTATTTGCCCCTGTTGGAGATGAGTCGATCACGCTGCTTCTTACGCTTCTCGCCGAGTATTTTCCGGTTCACAATCTGCTCGACTCGATTTATGTCATCGAGCTAAAGGGGGTACAGAAGATCCATGATGTCGTCATCTCCACAGTTGAGCAAAAATTGCTCGACATGGTCTGCCGCATCCGCTCGTCCTTTCTCGTACTGAATTTTAGCTGTTCGCGCATATCCATTCAGTCGAGTGAAGAAATCTCCAATCGGCTCGTTGTCTTTCCGCTTGGCGGAGTAATAACGCGTGCGAGCCGACTGGTCGAACTGCGAGCAGTAGTAATCCAGGAACGCTCCGCTCAGTTGTCTCCATCGAGTCTGCGTTTTCTTGGGAAGCTGACGGTACCACCCCTTCGCGGCCCGACCCAACGAGAGGGAGAAAGGCTCGCACCACGCATCTTGTGGAGTCCTCGTCCCTTTCATCTCGTAGATGAATCGCTTGAGCCATTGAAGCGAAGCATCCGACCGATACTTCTTGCCGTCGAACTCCGTGATCTTGTCGAGGGATACGTGGGAGCGGAGCTCCAGATACTGGGTGTCGTCGCCTCGCTCATTGTCGTCGTAGCTGAGGCGGTGGATCTGAGCTTTGGCCGAGTCGTCTTCGCGATCTTCGGTTCCATCGTCGCGAGGATCCGTTTCGTCACCAGAATCATAGAGGCGATCGCGTCGACCTCCTCGAGACGAGTTACGCGGCGGGCTCTTCATATGCGAGTCGGCGTAGTACGGCGTACCCACAGTCGACCGGAATCGCTCAGTCTTCTTCGTTTCCGGTGTCGGTGGTAACGGTACCTTGCTCGGGTCTTCATCTAGTCGACTCGGTTCAGCTGACTTGAACGCATCGTCGCCGAGTGCGTACAGTCGAGTCAACTCTCGATTCTTTTCGGCAAGCCTAAGCCTGGCGGTTTCGCTAGCAGACGGCTTAGCGTCCGCCGGTCGAGCAGCGGCCTTCT
Source organism: Phytophthora syringae (assembly GCA_012656105.1). Taxonomy (NCBI): domain Eukaryota; phylum Oomycota; class Peronosporomycetes; order Peronosporales; family Peronosporaceae; genus Phytophthora; species Phytophthora syringae. Next base: position 338,771 of record JAAKBD010000193.1, on the reverse strand, counting down.
TTCTTCCAGCACCAAACGCACCCCGAACTCGTTCTTCAGCTTGCGTTTCCACTGCGTCAACTCCAGGCTGACGATACTGAACCTCCAGTCTTGCATCACTCGTTGCGACGGCCTGGTGCACCGATACCCAGTTGCTCTCAATAGTTGAGCGGGTTCTTGGGCTACTTCAAAAACCGTCGAGCCTTTGACTGGTTGAATCAGCTCGGGACCCAGCTCGGGCCACGTCGCTTGAGCCGCCACGCGTGGTTGGAACAGCTTCAGCCACTCGCTCTTCATCATTTCTTCGCCAAATCTCGCCAATACCTTGTTTGCACTTGGGGTATCGGCGTTACGGGTTGCCTTTGGGATAAGAGGCGGACGTTCCTCTTGGGCAACCCCTTGGTCTTCAGTTTCATCGTCCGTATCCTCAGCTAACTCGGCGTCGAGGCTGCGTTCCACTGGTCGGACATTCCCTATGCGACCCACGTGAAGCGCCAGCTCGTCGTCATCGTCGAGTAGCTCTCCAGTCGACTCATCGTAGTCGACTTCATCCTTCTCCTCATCTTCTTCCTCTCCGTAGTCACGGTCTTCATCATTCTCGAAGTGAACGCCGCGGTCTCCCGACTCGGCCGAGTCAGTGATCAGCTGACCAGTTGAGTCCGATCCCTCGGCGAACAGTCCAGCGTCGGTCGCTGGACCTCCTTCACTCGGCGATGATGATCCCTTGACCATCTCGCTCTTCTTGATTACTCGAAACTTGGTTACTTAGTACCTGTGAAACAAGCGCACCCTGTTCCCGGGTCGCGGCACCAGTTGTGGTATTGCAATATACAGAAATCCGTTAGTAATGATCTCAATTAGCACACAACAATCACCGACAAGTCGGCGAACAAAGCCGGTGCTGAGTTGACCCAGCGGTTCGGCCTTTCCAGGACAGCGGTGTCTCGTTTGCGCAGAAACCAGTCGACTAAGCCAGTCAAATTTGGTCGTCGAGGTATAGTCGAGCCAACTATCCCCGGTAAAACCTGTGCCAGCCAACAATGGGTGGGGGAGCGCGCGAGCGAGCGCTTTTACAGGGCGTCGAGAGCAAAGGCTGCTCGACTTGAAGTATCACGGCACCCGGGCTATCCGGCGTACCGACTTGCTTAGTTGAGCAAGATTTAGTTGAGCGCGCAAAGCGAGGTTCACCCAATCCCCGGTCGACTTGTCTTCTTGTCGCTGCCCTTTGGTCGAGTCCCTACAAGCTATGCCTCTCGAGACCGACAGCAGACATAATCCAGCCCACGCAGGGACTTACCGGAGTGTGCACTTGGTTAGAACTTGGAAGATTCTGCTCTGTATTGTTTCTAGAGCTCTGTGGAGCTCTTTTAATTGTTTCCTAGTTCTCTATACAAATCTCAAGTGAAATGTGATCGTTTCAGATCGAAACGCCTCTCCCGTCGAGTCGATTGCCTCTTCGCCGAGTCGTTTTGGGCTAGAATGGTCGGCGTGTGCTCTAATCGGGCAACCAGACTCTTGGCAGGGCGTTTTACCACCCTCAACGGGCAACCCGACTCTTCGAACCAGATCTCGGCGGTTGACGGTGCTCGCCGACGGTTGGCTGAGTCAACTGCCTTTAAACGGCCGGATTACCAACATTCCGGTCGTCTATCGTCCATTGGTCGGTTTAAGTTCGAAGTGTGGCCACACCAGTTGGGTCGTTCCTGATTCCGGCCTAACATAGGATGGCCTAGTTGAGGTCCGGGCCGAAACTTGGGTTCACTATACCACAACTTATTTTTGGCATGCGGGCGGATTTTGCTGCAGACCAATTCCGATGATGTATATTTTTCTTCGCTGTCTCAACTTGATGCCGTGCTCCTGTCTGATAGCGAGCGAGCGCTGTTGGTTGAAGAGATACCCGAGTCGGCGTTACGTCATTACCGGCAGCTTTATTTTTGGCGATAGCATCTACTACTTGATTCCCGAGTTGGTGCGCGACCCCGAAATGATCCCGCTCTGCCAAAAATGCCGCGCTGATCCGCGTAAGAACGTCGCTGCAGGTGACGACTATGGCCGTATTGGTTTGCTCCCTCTCTGACCGACGCCGCGCGGTGGTGTATCTCACCGGCTCGATGCTTTGGCCTCGAGATCTCGCTGTCGAGGAACCATTCAATAGGCCACGCGATTTGCTTTCCTACAAACGGACCATTTGAGCTTGCCCGGGAGCTGCTCAAGGTAGACTCTGGAGTCGCCTCGACTTGATAGCTCCTACCGCTTCTGCTGACGGTCGCGCCCACTACTTTTAACAATACATTCTTCGTTACCGTTGCTATCCCAGCCTATGCTACGAGCCCTAGTATTCAGAGTTTTAGGGCGGATCGTGAACCGTCAAATATCCTGTAAAAACGCATAATTGGATATATTTGTAAATACTCAATACGTAGTCGTTTACAGTTTCTATAGCAAGTCGACGAAATAACTTATGAACAATCATACAGCGTCCTAAAAGGTGAATGTTGACCCAGTCGGCCTGGGGCAACATTCGTGCAACCAAAAATACATGTAGCTACAGTACTGTCTAGATTGACGGCAAGAAGAGCAGCATGCTACCTTGTGCAAGTCATGCGCAGCACGTAAATGGCTCCGATCATGACAGCAGTTGCAACTACGCTCAAACAGTAACAGAAACTAAGCTGCAAGCAGTCAGACCGAAATGGCAGAGGATATCTCGCCTATTGGTCGGAGGTGCTCTGGACGGCGAGGTGGTGGCGGTGGCGCAATCGGGGTGAAATACCCTAGCAAGCCGTGGAGGCAAATCAGAAGCTCATTTGCTGTCAATAAATGTTTTGGCGAGCTCTACTTTTGCGTTGCTGGACGTGAAAAAATTGTGCTGGGACGTCATGACGTGGCGTTAGAGCGGCAACAGTCAGAGCAGCAACGGTTGAAGCCCCGTAGTCTTCGCATAGACAAGGAAAACTCGGACATCCAATTTCTTCGTAAGATGCCGCGAATCAACTGTAGAACAGATCTAAATGACCTAATTGAGAAATGAGCAAAAGATGCCGCGTAACGTAATGTTCAGCACGCCGTCATATTTTTGCCAGCCGAACGCTTGGTGTGGGCTCGCTGAAGATTCACTATACACGTAAGATACACGTATCGAACAAAATCATTTTGAAGCAGTTCATTATTAAAATAATGAACTATTATGCTCCCGTGTATGTAGGTCTAACACTACCTTGTATAGTAGTTCTCTGCACGAGCTACTTGCAAGGAACATGACCGTATGCTTAAGTAAAAAATATCCAGAGCTTTCCGGGCGAAGCACGGCATTAGTTTCTAGCATCTGAATAGCAGCAATGGTGGCAGGTCTAAAGCTATTTTCTGCTGTCAAATTTGGGTTTAGCCGCCGGATAGGCGCACTGGTTAAGATGATCTAACAAACTTGGCAGCGAGGAGACCCATTTCCAGATTGGCTTCGTGGTAAAATTCAGATGTTTCAAAATGTTTCAAAAGCCAAAATATGTTTGGCTCGCTCTAAAAATTAAATTAGTTCTAAAAATATATCCCAAAGCAGTTGTTTTAGATCAAGTTTGACAAGCAAAAATGTATATTTTGAAACAATTCAAAGCTAACACAAGCTGCACTACTTCGCCGGTAGACGCGATTCCTGCGGCGTCGGCCACACGAAGCAGCGAGAAAACATCTGCACCACAATGTGGAGCACTGAGCGGGTGATGCCATCACCCACTCACTTATCTCTTCAAGTGACTCACGTACTTGAACGTCAGGTAGATAGCTACCTGCAGCACGACCCAGATGACCAGCAGACCCGCCATGAAGTTGTACTTGCTGTCCGGACGGAAGTCGTACGTCTTCTCGATATAGGCGGCCACCGTCATATCAGTTGTCGTGTTGCCCGACGGCACTGAGATGACGTCCTGGTTGTCTCCGAACTGGACGCCCACAAGCGCCGCAAGCGAGTAGCTCGACGGCATCAGGTACGTGAACCACTTGTAGCCCGCCTTCATGGCCGTCCTTGGCAGCAAGTAGCCCGAGAACAGGTTGAACAGGCACGACAGCGCACCCACCGCAACGTTCGCCACCTTCTCGTTCGGCATCAATGCAGACATCCACTGGCCCGTGTACGTGCACGCGGACGTGTACAGGTAGAACACGAACATGAAGAAGAAGAAGTCGCCGACGTTGTCGCTCCAGCCCACGAGCCAGTACTCGATCGCCACGAAGAGCACAATGACGATGATCAGGTACGGCACCTCCGCGAACCACAGCGACAAACTGTACGGCAGCGGTCCGTAGTAGTTCGACATGCGCTCGCGGTAGAACACAGCGCGCTCAGCACACGTCACCTCCAGCACCGTCATGAGGTTAATCACACCGATGAAATCCATGCTGTTGTAGATGAGACCAATGTGCGAGTTGATCTTCTTCACACTGTCAGCAGAAAGCTGGTAAAACGTCGTGCCGAAGATGACTGCAAACAACGGGAACAGGAACATGCGCAGGAAGTTGTACTGCGGGTTGCGCCAGTACGTGAGCTGCTGCTTCTTGGCAAGCTGGCCGAGCTGGTTGATAAAGCCCGTCGCGATCGGCGAGTAATTCAGCGTGGAGTGGCGTACGAACTCGTCCGACGTCTGCGCCAAGAGCAGCGTGCGCTCGCGGTTGCTCTGGTAAAGCGCGCTCTTCTTGTACTCGAGCGAGTAGTCTTTCACATCGCGACCGATACCAGCACCGATCACCTCCAGCATGTACGTGGCCGGGTTGTACTGAGGACGGATCTCCATCGTACCCGGGATCGACTCGAAGTACTCGAGCATCTTCACCGAGTCCACGCCAAGGTCACCGAAGTACGCCGTGAAACCACCACGCTGTAGCAGCAGCAGACCATCGAACAGCTCGAAGATGGAAATGCTCGGCTGATGGATCGTGCACAACACCGTACGACCCGTGCGGGCAATCGACTGCACACCGCGCATCACAATCAGCGCCGAACGCGCGTCCAGACCACTCGTCGGCTCGTCCAGGAACAGAATACTCGGGTTCGCCACCACCTCCACACCGATCGTCACGCGCTTCTTCTGCTCCACGGACAAGCTGCCCACCATTTCACTCGCAATCGGCGACAGCTCCAACAGCTCTAGTGTTTCGTTGACCAGGTTCATGCGCTCCTCTTTTGTGAATGTAGGGGTAGCCGCAGATTCGCGGAGAAGACCAGCGCCTCGTAAATTGAAGCTCCCTCCGAGTGGATGTCCATCTGCTCGCAGTACGCTGCAATTCGACTGAAGTTCGCCGGGTTCTTCGGCTCGCCGTTCACGATAATGTCGCCGACGATGCGGCCACCGGTCTTGCGTCCGGCCATCACGTCCATCAGCGTCGTCTTGCCGGCACCGGTGGCGCCCATGAGCGCCACCATGCGGCCCGGCTCGAAGTGTGCCGTGATGCCATTGAGCAACTGCTTCTCCTCGCCCGATGGCAGCGTCACGAAGTACTCCAGGTCCTTGATACACAAGTTCGACGGAGTGAACGGCAACCCCCGCCCCGCACGTTTGTCGTCACCACGTCTCCGGCACCCGGAGTCCGAACTTCCACATACACATTGTCCTCTTCATCAGCGTTGTCGGTCACCGCCTTCACGCTCACACCCTTGTACTTCTCGTACCGGATGAAGTGTAGCGCCAAACCGTTGAGCGTCGTGAAGAACACGTAGTACGCCAGCAAAATTCCGATACCGAACCAGACGTACTCCGTGCCCTCCGAGATCGAAAAGCTGTCCAGAAACTTGGTGCTCTCAGCAGCAGAGTACCGGTCGCTCGAAAACTCCGACAGCATATCGCTGCGCAGGGCCCACGCCAGCGGGTTGAACCAGTACATCCAGATCCAGTAGCCCGGGATCAGGTCCGCCAAGATGATGTTGCCCGAGAACAGCAGGAAGAAGCTCACGGAGATACCCGCCAGCGCCTGGCCCACCGTGATACTCGGCGACAGCGAACTCAGCATCGTCATGTATGCGCCGATGGCATGCTGGAAACACACGAGCACCAGGAAGAACACGATGTACTTCTCGAACGTCCGCGTCAAGCCGCTCATGAAGTAGAAGAACGTGCCCAGGATGAACGAGACGGCAAGGTTCACCGGAATCTGCACCACGGTCTCCGCGATTGCGTACGACGTCGTGCGGAAGAAGTTGCGCGGACGCTGCTTGTAAAACACGCCACGCAGCTTGAACGAGATCGTGATCTGCTGCCACGCCTGACGCTGGAACAGCGCGATACTGAAGAAGATCATGCGCAGGTAGTACGTCGAGCTCACGTTGAAGTAGATCATACCCATGACGAGACCCACGATGAGCGCCTCGAACAGTTTACCCCACAGCAACGGCGGGTCTCGCAGCCAAATCAACTTCTGCCGTTGCAGCAGGAGCAGCGTGCTCGGCACGAACGCCAGCCCGAACTCGGAGTTCTGCTTCGAGCGCGCCAGATTGGCCACGCTCTTGGCTTTCTTGAAGTCCTCTGCGTTCTCGAACTGGTGCTCGTTGAACCCCGTGCAGATTGCCTCGTGCGTCTTCTTGTAGATACTCGACTGGCAAAAGAGGTTGTTGAAGTCCTCCGACGACACCGCCAGGTCTTTCTTCGGCACCTTGCCGTTCGAGTACTGGTGACCTCGGCCTGACGTCACTTCGATTAGGAAGTCGGCGGGATCCACACGAGGAGGGCAGACGAAGCCTCGCTCGTCAAAGTACTCCAGGATCTCCGTCCTCGGGCCGTGGTAGACCATGTGGCCCTCATTCACCATCAAAATGTCGTCGAACTGCTCCACAACCTCAGGCGTCGGCTGCAGCAGCGCCACAATGACCGATCCGCCCAGTGTCTTGCACCACGTGCGAAGCGCCTTGATGATATCGAAAGTAGCGGCACTATCCAGACCCGTGGAGATTTCATCACACAGGAACAGACTCTGGCCACCCACCAGCACTTCGCCCACCGTCACACGCTTACGCTCGCCACCACTCACACCACGGAGCAGGGCGTCTCCGACAACAGTGTCGGCGCAGTTCTCCAGTCCCAAGATGTTCAGGAACAGCTCCGTGCGCAGAGCAGCAATGTCGCGTGTCTCCTCCGGTTGGTCCTCCGGGCGGCCGTTCACACACATGTCGGCAAACTTGAACGTCTCGCGCACCGTTAGCGTCGGGATGTGGTTGTCCGTCTGGTCCACAAGACCCACCAGCTTGATGAGATCAATGTCCTCACCCTTCAAACCGGAGTACAGAATCTCGCCGCCGATCTCGGTGCTAGCATTGTCTTGCAGCTTGCCGGCCAATGCCTTGAGGAACGTCGACTTGCCGGCACCGGGGTTGGCCAGGATGAGCGTCATGGAGCCCGGTTTGATGATGCCGCTCATCGGGTGCAGCGCGTGCTTGGTGGCCATGGGGACCTTCTGCCACGGAGTGAAAATCTGCGCCATGTGCGACCCCACCGTGCCGTACGCGCCAGCTTCGGCCGGCACCTGCACGGAGAACGACAAGTTCTCGAAGCGCACCTCGGGCGTCGGCAGTTGCAGGTTGATTTTTCGCGACAAGTGGTTGTACTTCTTGTAGAACCGCTCCAGGCCACCGTCGAGCATCGTCTCGAGGTTGTCGGCTCGAAGCGTGCTGTACCGACTGGCCATGGTGTCACCACCGCGGTTCGAGTACGGGTCTTGCAGACTGCGGAAGTTGAGCGATCGGTACACCTGCGGCACCTCTTCGCCCGCATCGTTCGCTTCCGGCTGAAGTAGACTCATTTTCGACTTGGACTTCGTGGAGATGGTAGATGAAGCTGAAGGCAGGTAGCGGGCTCGCGGCGGTTGTCGTTCGGAAGGATTGGTCAACCGAATGGGTGGGGTTGTCCTCGGCGAGCCGAGGGGTTCTCAGAAATGAGAGGTAGGTGGCCGATTGAATGCATTCACAAGAGTTGAGGGTCGATCGGTTCTATTCCGCTATGGGGAGGAAGGACGAAGGGTGCCATATGGGAAACGCCTCTGAGTGTGACCCGACGCCACGTACAATCGATATGGTATAGCATGGCAAACGTCATGTGGGTCTGTCACTACATGTACCGGATGCCATTTGCTGAGCCAACTGCTCTGGTTGGTATGAGCTTTGTGGACGAGGAGAAAGGTGCTTGTCCCGACTCGATCGGCTCGTGCTCAGGAGGTGAGCGGCACCTTCGCGTCTTCCGTATTCGTCAAACGACCTGATCCTCCACCGTCGAAAGCTGCTTTTCCATCTCAGAGCAGTCCACGTAGTCGCTGCCACACGCGAAGCCAACCACGAGACTCAGAGAGACATGGTTCGTCGGCGCGCTATGGCGATTGGTCTAGCCGACGATTTTCCAGTCTAAGCCACTCGCCATCGCCCCAAGTTTCTCTTAGCTGGCAAATGGGTTTTTAGAATAAATGGGTTTTGGAATTTAATTAACGACCCACCCACCCAGCGTTTTCTGCGACCAAATTTAGGGGCTGTTTTTGGTGAATATTCTGTAATTTACACAATTTTCACCCGTGAAATTCAGTTAAACGAACGCGGGTGTGAAGCCGCAAGAACGGACTTCGGAGCTTGTCTAGAGAACTCACGATCGAATTGCTTGCGGTAGGCCCTTCTGAAGAGGCTCAAAGCGCCTCACTCGGCTTTGTTTTGGCTTAGTTAGAGCTTTTAGTTGCTTGGCACTCGTTAGTTTGGGGATTGCGAGCGTTTTCCCTTGAGCCTAAATTAGTAAGTAGTATTAATACTACTAAACAAAAGTGAAACACGGGATGCAATCAAACAAACATCTACTTCAAAGTAAAGTCAAATGCAGGAGCAGCTATCTTTCGCTGCAGAATAGGTCTTCAAGTGCCTTTCCTCCGAAGTTCCAACTACGGCCTCACCGTCGTCGCTTATCTCTTGAGGTGGCTCACGTACTTGAACGTCAGGTAGATGGCGACCTGCAGCACCGCCCAGATCACGAGAAGGCCGATCATGAAGTTGTACTTGCGGTTCGGCCGGAAGTCGTATTCCTGCTCGATGTACTCGGCCACCGTCATGTCCGTCGTAATGTCTCCCGTCGTGACCGAAATGATGTCCTGAACCTCACCAAACTGGACGCCCACCAGTGCCGCCAATGAGTAGCTCGACGGCATCAGGTACGTGAACCACTTGTAGCCCGCCTTCATGGCAGGACGCGGCAGCAGGTAACCGGAGAACAGGTTGAACAGGCACGACAGCGCACCCACCGCAACGTTCGCCACCTTCTCGTTCGGCATCAAAGCAGACATCCACTGGCCAACGAAGGTACAAGCCGACGTGTACAGGTAGAAGATGAGCATGAAGAAGAAGAAGTCGCCGACGTTGTCGCTCCAGCCCACGAGCCAGTACTCGATCGTCACGAACAGGATGATCACCACAATCAGGTACGGGACCTCAGCAAAGAACAGCGACAAACTGTACGGCAGCGGTCCGTAGTAGTTCGACATGCGCTCGCGGTAGAACACAGCACGCTCGGCGCACGTCACCTCCAGCACCGTCATGAGGTTGATCACACCGATGAAGTCCATGCTGTTGTAGATGAGACCAATGTGCGAGTTGATACGCTTCACACTGTCGGCCGAAAGCTGGTAGAAAGTCGTTCCGAAAATGATGCCAAACAACGGAAACAGGAACATGCGCATGAAGTTGTACGCCGGGTTGCGCCAGTACGTGAGCTGCTGCTTCTTGGCAAGCTGACCGAGCTGGTTCGTAAAGCCCGTCGCAATCGGGTCGTAGTTCATGGTCGAGTGACGCACAAAATCGTCCGACACCTCAGCCAGCAAGAGCGTACGCTCGCGGTTGCTCTGATACAGCGGGCTCTTCTTGTACTCCAGCGAGTAGTCCTTCACGTCGCGGCCGATACCAGCACCGATCACCTCGAGCATGTACGTGGCAGGGTTGTACTGAGGACGGATCTCCATCGTTCCAGGGATAGAGGCAAAGTACTCGAGCATCTTCACCGAGTCCACGCCAAGGTCACCGAAGTACGCCGTGAAACCACCACGCTGTAGCAGAAGGAGGCCGTCGAACAGCTCGAAGATGGAGATGCTAGGCTGGTGGATCGTGCACAACACCGTACGACCCGTGCGAGCAATCGACTGCACTCCGCGCATCACAATCAACGCCGAACGCGCGTCCAGACCACTGGTAGGCTCATCCAGGAACAGAATACTGGGGTTCGCCACCACCTCCACGCCGATCGTCACGCGCTTCTTCTGCTCAACCGACAGGCTGCCAACCATGGCGCCCGAAATCGCAGTCAACTCAAGAAGGTCCAAAGTCTCGGTCACTAGGGTCATTCGCTGCTCCTTGGTGAAGTTAGGCGGCAGACGCAGGTTCGCAGAGAAAACAAGAGCTTCGTAGATCGTCGCGGCCTCCGAGTGGATGTCCATCTGCTCGCAGTACGCGGTGATGCGGCTGAAGTTCGCCGGGTCCTTCGGCTCGCCGTTCACAATGATTTCGCCCTCGATGCGGCCGCCCGTCTTGCGTCCGGCCATCACGTCCATCAGTGTCGTCTTGCCAGCACCGGTGGCGCCCATGAGCGCCACCATGCGACCCGGCTCGAAGTGCGCGGTAATGCCATTGAGCAACTGCTTCTCCTCGCCCGACGGCAGCGTCACAAAGTAGTTCAGGTCCTTGATACACAGGTTCGACGGGGTGAACGGCAGACCTCCACCGTTACCGGACTTCACATCAGCAGCACCAGGAGTGTTCACCTCCACATACACGTTGTCTTCATCATCGGCCTCGTCGGTCATCGGCTTCACGCTCACACCCGTGTACTTCTCGTAGCGAATGTAGTGCAGCGCCATACCGTTGAGTGACGTGAACACGAAGTAGTACGCCAGAAGAACGATGATGCCGAACCAGATGTACTCCGTGCCCTCCGAGATGGAGAAGCTGTCCAGCAGAGTTGCGCTTTCGACGGGGTGTAGCGGTCGCTTGAGAACTCAGACAGCATGTTACTGCGTAGAGCCCATGAGATCGGAGAGAACCAGTACATCCAGATCCAGTACTCCGGGATCAGATCGGCCAGGATAATGTTACCCGAGAACAACAGGAAAAAGCTCACAGAGATCGAAGCAAGAGCTTGACCGACAGTGATACTCGGTGACAGCGAACTCAGCATCGTCATGTAGGCACTGATAGCGTGCTGGAAGGCCACCAGGACGATGAAGAACACAATGTACTTCTCGAAGGTACGCGTCAAGCCGCTCATGAAGTAGAAGAACGTGCCCAGAATGAACGAGACGACCAGGTTCACAGGAATCTGCACCACACTTTCAGCAATTGCATACGACGTCGTTCGGAAGAAGTTGCGCGGGCGTTGCTTGTAGAACACCTTGCGCAGCTGGAACGAAATCGTAATCTGCTGCCACGCCTGACGCTGGAACAGCGCGATACTGAAGAAGATCATGCGCAGGTAGTACGTCGAGCTTACGTTGAAGTACATCATACCGAGAACCAGACCCACAACGACAGCTTCAATAACCTTGCCCCATAGAAGTGGAGGATCACGCAGCCAGATCAATTTCTGCCGATTCAGCAGCAACATGGTGCTCGGGACAAACGCCAGGCCAAACTCGGATTTCTCCTTCGAACGGGCCAAATTGGCCACGCTCTTGGCTTTCTTGAAGTCCTCTGCGTTCTCGAACTGGTGCTCGTTGAACCCCTTGCTAATAGCCTCGTGCGTCTTCTTGTAGATGCTCGACTGGCAAAAGAGGTTGTTGAAGTCCTCCGACGTCACCGCCAGGTCTTTCTTCGGCACCTTGCCGTTCGAGTACTGGTGACCTCGGCCAGAAGTCACTTCGATTAGGAAGTCGGCGGGATCCACACGAGGAGGGCAGACGAAGCCTCGCTCGTCAAAGTACTCCAGGATCTCCGTCCTCGGGCCGTGGTAGACCATGTGGCCCTCATTCACCATCAAAATGTCGTCGAACTGCTCCACAACCTCAGGCGTCGGCTGCAGCAGCGCCACCATGACCGATCCGCCCAGTGTCTTGCACCACGTGCGGAGGGCTCGGATGATGTCGAATGTCGCGGCGCTATCCAGACCCGTGGAGATCTCGTCACAAAGGAACAGACTCTGGCCACCCACCAGCACTTCGCCCACCGTCACACGCTTACGCTCGCCACCACTCACACCACGGAGCAGGGCGTCTCCGACGACAGTGTCGGCGCAGTTCTCCAGACCCAAGATGTTCAGGAACATCTCCGTACGAAGAGCAGCAATGTCGCGCATCTCCTCGGGTTGGTCTTGCGGACGTCCGTTCACGCACATGTCGGCAAACTTGAACGTCTCACGGACCGTCAGCGTCGGGATGTGGTTGTCCGTCTGGTCCACAAGACCCACCAGCTTGATGAGGTCGATCTCCTCACCCTTCAGACCGGAGTACAGGATCTCTCCCCCGATGTCCGTCTGGGCGTTGTCCTGCAGCTTGCCGGCCATCGCCTTGAGGAACGTCGACTTGCCGGCGCCAGGGTTGGCCAGGATGAGCGTCATGGAGCCCGGCTTGATGATGCCGCTCATCGGGTGCAGCGCGTGCTTGGTGGTCATGGGGATCTTCTGCCACGGCGTGAAGATGGAGCTGAGGTGGGTCCCCACAGTGCCGTGGGATCCCACTTCAGCCGGCACCTGCACCGAGAACGACAAGTTCTCGAAGCGCACCTCGGGCGTGGGCAGCTGCAGGTTGATCTTGCGCGACAGGTGGTCGTACTTCTTGTAGAACTTCTCGAGGCCGCCGTTGAGCATCGTGTCCAGGTCGTCCGCTCGCAGCGTGCTGTAGCGACTGGCCATGGTGTCGCCGCCGCGGTTGGAGTACGGGTCTTGCAGACTGCGGAAGTTGAGCGAGCGGTACACCTGCGGCACCTCTTCACCCGCATCGTTGGCCTCCGGCTGCAGCAGACTGGCCGTGGCCTCGGTCTTCTTGTCCTCCGTGGCCATGGTCGCTGGTCTTGGACTGGGGCTCTTCGATTCGGATGGGGGCGAGCGATGGTCGTGCGTCCCTCGAGGCAAATAGAAGAGTGATGTGGTGGGTGGCGATGGCGGAGAGGAGCGAAGGTGTGTGGGCCAAGGCGAAGCCTCTGATTGACAGGCTTGTTGTATGGAGGGCCACGTCGCGTACGTAGCGGCGAATAGGGGACTTTCGATTTAACGACTTCGAAACAGATGGGACGAAATTACACGGGTGGTACTCCAAAATACCGGTATTAAGTAGCGCGCTTCGCAGCCGTGAACGGTCGCTGGGGCTCCGTTGGATAGAACTGGCGATTTGCGTTTGCATTTTTAATCAAAGCAGTGTGCGGTGTGCGGAGAGGAACAGGAAAAAGTGCCAATGAAAAGGATTTGACTTCGGCCGCGTTCCGGTTGGGCAATGCCAGCTGGACGAGGCCAGAGACGCTGCGGCGGGCCCGCGCCTTGTTCCGGCCCCGATTCAATCGGCCGATTGCCACGGTGGCTTCAAGCGCTTGGATCAGCAAATCAAGCTGTGCCTCGGAGCTCGGGCCAGAGTTTTCACGTACATGTACCCAACACGCGCGCTCGCAGACGTAAAAAGCGCTTTTACCGGCAATGGCAACGGGGACGGTATCGTATCGGATACTACGAGTTGTAGCGGCAGAGCTCCGTGTCCTTGCGTGTCCGGATGGTCGCCATGTGGGGCTGTCGCGGTAGAGACCCCGGCGCGACCCAAAATGATATCTTTGCAGCTATTTTGGGATTGGCGCGCGCAGAGACGGCCGATTGGGCACCTTCAGATGCGAAATTTTGGGCTGTCTCCAGAAGTGATTTTATGTTGCGTAGCTATTTGATTGTACAGGTCTTCAATGCGATCTGCGCTTACTACCTGCCTAAGATGATCCTTTAGCTTCGCAGGGTACTAGATGCTGCATCAAAGCAATGCACCGGCTCGATTCAAGCCGATCGGATTAGACAGGTATATTGTTCAGCCGAGATTCACTTGGTCAGCAAAGCGGCGCCAGACTGTGTTGGGGTTGGACAGGTGGCCTCGAGAAAGCCGCGAAAACCTTCAGACGGGTGCAGTCTGAAGTTTGCGGTGATTTACTAACTGGGCAGCTGCTAGGACTCCTAGCGCAGAGGCTAGGAGACCTCTGCGTTAGCGAGCGTCGCTCGTCACCTTCCAGCTTGTCCGGATGCGGTACACGATGCGTGTATTCTCTTGCGACAGCTCTGACAACGGCTCGATGGTCGCTCCCGACGGTCTGGACGTACACACAGCATTTGCACGTCGCTGGTATCTTTTTCCTTTGAAGTTGACCCGCGTGCTTCATATCGCTTCATATCGCTCTGGCGCATGCGCAGATGAACCAGCGAGCGAGGCAAGTCGCGATCGGTGACAGCGAGCGGGCGAAGAGCCGAGAGGGACAGAGCTGAACACGGTAGCCTCGCTGTATAGTCTCGATGCTGCTGGCCGTTGAGTTGCAGTTTGCACTGTGGTGCCAGAACGAGACAGCCGCGCCAGCTGCAAGCGGCTTCAATGTACAAGTGATTCACTTGGCGTGTCGGTAGGACATGTACCGGTAGGCAGCAAATCCCGAGTTAATCGGATCAGTGAGAGCTTTTGCCGAGTCACTCGTTGCACTCGCAATGTTTGCGGATGACAGCGCTTCATACCGGTTCATGTACCGGTATGTATAATATTCGTTAGCCGCTTTTTGACGCGCGCTTAAAATATGATAGGGACCACTTGCTTGAATGATGGTCTTTTTCAAGCGCACTTAAAACGTGAGAGGGCGCCACTTCAACATCGAAATGGGCTCACCATTTACGGTACGCCAAATCCGCTACGCTCTGCCGCCCTCAGCCGCCCCTCTCACTTTCGCTTTTGCCAGCAGCCGCAAAACCCATGGCGATAGACGACGCTAAGATCAACCTGCTGCAGCCGGAGGCGGGCGACGCCGCCGAAGAGGTGCCGCAGGTCTACCGCTCGCTCAACTTCCGCTCGCTGCAAGACCCGTACTCGAACCGCGGCGGCGACACGATGGCCAGTCGCTACAGCACGCTGCGAGCGGACGACCTGGACACGATGCTCAACGGCGGCCTCGAGAAGTTCTACAAGAAGTACGACCACCTGTCGCGCAAGATCAACCTGCAGCTGCCCACGCCCGAGGTGCGCTTCGAGAACCTGTCGTTCTCGGTGCAGGTGCCATCTGAAGTGGGGGCTTACGGCACTGTGGGGACCCACCTGAGCTCCGTCTTCACGCCGTGGCAGAAGATCCCCATGACCACCAAGCACGCGCTGCACCCGATGAGCGGCATCATCAAGCCGGGCTCCATGACGCTCATCCTGGCCAACCCTGGCGCCGGCAAGTCGACGTTCCTCAAGGCGATGGCCGGCAAGCTGCAGGACAACGCCCAGACGGACATCGGGGAGAGATCCTGTACTCCGGTCTGAAGGGTGAGGAGATCGACCTCATCAAGCTGGTGGGTCTTGTGGACCAGACGGACAACCACATCCCGACGCTGACGGTCCGTGAGACGTTCAAGTTTGCCGACATGTGCGTGAACGGACGTCCGCAAGACCAACCCGAGGAGATGCGCGACATTGCTGCTCTTCGTACGGAGATGTTCCTGAACATCTTGGGTCTGGAGAACTGCGCCGACACTGTCGTCGGAGACGCCCTGCTCCGTGGTGTGAGTGGTGGCGAGCGTAAGCGTGTGACGGTGGGCGAAGTGCTGGTGGGTGGCCAGAGTCTGTTCCTTTGTGACGAGATCTCCACGGGTCTGGATAGCGCCGCGACATTCGACATCATCCGAGCCCTCCGCACGTGGTGCAAGACACTGGGCGGATCGGTCATGGTGGCGCTGCTGCAGCCGACGCCTGAAGTTGTGGAGCAGTTCGACGATATCTTGATGGTGAATGAGGGCCACATGGTCTACCACGGCCCGAGGACGGAGATTTTGGACTACTTCCAGGGACTTGGGTTTACGTGTCCACCGCGTGTTGACCCTGCTGACTTCTTGATCGAGGTGACTTCAGGACGTGGACACCGCTATGCGAGTGGAAACATTCCGGTAGTCGATTTGCCGGTCTCATCGGAAGACTTCAACAACCTGTTCTGCCAGTCGAGCATCTATCGCAAGACGCACGAGGCAATCAGCAAGGGGTTCAATGAACATCAATTCGAGAGTGCCGAAGACTTCAGGAAGGCCAAGAGTGTTGCTAACCTGGCCCGTTCGAAGGAGAAATCCGAGTTTGGCCTGGCGTTTGTCCCGAGCACAATGTTGCTGCTGAATCGTCAGAAGTTAATTTGGCTGCGTGACCCACCGCTACTGTGGGGGAAAGTTGCCGAGGCTGTCATTGTGGGTCTTGTTCTGGGCATGATGTACTTCAACGTGAGCTCGACGTATTACCTCCGCATGATCTTCTTCAGTATCGCGCTATTCCAGCGTCAAGCGTGGCAGCAGATTACGATTTCGTTCCAGCTGCGTGGCGTGTTTTACAAACAGCGCCCGCGCAACTTCTTCCGAACGACGTCGTACGCGATTGCCGAAAGTGTGGTGCAAATTCCTGTGAATCTGGTTGTCTCGTTCATCCTGGGCACGTTCTTCTATTTCATGAGCGGCTTGACGCGTACCTTCGAGAAGTACATTGTGTTCTTCATCGTTCTGGTGGCCTTCCAGCACGCTATCAGCGCATACATGACGATGCTGAGCTCGCTGTCTCCAAGTATCACGGTCGGTCAGGCCCTTGCTTCGATCTCTGTGAGCTTTTTCCTGTTGTTCTCGGGTAACATTATCCTGGCCGACCTGATCCCGGAGTACTGGATCTGGATGTACTGGTTCTCTCCGATCTCATGGGCTCTGCGCAGCAACATGCTGTCGGAGTTCTCGAGCGACCACTATACCGATGCTGAGAGCGAGAAGCTGCTGGATAGTGTGTCGATCTCACAGGGCACAGCATACATTTGGTTTGGCATTATCGTCCTCCTGGCGTATTACTTCGTGTTCACGTCGCTGAATGGCATGGCTCTTCACTACATTCGATACGAAAAGTACAAGGGCGTAACTCCAAAGGCCATGAAGGATAATGCTCCCGAAGAGGACGATGCCTACGTCCAAGTGAAGACTCCTGGTGGGCCTGACCAGGCGTCAGTGAGTGTGAAAGGTGAAGGTCTCCCGTTTACTCCTTCAAACTTGTGCATCAAGGATCTGGACTACTTCGTGACGCTTCCGTCCGGCGAGGAAAGACAATTGCTTCAGAACATCACAGCACACTTCGAGCCGGGCCGCATGGTGGCGCTCATGGGCGCGACGGGTGCTGGTAAAACGACGCTAATGGACGTGATTGCCGGACGCAAAACTGGTGGCCGCATCGTAGGCGACATTTTTGTGAACGGCGAGCTGAAAGACCCGACCAACTTCAGCCGAATCACGGCGTACTGCGAGCAGATGGATATCCATTCGGAAGCCGCGACGATTTACGAGGCACTAGTGTTCTCTGCGAACCTGCGGCTACCGCCGAACTTCACAGTGGAAGAACGAATGAATTTGGTGCATGAAACACTAGATCTGCTAGAGCTAACAGCAATTTCTGGCGAGATGGTTGGACGTCTGTCGGTTGAGCAGAAGAAGCGCGTGACGATCGGCGTGGAGGTGGTGGCGAACCCCAGCATTCTGTTCCTGGATGAGCCTACGAGTGGATTGGACGCGCGTTCGGCGTTGATTGTGATGCGCGGTGTGCAGTCGATTGCCCGCACGGGTCGTACGGTGTTGTGCACGATCCACCAGCCGAGTATCTCGATCTTTGAGCTGTTCGATGGTCTGCTGCTGCTACAGCGTGGTGGTTTCACGGCGTACTTCGGTGACCTTGGCGTGGACTCGGTGAAGATGCTCGAGTACTTTGCCTCTATCCCCGGAACGATGGAGATTCGTCCTCAGTACAACCCTGCCACGTACATGCTCGAGGTGATCGGTGCTGGTATCGGCCGCGACGTGAAGGACTACTCGCTGGAGTACAAGAACAGTGAGCTCTACAAGTCCAACCGCGAGCGTACGCTCTTGCTGACTGAGGTGTCAGACGATTTTGTGCGTCACTCGACCATGAACTATGACCCGATTGCGACTGGCTTTACTAACCAGCTCGGTCAGCTTGCCAAGAAGCAGCAGCTCACGTACTGGCGCAACCCGCAGTACAACTTCATGCGCATGTTCTTATTCCCGATCTTCGCTGTCATTTTTGGTACGACGTTCTACCAGCTTTCTGCGGACAGTGTGAAGCGTATCAACTCGCACATTGGTCTCATCTACAACAGCATGGATTTTATTGGCGTCGTGAACTTAATGACGGTGCTGGAGGTGACGTGCGCCGAGCGAGCAGTGTTTTACCGTGAACGAATGTCGAACTACTATGGTCCGCTGCCGTACAGTCTGTCGCTGTTTTTCGCCGAGATCCCGTACCTCATCGTGGCGAACGTCCTGTTCGTGGCGATCGAGTACTGGCTGGTGGGCTGGAGCTCGAACGTCGGAGATTTCTTCTTCTTCATGTTCGTATTTTACCTGTACACGTCGGCGTGCACGTACATCGGGCAGTGGATGTCGGTACTCATGCCGAACGAGAAGGTGGCGAACGTGGCTGTGGGTGCGTTATCGTGCCTGTTCAATCTGTTCTCGGGTTACTTGCTGCCACGCACGGCCATGAAAGCGGGCTACAAGTGGTTCACGTACCTGATGCCCTCAAGCTACTCGCTTGCGGCGCTTGTTGGCGTCCAGTTCGGCGAGATTCAGGACATTATCTCGGTCACGTCGGGAGATACAACCATGGAAATGACGGTGGCCCAGTACATCGAAGACACCTACGACTTCCGACCGAACCGCAAGTACAACTTCATGATTGGACTCATCGTGATCTGGGCGGTGGTGCAGCTCGCCATCTACCTCACGCTCAAGTATGTGAGTCACCTCAAGAGATAAGGGGCACCCGCCTCCACAACCTGTATGTTATTGCAATCATGCGCTTGAAATGAAAGCTTCTTCATTGCGTTTTTCCCTACATTTCTGTCCCAGGTAATGGACCATAATGTTGCTAAATGTTCTAAAATCGGATAACGTTTTCGTTGGTAAAGTGGTTCATGACGTTTTCGTTTTTCAGTAAGGTACATTGATGTCACTTAGTTCTATACACTAACGACCTCCTATGTCCGTCCTGCATGGTGCCTCTTTATCACCTTGCAGCTTTGCGCAGCCTCCGTTCTAATATTCAGCACCCTGCGCCGTCATCGTCCCTAGGGCTCGACGACTTCGATATCCGGGGACATCGTCTCCATATTGTTCACCGTCCCGTGGCCCACATCTCCTTGTGCCATCTCCACTAAGCTCTTCCATGATCCCGTTTTCAAATTCGTCGCATCTAGTCTGGTTTGAATGCTCCTTCTCGTATCCATCGCCTTGTTGGCGAGATAGTCAGCCATTTTGTTGAAGTCCCGTCGGTGGTGTTGCCACGAAATCACCTGTACTCGTGCCATTCGTCGTCGGCACTTCCAGTATATCGGGGCCAAATGCGGTGCCCGCGGTGGTCGCCGTTCGGCGTGCTGTTTGATAATCATCGCACTATCACCGACGACATGGAGCGGCGAGAAAGTGTGAGCTGCACAAGCCGTCAGCCCAACCAAGAGGCCCATGTTCTCCGCCAGATTGTTAGTCGTAGAAGTCGCAGCATAAGACATACTGCCTCCCCAGACTAGCTCGTAGTCTCCCCGCTCGGCGGTATCTTGATCACCACGGCTCCCGCCCCTCCTGGGCCGGGGTTGCCTCGTGAACCACCGTCGAAGAATAATACGTAGTCGCAGTGGTTTGTCGCGACTGTCACCTCCTGGTGGGATCCCTGCCATGGTTGACTGAAAGCGTGTCGCAGCACTGTAGTCGCAACCTTGAACGCTATTCCAGATCTCTGCTGTGGCATGTATTGGTACATGTTCCCGTAGCTGTGTCTGAGGCGATAGCTCAGAGTCAATCGGTGCCTCTCCCTGGTCACATCGTTGGTATCATCAAAGTGTTGAGTCCGTCATCTCCACACCGCGTGGAAATATAACGCAGCACCCACCCGCCAACAAGCCTCCACCAAGTTCGTGATAGTGGACTCCAATTCATTTTGTAGCAAGCCCATCATGGGCGGCTGTTGCTCGGCAATTGTCCACACTTGGGCCGGCACCATGGGCACTTCTAGTCCGAAGCAGGCCTTCTCCACAGTCGCTAGTGGCAGTCCGAGTCGCAGCCAGGGTCCCACAAAGACCCCGCGTAGCTGTTTAGCTGCGGGTCACGTCCAAAATACGTGGTACATGTCGACGTATGCCTCATATGAACACTGAGCATGTGGACATCCGTGCCTGTTGTTCCGGACATCGTACATGGAGTAAGCCCATGCCTTGAGCCGATATAGCAATTGTTCGCCCCACTGCCCAATTCCTAGTATACGACGTACTCGAGTCCATTCGAGGGTCGCCAGTCCTGCCGCTGCCGTGGAACTACATGCACTCCATTTTTGTGCCCTCGCCGTTGTTTGAGCCTCACCGCGTTTCGTGGCCGCGTGCCGCACGTAGTCTTTGTAGTGGTGACTAGTGAGTTTCCCAGTGTTGCCTCCCGTCCACAGACTGACCATTCTCGTTGTCTGTGGGTGGGGATGCACTCTGTGGACCTGCACGTTCCCCCTGCAGCCTGCCGTATTGCCATTTCCATCGAGAAATGACTGCTGACGCCGTGAACGAGCTGGGTGTTGATACAATTCGTCCGTATCTCGAGTGTGCCATCCGCATGCAGTGCCGCCGTAACTGGGTGATCTGGCGGAGATGCTGCTATGCGTAGTTCGGACCAAGTGCTCGCGTGCGTCAGAAGCGTGGGGTAATTGGAGACCACTGCCGCAATGAATTCGCCGAGCCAGTAACATTTCTGTCCGTCGCCTCTCCAGCGGGGTCGTCGGGGTTTGACCCACAAGATCCCCTGTTTCTCTAGCGTCCATGTAACTACGTCTGCGATCCGTCCAGTGGCCGGCGCGCCATACACCGCCGTTTTCGTGGGTTGTAGTCCCCCGCCGTGTACGTGCAAATATAAATCTTGCAGTACCGCCTCCGGAAGCCATTCAAGGCAGGCAGTCCCAGCCATTTTGCTCTCGCGTTCGCGGGCCAAACGAAAAAGCGACCCGAGCATGCGGGTGCCATCCACCCGATATGCCTCATCAACCCACGTGATTTCCAGACCGCCAAAGTCGTATGCGAGCACCTGTAGTGCAGCCACCATGTTCGCGTGCCGCGGATGGAACGTCGTTCCGCCCCCAGCCAAGGTGATCAATCTTTTGCCTGTAGTCCACAACGTTGCTTGGTGCCGACATCCCGTCGTTTCCACCTTCATCGTCGGCGTCGGGGTCAGCAAGCAGAGTTCATTTGACGGTTTTTATGTGCTCCAGCCGAGGGTGCGGCGTGCAGGGTGTCGTTCGAGGTCAAATTCTAAACTGACTTGCCAAAACCTATTCTACCGTAGTCTGTGGGCCAACCGCTCTGAGAGGAGCTCCGCCTGTCTCTTGTCGGAAAAGTAGAGTCCTTCTAGGACACTACCATTTCCACCTTCATCGTCGGCGTCGGGGTCAGCAAGCAGAGTTCATTTGACGGTTATGTGCTCCAGCCGAGGGTGCGGCGTGGAGCGGCCCCATTGTGGCGAAGCCATTCTTGGCCGTTTGAAGACTGCTTGGACTCCGTCGCCATGGCTGTCGCAATCCCCTGTAGAGTGATGTTGTCGATTCTGGCGTACTGCTCAGAGCAGTCAGACCGCCATCGCCCGAAGTGCTTAATGGCAAGTCGATCGACGCCAGCACCAAATAGAGCAGTTGCTCCTCCGCTCCTCATGGAGTGTGTGCCGTACTGGTCGGGATTTTCGCCTGCATCTCGTGCTGCGGCGCGAATTGCTGTCGTCATTGTCGTGGCGGAAATCGAGGAGCTCTTGCTTGTCATGCACAGAAGTGCACCTTCTTGTAATCCCAGACGACGAGCCTGTTGAACTAGTTCCCACACTGCTAAGACGGGGCATAGCCATATCGATCCAGAGCGTTCAAGGGTCCTTGCTGTACCGCGTCCTTCTTGGTCTGTCTTGCTGCCCCGAAATTGAATTGTTACTGAATGCGCGCGCTTTGTTGGTTGTTTGCTGGCCGTTCCTTGTGCGAAACGTGACATCTCCAACTTGAATTGCATATGGTTTGACGGTACCTCGATCACTCAGATACTCTGAGCGGCGCAGCATGCAGAAGTAGCCCATGACCGCAGCCCCCCAGAGAACGCGGTCTTGGGCGGAACTGAAGTCACACCGGGCGCGGAATCCGCGGAGCAGACCTGTAGTGAACGGGAGCTTGGGCGATGGAGGAGTTGACAGCCGCTGCATCCTTGCAGGGCCAACTGGTGTCCAGCGTGGAGCCCGACTGGGAATCCGAGATAGCGGCGATGATAGCAACTGATGTGGCCCCAACTTGGACATGCTGGTAGATGCAGAATTTGGACGGTGCCCTGGTTCAGGTCGCCAGCACCAGATCGCGAAGTTGACGAGTTGCTCAGAATCGTGGAGGCGGACCCCGGAGAGCCACGGCGACCGTCCTTCTCTCGTGCACCAAGCAGTCCGTTGACGCCACGTCGCTGCATACTTTCGGTGACTCCCGACGGCCAGAGCTTGGGTTTGTAGCTCATGGATAATGTCTCGTACAGCTTTCGTGCGGAGCTGGGGACTGGGGTCTGCGACCATGACGACACAAAGTTAGTCCACAAACTACGAAGAGAGGCATCGTGGCAGCGTGAGCCGGCATCCGCGATGATGTTGATAGACCCCGGCAGGTGGCAGGCGGAGAGACGAAATCGATGGGTAGCTTCACTGAAGCCAATAGCGCGGATAAGTTCTTGGGCAAAGAGGTTGTCGGAGCTCAGCTTGTTGATCCAGGAGACCGCACTTGAATTGTCAGACCAGGCACGGACGTGGGTGACGTGGTTAGCCAGAGGGGAGTCCACTCGTGACCCCAGAGCACGGCAGCCAACGCGGCACAGAAAAGCTCGCGGCATTGATATCGAAACTGCGAGAGGCACCCGCCGATGTGAAGGACGCCCGTTCTTCTTCGTCGAACTGAAGTCGGATGTACCGGCGATTGGCCGGATCCATGACGGCCAGGCCGTCGTCGCTGGCGTCCATATACAAGTGCACAGAAGGTGGCGGGAGACCGCAAAACATTGACAGCGGCAGCCCAGTCCAGTGTCCGTGTACCAGAATGGATTGGAACCACCGCAGATCACACTGGACATCCTCAGTGAGGTGAATTGTGCCCCGTCGGGGGCCTGCTTGGCCGCGACTTGGACACGCTGGAAAAACGGCTTAGCTGCTCTGAGACAGGAGCATACATGGCGCAGGCTTCCTAGGAGACAGTCGAGGTCATGGCGGGATACCCGGGAGGACACTGCTAATCGCACAACTCGGTCCAACGCCTTGGCGATCTTGCTGGGCGGCATCGAGACCGTGCGTAGCTGTGTGTCGAACGAGGACTTCGACGACGGTTCCCCACGCAGTGAAGTTTTCTTCATTGATCGCTCGTGACCCCAAGACAGCAATCATGGCCAGACGGAGAGCTTCGTTCGCGCAGTGAAGTCGGAGGGGTGTGTCCACCTCTACCAGCACGTGGTCGTCGACCCACTCGTATGCAAAAAGGTTTCGGTATCGGAGGACGAGTCGCCAGTCATGGACGCGGGGCTTTCGCGAGAAAGTAGCCATGAGATCGCGCCGCTAAACGCGCCGTAGTACGAAGGTGATCCGGATCACCCAAACGGTGCAGACATATCCAGGAGGAGGGCCTTGAACTGCGGGATGCGAGCGCCCATCCGGTGGACGTGCGAGCTTGCCAACATCAGGTGGCGGAAGGCCGACTTGACGTCGCCCTTGAGAATGTAGATTGTCTGACCAGGGTGTGCTCGGGCTAGATGTTCGATGCGACGTGCAATAGCAGCTATGTGACGATACTCGATAGCGGGAATGGAGTCTTTGTTCGACGCATCGTTCGCCGACTGTCCTCGGGGACACGACAGGTCGTGAATCAGGCGCACATCCACCCGTGGGTCGGTATCTTTCTTCGTCACTGCACCAAGGGGGCTGACATGTACAAGCTTCAGATGCGCGAGTACATCGTCCGAGAGAACGAGGTACTGGCCTGCGTCCTGGCCGCGGCGGACGCTCTTGACGACGGCGTTGAGGTGACGATTGGCAGATTAATGATTCTTGGATCCTCGAGCATTCAGAAGTGGGGACGACTTCCACGAAGGTGTGATGCCTTGGGCAGCCACGGAACACACCAGATTTGAAAACTTGTAGCCACGTAGCAGCCATTCGAGCCGAGTGGGACATAAAGCCTTGTTCGGCCGATAGTCATCGGCAGTTTGTCCTCGTACAAGCTCGACAAGGGCCTCCACAGCGTATCCTTGCTCAGTTACCAGCTTCGACAGCGCGGAATGAAGAGCGGAATTGAGGTGGAATCTCTGGTGGCCTCGTCGTGGAAACAGGATCAGGTCGGAGCACTGGGATTCGCGCAGCACGCAGAGTCGAACGAATGGAATGGTCACGTCTCGCTTCCAGTAGACGAAGGTGGCACTCTAAAATATCTTGTATGCTGCGAGAGCTGGGCACAGCGTCGGAAATACAGGTGCTCGTGCTTTCGTGTGCAATGTCGGCTTGGGGATGCGACAACCGAGTTGCTGGAGGGCTAGCGGTGCTAGCCGGTGAAGTCGGTGACTTCAGGTTGCCAGAAGTCGGTGAATTCTGGTGGTCCAGACTTGATTGTCGAATTTTGGTCGCGGTGGAGGTTGACGGCCAACTGGAACGAGTCGTGACAGGTTGTTTGATTTCGGTGGGGTCGCCCGCGAACTCCACATGTCTGATCGTCGCATTAACGGGCGGCACGGTGGGTCGGCGTGACGGGTGTCGTTGCCCTCCTGGATCTACTGGTCGTTGAAGCAGTCCGAGCCGTGTTGCAGCAATTTCACGACTCGGACGGCTTCAAACCTCCTGAAACTTTTTGGAAAGTCCGCCCAGGCGACTGACGATGTACTGTCGGAGCCTCGCAGGCAAGTCCTCTGGCCAGAAGTGGGCCCTGTTTTTGAAGGTGCATTTGGCTGGGTCCGTCGACTTGCAGCCGCGTTTTGTGAGAAAATGCAGACATACTTCCTTGCCGCCTCGTGTGGGGATTTCCGCGGACACGTCGTTCGGTATCTTGCGTTCAAAGCTTGATCTCGTATTATCACGGGTCAGTGCAGACTTTGGACCAGCTGCACGTGCCTCCGCAGCTCGCAGACGACCACCGAGTGCTGTGATCATTACGCTATGGAGCTCGGGGTTGGAGATTAAAAACCATGATGGAACTTCAACCCTTGTGGCCGTCAAGTGGAAAGTGTCGTGCGTCACGGCGTTGCGGTAACGCTCAAGAAGAGAGTCTATCCAACGAACAATGAGCGGCATGTCGGCGATATCACACTGCTGCCATCCTTCCAGAGTTGACACGAACCGATCGAGCGCCTCGGCGACCGCAATAGTGGTTTCGTCACAAATCGCGCGGCTGTAGTCGACAAAACTTCTCGTCGCCGAGCCAAGGTCGGACCAGGATGCTGTCGCTGACGTTGCCGGGGCTGAGACCGTGAAATCGGACGTGTCGTTCCCCCGTTCCGAAGTTTCTCCAGGAAGCTGACTCGGCGAAAATGGTTGATGGACAGACCTCGTCCAAATCGAAGGTCGTATAGACAGCCAACGATGCCGGGGTGGGTATCAAACTGAACTGCCGGCGACGCCAGCACATACTCAAGAAATGAATCACATGGCTTACCTTGGAGATGGCCCCCTACTAAGAGTCGATGTACTTGTTCTTGGTCACTCGTGGGCTGGAGCGACGTTCGAGAACGCTTCACCGTCGGTGCCGTGTCGGCGCAGTCTGTGTCGACCCGTCCACGCTTGGCTGTCGAGGGTTGGGTACCCAAGCTGAGGTAGTGGGGCAGTAGATGAGGCTTGTGCTGGCGGATGAGGTCGATCAGCTCAATCTCTTGCGTGGCAGGGGGCGTACTGATCGAGTACCCGTGGCTCTGGTGGTTGCGGAAAACTTGGTTGAGCTGCCGATGACTGTGTTGAGGATCACTCGCTGCCTCCCGTACTTGAGACGACACTCTCCGAGTAGCAGCGCCCCCACCCGCTGTGGTATGGGCTGGGAAGTCAGCGTCGCTGTCATCGTCGTCAAGTGGGTCGAAGAAACCTGGCGCAGAGGTGTCCACAGCTGGTTGAGCTGGTAAAGCTGCGGTTGGTGGCACCGTTGCCGCCGTACTTGGCTCGAGGCAGAATAAAAGTCCAAGCGTCTGACGAAGCGACGCAGGTACCGGTCGGTTCCCGTCTACGTAGAATGCAAACTTGGTGACGTGGCTGAGCGAGGTGCTCCCGTTTCTGCCAGTGAAGGGGTCGACCCACTCCCAGCGGAGCTCGCTCAGTTCACCGAGGAGTCGGGTCCATTCACGTAGCCATGCTTGCGTTGAGAAGGGAGCACCATCATTGCCGTCCATGAGGCGGTCAAATACCCCATCCTGCAGCTCGTGCAGCCGAGGTTCCGTCCATGTCGCTTTGGATCAGCGTCTGCTACCCAGAACCATGGCGACCACGGGGTACACTTCGGCGTGGATACGCTGAGACGCAACCGCCTTGACGCCAAAGCGCGTGGCAATTGACAGACGGCTCACACTGTAGTCGACGACTTGACCGTAGTAAGTGTAGCCGCTAGCCTCGAATCTCACCGCCTTCCGGAGCCAAAGGCCAGGACGTTGCCCCGACGTTTCGCCAGCGGGAACTTGACGGAGTTGTGCGACCGACTTCGGGATGAGGAGCATCGCCCCTCGATGTCGCCCTCGGTATCACCCAGGATCCGAGCCTCTACCATCGTCCGTCTCACTCGTACGATGGTGGCGTAGCGCGGCGAGCTCAGGGGCGCCTCGGCATCTTCAGGGTGCAGAAGTATCGTATCCCCGCTGCGATCGGGACTACTCCGGAACGTCGTGAAGGAGGCATCGGCAGGTTGAATTAAGACTTGGGTCTTAGGTTGTCGTTCGAGGTCAAATTCTAAACTGACTTGCCAAAAAGCTATTCTACCGTAGTCTGTGGGCCAACCGCTCTGAGAGCCGGGTTGAGGGCTCCGCCTGTCTCTTGTTGGAAAAGTAGAGTCCTTCTAGGACACTACCAGTGAGGAGGGCACGTTGTTTGGGGTAATTCTCGCCACAGGCGCAATCAATTGGCCGAATGATTAGCAATGGACCCGATATACTCTCATTTACGATTACCGGGACTCGGATTTAGCCTCGACAAGCTCCGATATGCTGCGAGAGCGCAACACCTTCGTGCTGAAGGCCCGCAGCGGCAGTGACGAGCGGCTGCATGCGGTGACACTGAACATGAACCTGCGAGAGCGAGATTTGACCCACTTTAACGGCAAGAAAGGGGGCGGAGGGCCCAGAGCAGTGCAGGTAAAATGACTCCAAATGACGGGCTGCTATACGTTCTTGATCCCATTGTTTGCAGCGTCTGCTGGAGGTGCTGGACGAGGACGAAGAGGGAGATGGACGACCTCCGACAGCTGGATCAGCTCGTGAAGACCAGAGCCAAGGACGGAACGCACACGCTCGAGCTGCCGGACGTGACGGTGCAGTGGCAGGTGGCCGAGGAACCAGGACTGCCGACCGTCGTGCAGCGGCTGCACAAAGAGACCGACGGGGCCGGTGGCTACCGGATCCTGCCCGTGCGCAGACTCGTCGTGGCTGTGTGGCTGTACCCGCCGCACGTCGAGATCCCTCCCACGGGGGACCGGATCCCGGCCAGCGACGCGGCCAAACAAGACTTTTTCGTCGGTGCGGACGATGACAGCGTCGAGGATGCCGACGAGTAGGCTCGAGATGAGCTGGAGCACTACCGGCTACGGCGCATTTCTTGTCGCTGGCTGCGTGGACCTCCGAACTGAAAGTTGGAGACGACTTCGAGGACTTGGCAATAGTTTTGGACAGCGGGCTTGCACACCATTTGGGCTTTCGATGCAGCCGAGTCATTGTGCATCGCAGAGAAGCTCGCAGGTCCCTTGAAGTGGCCGTTGACAAGCATCACTCGAGCTTCTTCATTTTTCGTTATCCGAGCAAGTGATGGGGTGTGCTGCAAGCACTGAACGACAAGAACGGCGGGAGAGCCCATTCCGATCCTTACGTAAGACAAGTTGAAATGGTCCGTGTTAATTGCCATCCGTTTAACCTGCTGTATGACCAGGAGAACTGCAGGGTGTGCTGAGGTTAGTGTGTGCTTCTCCGAAAGTTGGCGGGTTTTCACGAAGCAAGACTGTGTGAATACGAACCCAATAGATGGAGTGGACTCCGATCGACCAACCTCATTATTGGGGTAAGTCGTGGTGTGCTCGAAGTGGTGTGCTAATGACAAAGGTTGAAGATTGTTGAGATGATTCCAGGTCGACTTCACGCGCTCGAATATGGTTCTTCATGCATTTTTAGGCAAAGGAAGCGACAAGCGAACTCCAGTCTAAGACGTGCCCTGTTTGCTCTGTCAGTGGAATGGTAAGCAGCCGTTTGGCGGTCGTTGTCTGCCCTCGATCGACACAGCAAATTTCATTCTCAATCCGTATCAGGTACTTTTGTGTGTCCTTGGTAACCGCAAGATAGAACGAGTGACTTACCGCTGTGGCTTGCCTTGCCAGGTTGTGATTAACGTCATCGGCCACACTTTGCTGCTCCGAAAAAGCAAAAAGCCAATCCACGTATTTGGCTTTGGGGACTCGCGCACAGCCGATCGATGTGTCTTCACATTTCTATCTGATGGTAGTCCATGCCAAGGCGTTGGTCATGTGTTACAACGGTACAAGGAGATCGCGCCGGAGCTCGTGTTCGGAGGACCCACGAACTTTTCCCCATTATCTACCAGGCAATCCGTCAAGCCCAAACAAGCGGGGCGTCCCATGTTCTTGTCATAATTGCAGGTGACGTGGTGTATATTTCCAATTCATATGTACCAGGTCTAAGCTGACGTGTCTGTAGATGGACAGGTCACCAGCGAGAAGGAAACTTCGCAGGCCATCGTTGAAGCTTCCACCGCGTACAGTACGTCGCCCATAATGTGCGTCCCCGTGGTCCCGTACAGTGCCCATTTTGAGACAGCCGTGGCCGCCATCGCCATGACTTCGGCCCGCAGATCCGGAACCGCCAGTCCACCCCAAGCTCGATCCATCGCCGCTAAGTCAGCGTTGAGCCATGCTTTGGTCCCCTCAGCTTCCGACGCGAATGTCGCGTGCCAGACATAGTTGGTGATCTTCCTGGAGAAAGAGTTGATGATTGCCATGGTCGGCCACGCGTGTTGCGCGACGTAGGTTAGCTTTGGGATGATAACCATTGCAGCAATAAGACTTCTCTGGTCTGTCGTGGTTGTCTTCTGACACGCTAGTGACAATCGAGTGCGCAATTGCGCCCCAGCCACCTCCCATGTGCGGTCCACCGTAACGCCACTCCCTACGTGAATGCCGAGATAGCGGCCAGACACCGCGTGTGCCTGAAATTTGAGCGGTGCTGGAAATGTCATGTCCTCAGTAGGTCCTGCTCGATGTAAGGCAATCACTATCGTCTTGTCCTCGTTCAGTTGAAGGCCGGATGCTTGTCCGAAGGCGCCCGTTATCTCTCGGATAGTAGCAACCTTCGCAAGTACACGGTCGTGTCGTCTGCATACCCAGCGACTTTCAGTTCCAATGTACCTTCCTCCAAAGTGGTTCATGACGGACGACGCGAAGGTGCCGCTCACCTCCTGAGAACGAACCACCTTGGTCTGGACGAGGAGCATCTGCACCTTTCGACGGTGCCCTCCTCGTCCACGATGATCATCTTTTGGTCATCCTCGTTGTGGGGCGCATCTTGGCGCACCACAAGCGGAACGCCGCAGGTGGTTTAGATTATCGGACTCAAGCAATGACATTTTTCCTCATTCTTCATCCACTATAATACCTGTTCCTCGTTTCGAGCGCTCCTCGTTTCAAGCGCGCTTAGCCGATAAGTTGAAGTGAAGCGTGAAGAGGTGTATCTAGATCGTGCATTGGCGTGACGCAGGTACGATTTCGGAGAAACATACAGGAGTGATTGATGTCCATCGGGCGGATGTAGTTTTTGCTTTGGCAATATCTTGGAAAGGGCTGATAATTGCGTGCTTCATAGTCACGTGAAGTCCTTCCGTTTGCTACTTGTGCCGAGCATATTCAAAGACTTTGTTCGGCTCGACAAACCGCTTACAACGCATCTCCGAGAATTTCCTTGCAGCCTGCAGTTCGAGTATGAGCAACAATATCGTCTTTCATAACGCAATTCACCGCCAAGGACACACCAACTCCAAACCAGCAGTACCAAGACGATGAAGTTCTCTACGCTCACCGCTGTCGGAGTGATTGCTGTCGCCAGTGTTGCCGCCGCCGATCAGCAACCTTCTCTACGTGCGTTGGCAGCTCCAGTTGAGGCGGCCCCGGCAGTGGCAAATGGCGCATCGGCTCCTGCTGGCAAGAAGAAGGAGCAGTTCTTCGGCCCGTGGGGTGGTCTCGGCTGGGGTGGCCTCGGTGGCTGGGGCGGTCTCGGTTGGGGTGGCCTGGGTGGCTGGGGCGGCTACGGCGGCTGGGGATGGTAATTCCAGTAGAATCACGTAGTTGAACAGGCGAAGACATTCACGGTCAAGTGCAATTCGCAGCATGACGAAAATGTCTACGACTTTTCAGTCGACAGCCCCTCTCTCTCTTCAAACTTACTTTCACGAAGTAAACACGATATTTTGCTTCTTTTCCGCTTTCACTTGAGCTTTTACAGCGAGAAATTCGCGTTGTTAATAGTTTCCGAGACTCAAACGATTTTGATTTTGTTCTGAAAACTACACCAGATTTTTAGACTTTACGCAACTTTAGCATCGGATCTTGACATAAGTCAAGGCCTGCTGAAAATGATCTCTGCGTTACACTCTGTCGCGTCCAATTTTGTGTGCCAGACACAAAACGCCAAATCCTGGAAGTGCCTGCGTTCCGCATGCTTCGCCGCCGCCTTCATCCACCGAGAAGAAGCGCTCAATGACAACACCGCGTGTGACGAGGCGCTTCACGTCGTATCAGAGACGCTACGAGGAGAACCGGCAGGAGTGTGGCCGCTCTGCAGGCCGAGATGCAGACGCAGGACGAGCGTCTTTTGCAGGCCCAACGCGACCTGGAGGATGGCGTGGCTCGCGTTCTTGTCAGAAGCAGAACGAGATGGACGCGCAGGCTTCAGGACCAAAGAGCAGGACGCACAACCGTCCTGCAGGACGAGCTGAGTCGAAGGATTCAAATAGCCGGCAAGGGCGAGATAGGTCAATTTGTGCAATCCTGCGCTCCCTGACAGGAAGGATTGGCACGAATAAGTGCACAATTGGAGGACAAAGTGCACAAATTAGAGTCGCAGGATGTGACACGCGCCCTGCAGGACCTGGTGACGCAGGTCGAAGTGCACATTTTGCAGGCCGAGGTGCAGGCTACTTCGGAACAACTGCAATGGACAAATTGGCTGCAAAGGCCACTGCGTCCTGCTTGCAGGACGCACTGACCAGCCGACACGAGAGAGAAGTGTTATGGGGAAGCGCTGACGGACGATCGAGTCGTGGAGACGCAATTGTTTCATCAAAAGAAGGAGGTTCGCGAAAGGAGATGGAGTTGTCGTCCATAGTGGAGCGAAGCCGGACGAGCTCGTGAATTCGAGCCAATTTCTGCTGAAGGACGAAGTTGAGGCTCTCGTGAAGAAGAAACAAGCGAAGGATGAAGAGCTCAAGCAGGAAAGAGAAGATGTAGCCGTTTGTGATGCAGGATGAAAAGATGAAGAAGCTACAAGAACAGGTTCAGACGACTAAGCTGGGGAGGCCAAGATGCAGGATGAAAAGATGAAGAAGCTACAAGAACAGGTTCAGACGACTAAGCTGGGGAGGCCAAGATGGCTGCAGCGTTGAAAGGTGCCGAGAAGAGGAAGCAGAGGAAGGAGGCGCTCAAGATCCTGTATGCCATGTTCAGTTCAGCCATGGATTCCGTGTCCGAGAACATGAAGTTGGAAGAGTTTGAGAAGGATGCCACGCGCAGGATATGCAGGATCGGAACGTGGACCTTCAGAAACAGGTTCATCAACTGCAGGAGAAGAATATAGAGAAGCTTCAAAAGCAAAATGTGAAGCATGCTAGTTTTCAACTTACGCTGAAAGTACAACAGCCGATCATTATGTTGTCTAAAGGGTACGAGTTTGCCTCGTTCATGAAAACTATTTACTGCTGGATGGTGAAACGTTTACCCAGGCCAACGGCCGACAAGAGCAACTACCTTCTCATGAGACTAAGCCAAAATCTACTATTTCCAACCTTGTACTACATAAGTAAGTGACTCATCTCTGACGTTGACGGGGTAGCGCCACAATCCGTGCCAACCCACGATGAACCTGTGCTACCCAGAGAAGGTCCAGCCATCGGGAGCCCGTCAACGTACAACTGGTCCGAAGTGTGCAGGTTCCAGTTTGAGAGCTCTCGTTCCGATCTGTTGAACTGCTGGCCGTTTGAGATGACGACCGGTCTCTAGTGAATACAACATCCGCCACACCTCACTACCAGGTTGAGTGCCGTCGATGACAGTGATGTAGGTATAACCATCATCGAGTGGGCGACAAACGCTGCGGGGGTTGCGTGCAGGCCCTCCGAAAATGGCTTTGCAATGCCATTTGAACCCCTCAGAAAATAAGTTATTCCGCGGGGATCAGACACCGGTAAAATAAATTATTCAGTATATTGCAAACAATTTGAACAAGATGCTATTTGTAGTTTGCGCTCAGAATGTAAATGCAAGCTGTGAACACCGTAGCAGCTCCCAGAAACATCGGCTTACTTTGAAAAAGAGGAGAATCTCAAGCCGAATTGAAAGCATTCCATGACGGTGGAGCGTGCTAAACCACCACTCAATCGATCGTAAAATAAACTGTAAAAAGTCAAGCAATAAATTACTGCTTTTTTCAGCAAATTTCAAAAAATAAATTATTCCGTAGAAGTATTTCCGTTTATTTTCAATACGATCTTTTATTCGGAGCCTGGTTGCGTGGCTCGTATTAGTGACCCACGCACTTCTGAAAGGACCCTGGAGCTCCATCCATTTACCACGACCGAGATCAGTGGAGAACAAGTCTTGGCAAGGAGCTTTCTCGTCCTTGTTGCCATCCGCGTGCTCCTGGAAGTATCTGGTAGGTAATTGAGCATCGGCGTCTTGACGCAGGTACCAAATTCTACAGCGATTTGTCGTCTCAAAGACATTGAGTGGCGTAGATCGCCTAGAATTCCGGTAACTTAGTATGAGCTGGTACTGCGGATTGGTCTTCTTTCGACAGAGCCCACTCGAGGTTCAGGAACGAATAGCGCGTCTCGGTTCCATTGTTTACTGACGTGATGTCGAGGTCTTGTGGTCGGCCTTTGACAAGTGCAAACGCGGCATTGACCAGCTCTACACGCTCGTGGCTATGGTGTAAAACGGAGGCTGCCAATCCATTCGAAGACCCAGAATCGATAGGTAAAATACCCAGAGGCTGTCGGGTAGCCTGCTTCCAGTCCGGTCTCGCCATAAGTCCTTGGATAACTACACAAAGCATAGAGAAACTGTTAGTAAAACATACTCAAGTACATCGTATAAAGTCGACTTACACTCGTGCATGAAGCTGTCTCCTCCAGCCAATGCCACACACTCGAAGTGGTCTAATGGAAGTTGTTTGGCGATCTCTCTAACCCGTTCATTGTCGGCAGTGATCTCCACTGTCGTTTCCACATTAGCAACTCGAAACATTGGCGCTACGAATTGCTCGTACTTGTGTAGCCCCGAGCTTTCGTTAGGGTCAATGAGCACTCGAAACTTGCGAAGAGAACCGGAGATGGCTTCGTCCGGCTTCAACAGCGTTTGACTGTGGATATCCCCAAGTGAATCACGACGAGGATCTGCATACCGGTTAAGCGCGTGATGTAACTGAGTGACTCGCTCGATTTCGTCCCCGTAGAACCGGAAAGTCCATTCACGCAGACTTCGCTTGGTTGGCAGATCGTTCTTGTGCTGTTGACTCTCGACCAAAAGCCCTTTAGGAGGACAGGCGTAGAGCGCCAGTAAATAAACTGTTCGCGGTACGACGGAATGTCTACAAAGTGGCTGACCACATGCTGACTGTAAGTGTGCACCGAGTACTTCGCTCCACTTGAGCTTCATGAAGATTTGGTCTTCCGGTTTCTCTTCTTCGGAGCTGCTGCCGCTGGTTCCGCTAGTTGTTGAGAGCTTTGATTTACGTCGGTGGTCTGCGTTTCTGCGCAATCTCTTGGATACAATACGCAACGTACAATGTGTCTGTGAGAAGTCGAATTGCACGAGCGGATGCTGCGTGTGTTGTGAGTGGCGACGCAGCCACGAGAACCGCTCGTCAGGCGGTTGACTGCTCTCCAGGTGCAAATGTTGCAGCAAACTGGCGAGCGATGGGTGCATTGGCGGCGACATGGCAGAATTTGGAGGTGTTGGGACAGTAGCAAGTTGGGGGAATGATCTGCTTGGCAACGACGGGTGAAGGGCAAGCGGGTCCTGTCCTGCCAAAGTTGACGTCTCTTTGTAGCTTTTCTGCCTGGGAGAGTGGCATGTAGCCATTTCACACACCTGTGAGACTCGATGGTTCTAAAATAGAACGGTTGGCGTCCCAGACTTGTCCCATTTGACAAACAAAATGATGCTAAATACGTCATTTTCAACCGGTCGTAGTGAGATTTTAACCTGTAAAACGTTACTTTGTAACGGACGATCATGAAAGGTCGTGGATCAGGTTTGTGGTAAGGTTGCATTCGTCTGTCCGTCCGAGGCACAAACTGCAAAGTCGCGCGAGCTGGCACTTCCGTTAATGTCGCTGCCTATTTGCTGCCAATATGGCAATCGGTTTCCTCCATATTTATAAATCCCCGTCAGCGAACTCCCACTACAGCTCCTATACTCACCTCATCGACAGCGAACACGATTGGAGTCTGCTGTCCACCGTGCCTTGCATAACTAACGTTTCCGTGAAAGTTCGTCAACATAACGGGAGTACGCAGGTAAATTCAGTAGTAGAAGTTGAGCAGCAAGTGATTGAATTGGTCGGTCCTGATGGAAAAATCGCGTCCACGGTTGTGATTGCGATGAGACCTTTAAATGCGATGTCATTGATAGCTCCAGCACTCAGAAGTCGCCATCTGATGGCGAAGACGCGCCCGTCGTGGCACTTGTCAGCACAGCTGGTAGCTACGTCGTAGGTTTCTTCAATTGCTGTACTGTGGTCTGATGATCCACTGCTGCTGGTTTTGATGTCTACGAGAGGTGTCGCTGCATTTCCTTGTGGTAAATGACTTGCAGGATGTACTAATTCTCGTCCAGATTTCGGTCTGGTAGTCGGTTGAGCAAGAGTGGACGCAGCTACGCCATCGTACGATCCGTTCACGGAAGCAGCGCAGTTTGATCACGGTCTCCTCAATGTCAACTCTGTATGGAGACCTGCCGCATAATGTGTCCTTGTCTACGTAATAAGTCGTCACTGAGTACATTGCCCCCGTCACATCAAGTGCTACTGTACGAGAGCAAACATGAGAAGAATCACCAGTTGGCGCATGTGGAAGGGGTTCATGAAGTGGGGTCTCTTGAAAATGAGGTCTCATGCACGGCGTGTCCGTCGCACCATGACACTTTTCTTCGGCCTCAAATGTTTCCGAGCAAGCGCACCAGTTGACACCGACAGCAATTCAGAATTGCTGGATCGAAGAGACGACGGAGAGGCTAAAGATATGGATATCTTCTCGTAACACATGTTACCACGGTACTGGGGTGCGTTGTAGGCACCAAAAAGTCTTTTTGTGGTTAATGTGGCGGTATTTATGGTTTGTTGCAACCCAAAAACTTCACTCCTCGATAAATCCTCGAAAATGTAAGTACAGATCTTTCCTTTACGGTGCGCTCCCTACAACGCGTTAACCACTACACCACAAGCAGCGGAACCGCTCCCAAATGCGATCTTCTGCAGACATATCCTCGTTTCATGGCAAAAAATGGAGCAGACAGATGCATCAGGAGAACATGGAGGGCTGCCATATGCAGTAGCACAAACCTTGTACCATGAATAATTTCTTACGAAGACGCAATGCTATACATGTACCGGTACTTACAACAGCACACGACAAACCCAAACTCATACGACTGGGAGGGCAGCATGATTCATTATTAGACACGCTAAAATTGAGACTTTGACAATCAAAAACGGGAGAGCTTGGCCGCCATCGACTCTCACACTCGTACAAGATGCTGATACAGGCAAACCCCAAATGACATATTTCATCGCAAGGATTATTCGATGCAATCTCCATGGCAAAGCACAGGAGATCGGTCCTCAACTCTATATCAAATTCCTAGTTTTTCATCTCGACTACCTACAACAACACGCAGCAATGCACATCATAGCAGATGAAGAGTTGGGGAAAAAACCAGTGAAGTTGCAATTGGCCTTAGCAATGAGATACCCGCAAATGCACGCCGTGGGCGTGAACCTGGGAGTGGTGTGGTGGGTCAAACTCTAGACGCTTGTTCTTTTGAAGCAGATTCGGAAATGAGACCAGATCGGTGAGCTGCCGCGTGTCAGCCATTCGTCGGTGCCTCGGAAAAAGGGCCTTTCCACACTACCGTGCAAAACCACCATTTTGCTCCATTGTTTTTTTGCTCGAGCAAGTTCAACGAAAGGGTTAACGTTGCATGAACCTGACTTGACTGCTGTACAGCGTCCTACATGTATTTCGTCCTGGTCGCCACATCCAGATGGCACATATCGGATATGAGAGTTGAGTTGCAAGATACAAGACCAGAGCTGCGAGCGTCAACCGCATGGTATAATACGCGTCCTTCATCAATCGAGAGAGCTCACAACGACTGCATCCTCGACCAAATTTTCCTAAGCGTGAGATTAAATCTCGGATCTGTCAATGGCCTTGTAGGCCGACATTCTCCGTCCTGTTGCGAGACTTCGAGGTTGTCATTCTCACATTTGCTCACTGGTTCGCACGTTCCGTGCCTTGACTCAAGAAATGAAGCTAACAAGATGGATGCGCTTCGCTGCGGCGATTGCCATGACGACCACCTCAGCAGCCGCGTTCGACTTGTCATTGCTGGACGATGACACCAACTACCGCGAGGGAACTGTACACGCTCCTCAGCAAGAGGAGGAGCGTGAAGCTTTAGTTGAGACTCCGGCACCTACGCTGGCGATTGAAACTTTGGCGCCTCCGCTGGGTGTTGAAACTACGGCACCTACGCTGCCAATTGAAACTCTGGCACCTCCGCTGCCAATTGAAACCCCGGCACCTCCGCTTCCAATTGAAACTCTGGCACCTCCACTGCCAATTGAAACTCTGGCACCTCCACTGCCAATTGAAACTCCGGCACCTACGCTGGGACCTGAAACTCCGGCACCAACGCTGCCGATTGAAACTACGGCACCTACGCTGCCAATTGAAACTACGGCACCCCCGCTGCTAATTGAAACTCCGGCACCTACGTTGGGGCTCACTGCAAGCACCGCAACATCGGCTTCGGGCTCCACGGATTTTGTTTCCACCTCGGGCTCCACTGCCAGCCTCTCCACCTCTGGATCCGTTGCATCGGCTTCAAGCTCCGGAAGTGTATCTGCTTCTGCATCGTCAGCATCCACGTCGGACTCCACCAGCCACTCATCCGGTTCCGGTGCTAGTTTGTCGAGTTCTGGATCCGCTTCGTCTTCTTCCAGCCTGTCGTCTTCTGGATCCGCTCCAAGTGTTGCAACCTCTTCATCCGGATCTGCTCCAATTGTAGTGACCTCTTCATCTGGATCTGCTGCCACGACCACCTCCGCGTTCCTTTCGCCATTCTCAACAGAAGAACCACTCGAAACTATGTTTCCTCGGAGTGCTCTAGGGGAGATGGCACCTGTTATCAACGTTGCTAAACGTTTGCTGGGCAAGCCGCTCCCCACGAATAAATGGTGGGGCAACCTCATCCACACTACCGCCGAAGAGATGGATACGAAGGCCAACCCGGGCTGGTCAAACCCGTACGCAGTTAAGTTACCGAAGGAGGCTCCGTACGGTATTCAGGCGTGCTACTCGTACAACTATCGCCAATTGTCTGCTTTAACCGACGGTGTTGCCGAGTTTTATCTTCACGACTTCGTCAACGACATCACCTTGTCGGCCACGGAGTTTACTGATGAGGCCAAGCCAAACTACGAGGTGTATTCGTTCAGCGACTTTGGCATCGAAGTCCGTACGTGTCTGGAGAACAAGAAACAATGTATGGACTCAGCTCTGGTACACGGAATGGCGTTCATAACGGCCACCTACGACCGTCTCACCGCCAAAATCGAATCGGAGTACACCATGGAGATCATCGACAAGTCCGTTCCGGGCAAGTACATCGTCGAGCTTGGTGGTAACCAGACGTGGGTGGTGTATACCGACAAGAAGGCCACTTTCGCCCTCGACGAGACGGGAAAAGCTCTGGTCTCCAGTGAAGTCTACACGGGTACAGTGCGTACTGCAATTCTGCCGTCAAGTAAAGCCACCAATGTGTACGACAAGTATCGAACGTGCCATGTTCGTGGCGGCAACATCAACGTTGAGTCTCGTACCGAGTACTCGCTCCAGTGGGAGACTGTGGGTGCCAGTTGTAAGACGCACGGTTTGTTGCACTTTGCACTGCCCCACCACTTGCCAGCGTTGAAAGGAGCTGTCACGACGAAAGACCGTGGCGCTATCGTGCTCAACTCGGCCACGAGGGGTAAAATGGTCGCTCAAGTGACCACCACAGGGAATGGACCCTGTCCGAGCCGGAAGACGACCTGGAAGCAGATTTCTACCCGACATCCAAGCCGTCCCCCGATGTGGTCTCGAAGGTTGGTCTTCTCAAGGTCCTCCAGGCCGACATTGATGAGGAATGGACTTTGAACAAGGAGAGTTGGTATTTCAACGGCAAGATGTACCAGAAGTACGCGTCACTGTGTCTTCTGGCCGCGGACGCTACTGTCGTGGGGAAAGACAAAACGCTGCTCACAACTTGCTTGACCAAGCTCGAGACGCTTATCGAGCCTTTCCTGAACAACACGCTGGTCCCTGCTCTCAACTACGAGACAACGTACGGAGGGATCGTGAGCAGCTTGGGCTTTACCGTGAATGACGTGAACGCAGACTTTGGTAACACGGTGTACAACGACCACCATTACCACTACGGCTACTGGGTCACGGCTTCGGCCATGCTCAAGAGCTTGGACCCCAAGTGGACACGCATGAAAGAGCTCGACTCGATGATCTGGATGATGCTGCGCGACGTGGCCAACCCGAGCTCCGAAGATACATTCTTCCCCAAGTTCCGGCACTTCTCCTTCTACCTCGGCCACTCGTACTCGCACGGCGTGACCCCATGCTCGACGGCAAGGACGAGGAGAGTACGTCTGAAGATGTTAACTTCTACTACGGCATGAAGCTCTGGGGCCAAGTGTCCGGTAACAAGGCGGTTGAAGACCTCGGTAGTCTCATGCTGAGACTCAACGCCCGAGCTATCCGCACGTACTTCCTCATGACGTCGGACAACACGATCCACCCCAAGGAGTTCGTGCCCAACCACGTGACCGGCATCTTCTTCGACAACAAGGCGGCGTACGCAACCTGGTTCAGTGCCGAAAAGTACGCCATCCACGGCATCCAAATGATTCCGGTGTCGCCTATCAACGCCATGGTGCGCACCACCGCCTTCATCCAGCAGGAGTGGGAAGACATTCTGGCCAAGGAACCTATTGTGACAGAGGTTAACACGACCAACGCGTGGTTGTCACTGCTTCTAGTGAACGAGGCCGCCGTGGATCAAGAAGATGCTTTGACGAAACTACAAGACGCTACTATGGACGACGGTCTCACCCGTTCATGGGCACTTTACAATGCTGCGTCACGTAGTCACACCAAGCAGGAGACAACCGTCTAGATGTATGTAGAGTTTCTTGTCGCTAATGAAGTTCCTGTCCGTTACCAAACAAAGATTGCCATTTTGAAGCGTCGGCCATGACGATGTCGATCCAGGAAGCGTTCAAGATCTTGGATCTGAAGCGAGATGCAACCCCGACCAAGTGAAGAAGGCGTACCGGAAGTTGGCTCTGCAGTTCCACCCGGACAAGAATCCGGATCCGGCCGCGACCGCCAAATTCCAGCAGATTTCAGCGGCTTACAAGAAAGTGGATCATTTGAAACGAGGACCGAGTGGCGCCGATGCGGTGTTTGAAGACTTTTTCGGTGAAGACTTTGAGCCTTTCGACGAAGAGTTCGAGGATCTGGACGTGCCGTCGATGGAAGAGATGCTCTTCATGTTTGACATGTTGTTTGGGGCGAAAAGTCGGGGGAAGAAGAAGAGAAACAAGAAGAATGGAAGAGTGCGTGTCAACATTCGCAAAGGGGAAAGCGAGAAGCGCCGAGCTTCCCGTCGTACGTCGACCAGGAGTTCATGGACATGTTCGCACACGGAATGATGTTCGACGGCCCCGATGCAGGATTGTACGTGATTGAAATGTTATCTTTTGCTGGTTAGCGCATGGGGTGCTTAATGCGGTGTTAGGTCCGACTTGGAAGACGAATTCATGTCCATGGCGGGCTTCTTCGCGCACTCGGGTATGGATTTCGACGCCAACATTCCGATTTGGGGCGACGAAGAAGAAGAAAAGGCTGGAAGCGTCGAAAGAGAAGAAAGAGACTTTCTCAAACAGGGGAAAGCAGCTCAAAACGATTCAACATCGGCGCCAAGTGTCGGTAGCAAGGTCCGCATACACGGAAGACACTCGGGGTACGTACATCATAGCCTCCACGAAGTCGAATTGTAGATTGATTGTGTGTTTGTGGAATTGCAGGTGGTCATGTTCGCAGGAAATGTGCATTACGCGAAAGGAGACTTTGTGGGGGTTGCTCTGAGCTCTCCAGTGGGGAAGAACGACGGATCGATCAAAGGTGTGCGATACTTTGAGTGCTCTCCCAGTCACGGACTCATGGTGCGCCCCAACGACGTTACGCTGGCTGCGTGATGGAAACACGAGTCTCAACCATGGAAATTACAAGCTACGCATTGATTGATTGTGGATGTTAATACAGAAACGAAAGCACCAGTGAAGCTCGACGACCAGTGTCGAAGGTTGTTTTGTGGCTACCTCTTGAGATGACTCACGTACTTGAACGTCAGGTAGATGGCGAGCTGCACCACCACCCAGATCACGATGAGCCCCACCATGAAGTCGTATTTGCGCTCCGGGCGGAAGTCGTAGATGTCCTCGATGTACTGGGAGACTGTCGTTTGCGTGGTCCCGTTGCTCGACGTTACTGAGATAATGTCTTGGCTGTCCCCGAACTGGGCGCCCACCAGAGCTGACAACGCATAGCTCGACGGCATGAGGTACGTGAACCACTTGTAGCCTGCCTTCATGGCCGTACGTGGCAACAGGTAGCCCGAGAACAGGTTGAACAGGCAGGAGAGTGCACCCACCGCAACGTTCGCCACCTTCTCGTTCGGCATCAACGCAGACATCCACTGGCCAATGTATGTGCATGCGGACGTGTACAAGTAGAAGACGAACAGGAAGAAGAAGAAGTCGCCAGCATTGTCACTCCAACCCACCAACCAGTACTCAATCGTCACGAAGAGGATGATCACCACAATCAGGTACGGGATCTCGGCGAAAAACAGCGACAGACTGTACGGCAACGGACTGTAGTAGTTCGACATGCGCTCACGGTAGAACACGGCGCGTTCAGCACAAGTCACCTCGATCACCGTCATGAGGTTCGTCACGCCGATGAAATCCATGCTGTTGTAGATGAGACCAATGTGCGAGTTGATCCGCTTCACACTATCCGCAGAAAGCTGGTAGAACGTCGTACCGAAGATGATGGCGAAGATCGGGAACAGGAACACACGCATGAAGTTGTACGCCGGATTGCGCCAGTACGTGAGTTGCTGCTTTTTCGTGAGCTGACCGAGCTGGTTGATAAAGCCCGTTGCGATCGGGTCGTAGTTCATGGTCGAGTGACGCACAAAGTCATCCGACACCTTGCACACTTCCAGCGTGCGCTCGCGGTTCTTCTCACACAGCTCGCTGTTCTTGTATTCCAGCGAGTAGTCCTTCACGTCGCGGCCGATACCGGCGCCGATCACTTCAAGCATGTACGTGGCAGGGTTGTACTGCGGACGGATCTCCATCGTACCTGGGATCGACTCGAAGTACTCGAGCATCTTCACCGAGTCCACCCCAAGATCACCGAAGTACGCTGTGAAGCCACCCTTTGTAGCAGCAGCAGGCCATCGAACAGCTCAAAGATGGAGATACTCGGCTGGTGGATCGTGCACAACACCGTTCGACCCGTGCGGGCAATCGACTGCACTCCGCGCATCACAATGAGCGCCGAACGCGCGTCCAGACCACTGGTCGGCTCGTCGAGGAAGAGCACGCTGGGGTTCGCCACCACCTCCACGCCAATCGTCACGCGCTTCTTCTGCTCCACCGAAAGACTGCCCACCATTTCACTGGCAATCGGCGACAACTCCAACAGCTCTAGCGTCTCGTGCACCAAGTTCATCCGCTCCGCCTCCGTGAAGTTCGGCGGCAGACGCAGGTTCGCAGAGAACACCAACGCTTCATAGATCGTCGCAGCCTCTGAGTGGATGTCCATTTGCTCACAGTAAGCCGTGATCCGACTGAAGATGGCCGGGTCCTTCAACTCGCCGTTCACGTAGATGTCTCCCACGATGCGGCCGCCGGTCTTACGACCCGCGATCACGTCCATTAGCGTAGTTTTACCAGCACCCGTCGCGCCCATGAGAGCCACCATGCGACCCGGTTCAAAGTGCGCCGTGATCTTCTGCAGCAATTGCCGTTCCTCGCCCGACGGCAGCGTCACGTAGTAGTCCAGGTCCTTGATACACAAGTTCGTGGGCGTGAACGGGAGACCCTCCCCTTGACCTGGCCGACTTGTTGCTGTGATGGGGTGGCCACCTCAATGTACACGTTGTGCGAGTTTTCCTCCTGCAT
This sequence comes from Phytophthora syringae, assembly GCA_012656105.1. Lineage (NCBI taxonomy): Eukaryota > Oomycota > Peronosporomycetes > Peronosporales > Peronosporaceae > Phytophthora > Phytophthora syringae. Next base: position 295,564 of record JAAKBD010000193.1, on the reverse strand, counting down.
GGCCTTGACACTCACGCCCTTGAACTTCTCGTAGCGGATGTAGTGCAGTGCTAGAGCGTTGAAGCTCGTGAAGGCGAAGTAGTACACGATGAGCACGACGACGCCGAACCAAATGTACCCCGTGCCTTGCTTGATGGAGAAGCTCTCCAACTGCGCCTTGCTCGCTGCATCCGAGTATCGGTCGCTCGAGAACTCGGACAGCATGTTGGCTCGCAGCGCCCATGAGATCGGAGAGAACCAGTACATCCAGATCCAGTAGTCCGGGATCAGGTCAGCCAGGATAATGTTACCCGAGAAGAGCAAGAAGAAGCTCACAGAGATAGCAGCGAGTGCTTGGCCGACCGTGATGCTAGGCGCAAGCGAGCTCAGCATCGTCATATAAGCGCTGATGGCGTGCTGGAAGCACAACAGCACCAGAAAGAAGACAATGTACTTCTCGAACGTCCGCGTCAACCCGCTCATGAAGTAGAAGAAGGTGCCCAAGACGAACGAGACCGCCATGTTCACGGGGATTTGCACCACACTCTCGGCGATCGCGTACGATGACGTCCGGAAGAAGTTGCGCGGCCGTTGCTTGTAGAAAACCTTGCGCAGCTGGAACGAGATGGTGATCTGCTGCCACGCTTGACGCTGGAAGAGGGCGATACTGAAGAAGATCATGCGCAGGTAGTACGTCGAGCTCACGTCGAAGTAGATCATCCCCATGACAAGGCCGATGATAAGTGCTTCGGTCAACTTCCCCCACAGCAACGGGGGTCCCGCAGCCACACGAGCTTCTGACGATTCAGCAGCAACATGGTGCTCGGGACGAACGCCAGTCCGAACTCGGATTTCTGCTTCGACCGGGCCAAATTGGCCACGCTCTTGGCCTTCTTGAAGTCTTCTGGGCTCTCGAACTGATGCTCGTTGAACCCCTTGCTGATTGCATCGTGCGTCTTCTTGTAGATGCTCGACTGGCAAAAGAGGTTGTTGAAGTCTTCCGAGGAGATTGGCAGGTCCTTGGTCGGGATGCTGCCGTTCGCGTAGCGGTGGCCACGCCCCGACGTGACTTCAATGAGGAAGTCGGCCGGGTCCACGCGTGGGGGACAGGTAAAGCCCTTCTCCTCGAAGTAATCCAAGATCTCGGTCCTCGGGCCGTGGAACACCATGTGGCCCTCATTGACCATCAAAATGTCGTCGAACATCTCGACCACCTCGGGTGTCGGCTGTAGCAGAGCAATGACTGCGGACCCGCCTAAAGTCTTGCACCACGTACGCAACGACTTGATAATGTCGAAGGTGGCAGCGCTGTCCAAACCGGTGGAGATCTCGTCACACAAGAAGAGACTCTGTCCACCGACCAGCACCTCCCCAATGGTGACGCGTTTGCGTTCCCCACCACTGACACCTCGTAGCAGAGCGTCTCCGACACAGGTGTTGGCACACTCTTCCATGCCCAAGATCTGGAGGAAGAGCTCGGTCCTCAACGCAGCGACGTCACGTGTCTCCTCTGGTTGGTCCTCCGGGCGCCCGTTTACGCACATGTCAGCGAATTGGAACGTCTCACGAACTGTCAACGTGGCGATGTGGTTATCCGTCTGATCCACGAGACCGACCAACTTGATGAGGTCGATCTCGTCACCTTTCAGTCCGGAGTAAAGGATTTCACCGCCGACTTTGGTTTTCGAAGAGTTTTGCAGCTTCCCAGCTAGAGCTTTCAAGAAGGTGGACTTGCCCGCTCCGGGGTTGGCGAGGATCAAGGTTAAGGTGCCAGGTTTGATGACCCCACTCATTGGGTGGAGCGCGTGTTTCGTGGCCATGGCAGGTCTCTTCCAGGGCGAGAAGATGCCTCGGAGATGGGACCCCACCGTGCCGTGGTCCTCCACAGAAGCAGGCACTTGCACCGAGAAGGAGAGGTTCTCGAACCGCACCTCGGGGTGGGTAGTTGAAGGTTAACCTTCCTTGACAAGTGGTTGTACTTCTTGTAGAAGCGTTCTAGGCCTCCGTTGAGCATCGTCTCGAGGTTGTCGGCCCTCAAGGTGCTGTAGCGGCTGGCCATGGTGTTTTGACCCTGCGAGTAAGGGTCTTGCAGGCTGCGGAAGTTGAGCGAGCGGTAGACCTCGGGCACGTCGTTGTCGGGGTTGTCAGCCTCCGGCTGGAGCAAGTTGGTCTTGGCGTCCGTGGACATGATCGACTTGGGGTCGAAGAGCTGGCGTTGTTGTTGTTTTGGGTCAACTTGGCAGGCAGATCGCAAATTGGGAAGTGAGAGCTCGGTTGACATTGCGCGCGCGCACATTTTGACTCGCTGTGTTGGGGGTGTTGAAGCGCGCTTAAGTGTACAGTCCAGAGAAAGGGCAACTTTTAAAGACAGGACTTGATAATAGTTTACTTCGGTTATAACTTGGCAAACCAACTTCAACGGCCTCCAGGAGGCCGGGCTCATTCTTCAACGCAACTGGTCGAGAGCGTTTCAAGTCGATGCGTCTGGAAGAGCTGCCGTCGGAGGTGGTGGAGGAGATTTGCGGCTTCCTGCCGGGCTTTGACGCCTTTCAGCTGTCGCACGCGAGCGGCTCGTGGTTGCGCTTGCTGTCCGACGGCCTATTCTGGCACGAGAGGCTGGTGCACGGCGCCATCCCCGAGAACCAGCAGCACTTGCTGCACACGTGGAAGCGACGCTACATGCAGGCGAGATCCATGCACTTCCACGGCTTAGGCACGGACGACAGTGACGAGTACATCCGGGCCTCCTTCGCCTGTGTGGAGTACCCACCTCCGACCGACTGGGGACAGTTCCGACGCATGTACTTTGCACTACGGACGCTCCATCAAGAGAGCTTCAGCTTCGACCTGTGGTTCAGTCTCCTACCGCAGAAAACCGGTCTCGAGACCACGTATCCTGGAGGCATCATCTTCGGTCTCCAGTCGGAGGAACGAGATAGCAGACACTGGCCACAGTACCACCAACAGTTCGTCATGGTGGACTCGAAGCGGAATTTGTACTGCTCGGTGTTGGACGTCAAGACGCCCGTAGCCAAGGACCTTAAGTACGGTCACTGGTACCATCTCGTGCTCACGTACGACCTCAATCGTGAACGGCAGGACGTGTACCTGGACGGTGAGAAGGTGTGGTCTGCAATCGGATCACTCCATCGCGAGTGGGAGCATCTACTTCACGAACAAGTCGGGACGGGGTACATTACTTCAGGAGGGGTGACTTCCCGCATTCAGACTTCGTGGGCTGGTACGGTTTCCACGGACTGCTGGACGAGTTCCGCTTTTGGGGCGGGGTGCTGCCACTGGCGGATGTCCAGCACTTGGCTCGAGGCGGGGAACTGTCGCCAAAGAGATTGTGCGGGACGCTCAAGTACCCGGGGTTCGAGGGCCTCAGTCGCGCATCAATGTAGAGCTCGTGGCCTGCACGCGGCCAGCGGAAGGTCGACCGGTCGAGGTCGTCGCAGTTGAGCACAAGGTTTCGTTCCCCCAATGGGGTTGTCGTCCTCGTGCTCGGTTTGCATGATGGGGATGATGCTGGGCGGTGCCTGGCTCACGTCGAAGTTGTTGGTCATTTATATATCATTTACTGTATGACGCTCGTAAATTACATACCGTAATTTATCGGCCTTCCAAATTGGTTCCGGCCTTTACATGTATTTCCTCCGGCGTGAAGAGCTGTCGGCGCTTGAAGTTAAGCCTTGCAGGGATTGACGTGAGTGTAAATAGTGCTAGTGCGCGGCTGCGTCATGATCTTTGCTGTGCCACCCGCGACCTCATGAGCGTTTTAGCTGAGGCGACTGGCCTTCAACGATGTAGCCTGCCACAGTGACTGCTCGTGCGCTGAGCTGGGATAAAGCAACTTGTTGGCCAGAGAGCTGCGTCTCAAGTAAGCAACACTACGCCAGCATTGCCAGAGGAGCTGCTTGCTTGTCAGCAAGGTAGGGTACAGCCCAAACGGATATCTTTGGCTTGTTTTGGGTGCGCGCACAGAGCCAGGGTCCTTCTACAATAGAAAGGGGTCCGAAAGCGCAGCCGGGGCGCTGCGTGAAAACGGTTACACTTGCACTCACTATGGGAGTCAGTGTTGGGCTCCGACGCCGAGAATTTTGGGCTCCTCACGGCGGCGCATAAGCTTGCCTTCACTTCGATTCAGTTGCTGTACATGTAAGTAAGCGCGCTTTAAGTCCTGCAGCGCAGCTTTAATTTACGCGAGGCAAGCTGGGAGCTAAACAATGAGGAAGTGTACATTGCATTGGTCCGTGATGGCATGAGCTGCAAGTTTTATTATTGGTGCGACGACCACGACGAGGATATGGGATTGACCCCGCTAAGTTGCTGAGTTCATGACGAGCTGATGTCGGACCAGTATAACGCTGGTCTGCACAGCGACTTTGCTACCTCAACTGCTTAGGCCCGGTGGAAGGCTGGGTGTTTGCTTTTGCCGGATACAGCAAGCATGTGATCTGTGAGTACGAACGCCCCTCGCTGGCTGGGCTCCATTGGAAGCGTGGAGTCCACGCTTTCCAATCGCCTTGGCCACAACAAGCGGGAGAGCAACATCTTCAACGAGTGCAATATGTTTCAGCGCGCAAATCTCGGTCTTTAGTGCTGAATCCTGCGAGCACCCTATCGCACAGGCAACAAGTTGGAGGGAGCTAATGCTGCACTGATGAAACACTATTTAGCTACCGGTACATGTACCTTTCCGCGTGGCACAGCGACTTCATTTCCAATACGAAGAGCGATCAATTCGCACTGATGTCTATCTCGGGATACACTGGAGATACCTGTGTCACTCTTGGGTTTTCGCTTTGAGTTTCCAGGACGTCTACCGTATGCCGAAACCGCCAGTATCTCTTCATACTGGTCGAATGCCTAGGCAGCACTTGCGCAGCCACTTGCGCTGCAAGCAGTGGTTTGTCTGCACTACACCCCTTCCTCGCTTGCATGAAATGGTGAGTTTGAAAAACCACAAGTCGTTGACTGCCTTGGGTACTGCGATTGTCTCGCATTTGACCAAGCCTTCACTTAGCGAAAATATTTCGTAGTTGTGCAGAAGTCGTAGTTTTCCCAAAGAGGTTGTCGGAGGTGTAGAAAGGGTCATTTATGAAGGTCTAAAGCTCATAAATTACAAGTCGTATTTCGCCAGTCTCTTTCTAAATTGTTCGTTGTTCCGGCCTTTACCTAGCAGTTGCATTTTCTTCAAAGAGTGATGATGATTAATGCGGCCTTCTATTTGGGTATTATGTTTTTGTTTCTATAGAAGCCTGATATGAAGTAAGACGCGAGATAATATCTTGCGTCTGCCGTTGAGTGCCCCCAATACTCGCGGAGTTTTGTGGCACCGTTGTTCGAATGAAGTCCTTGATGACTTCGTTTTGGTTGGTGTTCATGTCAAAGAACTGCGTGTTTCCAAGTGTAGCTAGGAATTTGGCTGCTTTTAGCCTTTCCTGCTGCGGTTGTTCCCACAAATGTCCGAAAAGGTCGTTCAGTGTTTGCCGTAGTGGTTCCAACGTCTCGTCTGGTAGTTCCAGTAGTTTCCGAATTTTCTTGTCCAGCGTATTAATGCGGAGAAACACCTTCTGCAATTCAGTTGTTCCCCCTAGACATTTCAGTCCATGGTGGATCACTTCCGCTGCAACTTGTGTTTGGTTTTGTTGCCCCGTGATACGGGCGCTTCCTGCTGCTGCTGCTTGCCAGTTGTCCCCACTTACGTGTGAATATAACACCCATCCTCCATTCCATCCGTCGTTGTCATTGGTCTTGTACGCCACTTCCAGCATACAGGCCGAAATCTCCGGTGGTGTAGGATTGTCTACCATCGTGTTCATGATGCGTTGGCACATTTTCTTCAAAGAGTTTGACGTGAAGAGCACTAGGGCTGATCCTCTGCTGTACCACCCGCGACCTCACGAGCGTTTTAGTTGTGCGGAGGTGCCAGTCACCGTGACGGGCCTACAATACTGTAGCCTACCGCGCTGCTTGCTCCTGGGTTAAGCTGGGCGAAAGCAACTTGTTAAGACAGAGAACGTCATCCGAGCCAGCATTGGCAGACGAGCTGCTTGCTTGTCGGCACAGCCCAAACGGATATCTTTGGCTTGCTTTGGCCCAAATCTTTTGGGTGCGCGTACAGAGCCAGGGGTCCTTCTACAAGAGAAAGGGGTCCGAATGAGTAGCCGGGGCGCTGCGTATAAACGATTACACTTGGGCTCACTATTGAAGTCAGCGTTGGGCTCCGACGAGGAGAATTTTGGGCTCCTCACGGCGCGCTTGCCTTTTCGGCAGGTATTCTAAGCGCGCTTAAAGTCCTGAGTTTGATGGGCTACACCACACAAGACCCCCTGTCCTCCTTCTCACAGGCTGAAAACCCCTTCATCCTCAGGGTAGTGCGAGACGTTCTTAGGGAACGCGCACAACTCCGGCTTGAAGTTCCAGAAGTACCATACATGGCCCATTGCGAAAGTGTTGAGCTTGTTAAAACTCAAATTGCGGGCGAACTCGGAGTCCCTGTTCAAAGGGCTACGTACTACCGTTATGTTGACGAACTTACATGGGATAGTAACGTGCTATGCAAGACACGGGTACGGTGGACAGTAGGCTCCAATCGTATTCGCTGTCGATGAGGCTAGCATAGGAGCTGTAGTGGGAGTTCGCTAAGGGGATTCACAAATATGGAGGAAACCGATTGTCATATTGGCAGCAAATAGGCAGCGACATTAACGGAAGTGCCAGCTCGCGCGACTTTGTGCCTCGGACAACCTTACCACAACCTGATCCACGACCTTTCATGATCGTCCGTTACAAAATAACGTTTCACAGGTTAAAATCTCACTACGTCCGGTTGAAAATGACCAATGTAGCATCATTTTGTTTGTCAAATGGGACAAGTCTGGGACGCCAACCGTTCTATTTTAGAACCATCGAGTCTCACAGGTGTGTGAAATGGCTACATGCCACTTTCCCAAGCAGAAAAGCTACAAAGAGACGTCAACTTTGGCAGGACAGGACCCGCTTGCCCTTCACCCGTCGGTTGCCAAGCAGATCATTCCCCAACTTGCTACTGTCCCAACAGCTCCAAAGTCTGCCATGTCTCCGCCAATGCAGCCATCGCTCGCCAATTTGCTGCAACATTTGCACCTGGAGAGCAGTCAACCGCCTGACGAGCGGTTCTCGTGGCTGCGTCGCCACTCACAACACACGCAGCATCCGCTCGTGCAATTCGACTTCTCACAGACACACTGTACGTTGCGTATTGTATCCAAGAGATTGCGCAGAAACGCAGACCACCGACGTAAATCAAAGCTCTCAACAACTAGCGGAACCAGCGGCAGCAGCTCCGAAGAAGAGAAACCGGAAGACCAAATCTTCATGAAGCTCAAGTGGAGCGAAGTACTCGGTGCACACTTACAGTCAGCATGTGGTCAGCCACTTTGTAGACATTCCGTCGTACCGCGAACAGTTTATTTACTGGCGCTCTACGCCTGTCCTCCTAAAGGGCTTTTGGTCGAGAGTCAACAGCACAAGAACGATCTGCCAACCAAGCGAAGTCTGCGTGAATGGACTTTCCGGTTCTACGGGGACGAGATCGAGCGAGTCACTCAGTTACATCACGCGCTTAACCGGTATGCAGATCCTCGTCGTGATTCACTTGGGGATATCCACAGTCAAACGCTGTTGAAGCCGGACGAAGCCATCTCCGGTTCTCTTCGCAAGTTTCGAGTGCTCATTGACCCTAACGAAAGCTCGGGGCTACACAAGTACGAGCAATTCGTAGCGCCAATGTTTCGAGTTGCTAATGTGGAAACGACAGTGGAGATCACTGCCGACAATGAACGGGTTAGAGAGATCGCCAAACAACTTCCATTAGACCACTTCGAGTGTGTGGCATTGGCTGGAGGAGACAGCTTCATGCACGAGTGTAAGTCGACTTCATACGATGTACTTGAGTATGTTTTACTAACAGTTTCTCTATGCTTTGTGTAGTTATCCAAGGACTTATGGCGAGACCGGACTGGAAGCAGGCTATCCGACAGCCTCTGGGTATTTTACCTATCGATTCTGGGTCTTCGAATGGATTGGCAGCCTCCGTTTTACACCATAGCCACGAGCGTGTAGAGCTGGTCAATGCCGCGTTTGCACTTGTCAAAGGCCGACCACAAGACCTCGACATCACGTCAGTAAACAATGGAACCGAGACGCGCTATTCGTTCCTGAAACTCGAGTGGGCTCTGTCGAAAGAAGACCAATCCGCAGTACCAGCTCATACTACCGGAATTCTAGGCGATCTACGCCACTCAATGTCTTTGAGACGGCAGATCGCTCGGACACCAGCGTTTTCTGGTAGAATTTGGTACCTGCGTCAAGACGCCGATGCTCAATTTCCTACCAGATACTTCCAGGAGCACGCGGATGACAACGAGGACGAGAAAGCTCCTTGCCAAGATTTGTTCTCCACCGACCTCGGTCGTGGTAAATGGATGGAGCTCCAGGGTCCTTTCAGAAGTGCGTGGGTCACCAATACGAGCCACGCAACCCCTCAGCGTTTGTCGCCCCCGGTGCACAACTCGATGATGGTTATACCTACATCACTGTCATCGACGGCACTCAACCTCGTAGTGAGGTGTGGCGGATGTTGTATTCACTAGAAACCGGTCGTCATCTCAAACGCCCAGCAGTTCAACAGATCGGAACGAGAGCTCTCAAACTGGAACCTGCACACACTTCGGACCAGTTGTGCGTTGACGGACACCCGATGACCGGACCATCTCTGGTAGCACAGGTTCATCGTGGGTTGGCACGGATTGTGGCGCTACCCCGTCAACGTTAGAGATGAGTCACTTATACCGTGTCACCATCCAGCAGTGAATTGTTCTCATGAACGAGGTAAGCTCGTACCCTTTAGACAATATAATGATCAACTGTTGTACTTTCATCGTAAACTGAGAACTAGCATGCTTCACATTTTGTTCCTGAAGCTGTTCTATATCCTTCTCCTGCAGTTGATAAACCTGTTTCTGAATTCCGATCCTGCGTATCCTGCGCATTGCCCTTGTCATCCTTCAGCTGCTGCTCGAGCTCCTCCAACCTGATCATGTTCTCGGGCACGGAATTCATGGCTGAACTGAACTTGATCTAGATCAAGTTCTTGAGCTCCTCCTTCCTGTGCTTACTCTTCTCCATCTCCTTCTCGACACCTTTCAACGCTGCAGCCATTTCCAGCTTAGTCGTCAGAACCTGTTCGTAGCTTCTTCGTTTTGTCATCCTGCATCACAAACTGCTGCATCTTCTCTTTCAACTGCGTGAGCTCTCCATCCTTCGCTTGCTTTTTCTTCACGAGAGCCTCAACTTCGTCCTTCGACACATATTGGCTCGAATTCACGAGCTCGTCTCCACTATGGACCCTCTCCTTCTCGCGTTTCGCCTTCTTATGATGAGCCAGTGGCGTCTCCACGACTCGATCGTCCGTCAGCGCTTCTCCATAACACTTCTGTCTCGTATCAGCTGGCCAGGACGTCCTGCAAGCAGGACGCAGTGGCCTTTGCAGCCAATTTGTCCATTGCAGTTGTTCCGAAGTAGCCTGCACCTTGGCCTGCAAAATGTACACTCTGCAGTTCACATCCTGCGACTCTAATTCGTGCACCTAGTTGAACGAATACTCGTATATTTAAACAGCCTACATGAGTACACTTTTTTCTGTCACGAATGATGTCGTATCTTTTGGGAGTTTATGGGGCTGGTTGTAACATTAGCCGTCGATGCCCCACCGAAGAGTGGAAGGAAGATATCAATATTTTCCGATCCAGTTTGTTGGCCATCGCGATCTGTTAGCGGGAAATCGTGCGATATCTCTGGCCAGATTGAGCACAAATGACGGGTTTTCATAGCTGGCGCCTCCATGAACTGCTGTTTGAAAGTGACAGCGTCTGGAACATTATTTGTTCCAATCTCCTGCAATGCAACCGTCGACGTAGCATTCCTGACGAGTTCATGAAGTGATTCAGTTGCTAGTTTCACCTTTCTTCAATTCTAGCCAGCATTTGTTTTCTTGCCCTTCGTGTCAAACTTCTCGGCAAGCTTCGTCCCCAAACGGTACAGCATGGACTTTCGGACTTGCTTGGAACACCAAAACATCGGGACAGGCGCTTCAAGCAATCGATGGAGACGACATAGGCAATCAACTCGGATTCGATGGAGTCTCTTTGGGTCTGAAGTTGAATCTTACGGTGTCTATCGACACCGACATCCGCAATGCACCGACAAGACCTCCGCACTCACGAACCAGCAACTCCACAAACTTGTCATGACGCATTTTCTTGGGCAATCATAGATGCGGAAGTGCCGGAAACTCTCGAGCCTCGGGAAGTCTTCCAAACTTGACGAAGTGGCGTCGACTTCTATGAAATTCAGTAGTATGAGCTGGTGCTCGAGTTTTTTTCAGGTAACGAATAGCGCGTCTCACTCCCGTTGTTTACTGAAGTGATGTCGAGGTCTTGTGGTCGGCCTTTGACAAGTGCAAACGCGGCATTCATCAGCTCTACACGCTCGTGACTATGGTGTAAAACGGAGGCTGCCAATCCATTAGAAGACACAGAATCGATAGGTAAAATACCCAGAGGCTGTCGGATAGCCTGCTTCCACGCCATGAGTCTTGAATAACTAAACAAAACATAGAGAAACTGTTAGTAAAAACTCTAAAGTTCAACTTATTAAACTATGACACTATGGGTGCCATAGTTTGAACCGTATTAGGGTACTTCATGTCATCTACATGTACCTAAAGGTTTGCCAAAAGTTGCAAAAGTAATTATCGGTGAATTGTTTTACTATAAACATCAACCTGCCAACATTTCTCCCGACCGAAAATGCAAATACTTTGCAGCAATCGTGAGTGCACAACCGAGTAATACAAGGTCCAATCATGCTAATCAAACGTCAAGGCATGAGCCGTCCGAGTTTCAATTTGATATTTAAAAGCTTCACGAATGGAGACAACCATCGCAACCGAAATGACATCTTGGTGAGATCTCAAAGACTTCTCTGGAATCACCATCCCCAGCCGCCGTAGCCGCCCCCACCATAGCCGCCCCATCCACCGTAGCCGCCCCAGCCTCCTCCCCAGCCGAGTCCGCCCCAACCACCGTAGAACTGCTCCTTGTTCTTGCCATCAGGAGCCGCAACACCGTTAGCCACTGCCGGGGCCGCCTCAGCTGGAGCTGCCAGCGCACGCAGAGAAGGTTGTTGATCGGCGGCGGCAACACTGGCGACAGCAATCACTGCGACTGCGGTAAGAGTGGAGAACTTCATCGTCTTGAGGTTGCTTGCTTGGTGTTGATGGTACTTGGCAGTGAATTGCGTTGTGAATGAAATGCGTTGAGGTTGTTCCTCATACTCGAACTACCGAATTCTCGGAAAAACGCTTACGGTTTGTTGCGTCTGGAGCAAAGTCTTAGAAATTGCTCTGCTACTGATAGACAAATGGTTATCTCTAGAACGCAAAATCCTCAGCCTTTTCCAAGATATCGTTAAGGCAAAAAACTGTATTGGGCCGATGGACATCAATCACTCGTGCAAAACGTTCCTTCAAGCCGGCAGCTCAGACCACAACACATTCATCCACAACGCAATTCACTGCCAAGTACCATCAACACCAAGCAAGCAACCTCAGGACGATGAAGTTCTCCACTCTTACCGCAGTCGCAGTGATTGCTGTCGCCAGTGTTGCCGCCGCCGATCAACAACCTTCTCTGCGTGCGCTGGCAGCTCCAGCTGAGGCGGCCCCGGCAGTGGCTAACGGTGTTGCGGCTCCTGATGGCAAGAACAAGGAGCAGTTCTACGGTGGTTGGGGCGGACTCGGCTGGGGAGGAGGCTGGGGCGGCTACGGTGGATGGGGCGGCTATGGTGGGGGCGGCTACGGCGGCTGGGGATGGTAATTCCAGTAGAATCACGTGGTCGACCAGTGCAACCAGGCGAAACCCTTCACGGTCAAGTGCAGTTTGCAGCGTGACGAAAGAGGTCTTCGCTGTTCAGTTGACGACGTAGTCCCCTAACTTTTTTCACGAAGTAAACATGATGATTTGCTTCTTCTTGCAACTTGAGCTTCGTCACAGCGGGAAGTTCGCGCTGCTGATAGGCGACCGAGTTTTTCAACTCCTCCGTCACCCGCTGAAAACAACAACGCAACGCAAACGATTTTGACGTTCAACGCAGGACAAAGAAAACTAATGGGCAAAAATCTAGCAGATTGTAGCAAATTTGGTTTCAGAAATTGACATAAGTCAAGGCCGTGCTGAAATGATCGCCATCTCGGCGTTACACTCTGTCGCGACATATTAATGCCAGCGTCCATTTTGATCACGACACAAAATACTAAAATGCAAGAACTTGACATGACGGTGTTTTGTCGTCTGCGTTCCTTTCTGCGATAACAAGAATATATTTGGTTTTGGGTATCGGTGCGTTGAAAGAGACGATCAGTTATGCGTTTAACATCACCATTGGCGTCACGCACTCCGCAAAGACAAACTCGGACACAAGATCGTGGTCTTGCGAGATGCTCGGCACAGCGTGACGTTTTACGGTGACCAATATGTTCCGCGGTCATGTCGGCCAGAGCAGTGAGTTTCACGGTGGTCGTCGTGGCGTTTGCTTCGACCGGAATCGTACTTTTCGGCAACAGTGGAGATGAGTTCTCGTCGATGTTTGAATCCACCACGACTTGCGTCATCGCAAACTTTGACATCAGCACCACCGACATTTCGTTGATGGTGTGTGTGCTGCTGAACATCGTGTTGGCCATCGTAGTCGACGCTTACAAGGAGGGACATGTGAAGAAGGATAAATACAATTCGGCACTGGCTGGCAATTTTCCTGTGCCATGCACCACCTCGACGATTACCCGCCGTGTTCTGGGGTAGAATTTGCTCGCGCGTGCTTCATGAAGCCTAACACACAGGCTAGGCCTCATGCCAGTGGAGTGGTCACCAGAAATAATTCTCACCGCGAGAGCCCTGGAAATCACACCCAAAACTCCTCTCGAAGCATGGCATCTCTGCTGGACCTGAAGTACGTTTTGGCTGGTTTGGCTTGGTCTTTTTGGTGGCACTCTTACGGTCTCAGATGCTGTTCCGTGCAAAAGATTGAGTTGCTGAAGGATGTTAGTGGGTCCGTGTCAGGGACCAATACGGCACTGATGGGCTCCTCAGGAGCAAGCAAAACAATTCTCATGGATGTGACCACAGGACGCAAGACTGGTGGTAAAATTCGCGGAGAGATTGCAATCCTGCCACAGTGAGTGTGCTGTTTCTGGATGAGCCAACGAACAGACTGATGTTTGGTCAGCGAACTGTCATGGACGGAGTGCGAAAAGTAGTTTGTTACGGGACGAACGATTGTCTGCACGATCCGTCATCATCGGCTGTGCTTGTTTGAAGTGTTTGACATCTTGTTAATACGGAAGGCGGCCCACCATAAAGTCTACTTCGGCGACATGGGCTTCAATGCGATCGAGGTGGCCAACTAATACATCGAGTCGATCGACGGCGAGGCGAAGCAGGTCTGTAACGCAGCGACGTTCATTGGGGTCCTGTACAGGACTTTCGAAGTCTGGAACCGCCACCAGCACGTGGACGACGCCGTCTTTAGCGTACTCGTTGTCTTCTTCTGGGAAGTCGAACCCAGCGTTCTTGAGACGATAGGTGACGTCCATTTTGTTTCGCTCAATTATCGTGGTCTCGTCCCGCTGTTTCGCATCGACGTCACTCGACTTGAGCCATTCCCCACTCTCCTTCTTGGCCACCCAGAGCGTCACATCTGCAGCTTCACACGGGATGATGGACGGATGCTTTTCCTTGAGCAAATTCACGAGATCTCCAAAACTTTCACGAAGCTTTCAACCCTCGCAGTGACAATTCTCCCGTCTCCAACGGCTAGGCACACCAACGACTTCATACTCAGCACGCAAATTTCACACTGACAAAACGCTCAAAATTCTGGGAAAGGTCTGAAAGTGCCATTCAAACCAAGACTACTGGTACTTGGGACGGGAAACAGAAGCTTTCGAAGTAATCTGCTTAACGAATTCAAGGTGCACCACTACGATACGGTTTGGTCTTTTGGTGGGTTTGGTGCTGGAGTATTTGGGATACGAGAATTCGAATAACGCTATGCTGAGTGGAGGCCCACCACCTGCGATGAATTGTTAACGGAGGAGGAGTATGGCCTTGTGAAGACACCGCGTCTCGGATAATGGCGGAGAAACAACTGCGCATCTCAATTTTACTGCCCCAGTATCGACACAGAATCACTTTACGCTTACTTAGTTTCAAGTGCTGCGAGTTCTAAGAAACTATTGAGTTACTGAACGGTGGTAGTGGGTCTCTCATGGATATGACATCGAACGCAAGACAACCATCAACAAGGGTCGAGTATATAATGGTGTGAAGCAGCGTTTGAAAAAATGTTAAGGCAATGGAGTTCACGTACTCACTACTCGCTACGAATGTGTAGCTACCAAATCACACTCGTTGCTTGGCTATTCATCGTCGGATAGCATGGCATAAATCTTCTCAGCAATGACTTTCACCGATTTGCTTGCCGACTCTCGGGTGTCCAGCGAAACCATGACACCATCTCTCTCCATTTCGTCTTCGTTCCGACTTGTTGAAAAATACCATTGCGTAAAGTTCGTCACGACGCTGTAAGCTTCACTCACCCCTCGACATCCGTGATCACTTCGCATCCGACGTAAGCTTTCGCAAGAGCTTGCTGGAAATCATCATGCGTCGCCTCGACAACACACAGGCGCTTGTCTCCACGATCAATCACGAAATCGAAAGTCACTCGTGCGTTGACGTGTTCCCCTGTCACGGTGTAATTATCGGAGTACGAGCGTCTCCAGCGAAAAGAGCACACACCGAGGCGAGCACTGGAAGGATAAAGTGCTTTCGATCCTTCAGATCGACAATATCCCCGACAGATTCCGTCAAAAGTGCAAGATATTCATGCAGCACCTCCAGCTTTTCATCCAGAATGGACTTGGTCGGTTGTTCATAGCGTTCTGCTTTAATGATTTTGTCGGCGTCCTCGGGGTCCAAGAAAGGAAACCCCGATGCATCGGCTTCTTCGATCTGTTGCTGGATGCTTGCAAAGTAGGCGTTGAGCTGCTCCCATCGTCTTTTACGATTCGGATGCCGTTTAATCAAATCGGGTTCGCCGCTTTTCAAGTCTGGAACCGCCACCAGCACGTGGATGACGCCGTCTTCAGCATCCTCGTCGTCTTCTTTGGGAAGTCGAACACAGCGTTGTTGAGACGAAAGGTGACGTCCATTCTGTTTCGCTCAATTATCGTGGTCTCGTCCCGCTGTTTCGCATCGACGTCACTCGACTTGAGCCATTCCCCACTCTCCTTCTTGGCCATCCAGAGCGTCACATCTGCAGCTTCACACGGGATGAGCGACGAATGCTCCTTCTTGAGCAAGTTCACGAGATCTCCAACTTTCACGAAACTTTCAACCCTCGCAGTGACAACTTTCCCGTCTGCAACTGAGCATCAAAATGTTGTAGAAAGTCTGAAATTGTCAATCTTGGAGACGAAAGACGCAACGACCAAAAAGTGTCAACCTATTTTGCGCAAATTCCAAGGACGGCCATTATAGCAAGGCCGACTTGTGAGAATAAATATCTGGCGCTATTTATTATGCCCTCGCTCTCCTTTCACGGGGCCTTCTCCTCCTCCTCCTCTGGCTTGTGGCATCTCGCGTACGGATGACGTCGATGTCTCGGCTTGGCGTAAATCTCGGGCGACGGCGGCGGCGAGTTCGTGAGGCCGCTCCAGAGCCCTGAGAGCGCGCAAACGGCGTGTTGCCGCTCCAGCCGCGGGTGCAGACGCCTTGGGGCGGAGAAGCCGCGCAAAAGTCGTCGGTTGCAGTTGCGCAACAGTTTTTGCGGCGGGTTTTGCAGCTCTTGTCGTCGTCCATGGCCTCGATGCGTTTGCGCCACGTCTGCAAAAGACACGGGAGCGGCACCGCGTCGTGGGCCTCGTGGGCGTCCAGGCAGCGACTGCGCAGACGCTGGCGGAGCTGCTGCAGGCGGTCACAGAGCGAGTCGGGGGCAGGAGCAGGCGAGGGCATGGGGTGGCGTACTGGGTCTGGACTGGGTCTGGGGTCTGGTGGAACTGAATGCGGAATGGAGGGATGCGTCGCTTGCTCTTTTGCGCGAATATGCAGAGCCCTAATTTGTTGCGAGTTGTTTTCTTTTGCCGGAATGATGGTAATTTGGTGACATAGTGAGGCCAAGTGAGTTTCGACCAAAACTTGGTTGTGGTTGTGGCATTGCTATTTGCTTTTTGGTGGTGTTGGTACATACATGTACCAGGCAGGCAGGCGGAGCATGAATCGGATTGCGTGGACGAGAATGGGCTGGACGTGCATTTTGTGAGCGAATGTTGGCCGGGTTGAGTTGAGTGATGTTGGTGCACAGCTGGACGCGATCAGCGCGAGTCAAAATAGAAATCAGCAGGTGCCGTCGCGAATCGCGGGCAGAGATCAACCAGGGCAGGTATTATTTGCTGGTAGTGATGTAGTACGTACGCGCTCTAGGTTGAGTCAACCGTCGATGGTCTTCGAGAAGTGCTTTTTCTCCGGAAAAAATGTTTACAGAGGCGCTTACGCCAAATGCCGCATTGCCAGTTTCGACTTGACCAGCACCGACAACGCCGAGCTCGTGCCATTTCCAAAGTTCCGTCGCGTGCAGAACAGCAAACGAGAGCAGATCCGGCGGACACGAGAGCTGCAGCTTCTCAGAGCCCAATGAAGATGATACCCCAAGGCAACGGTCCTACCCTGGCTGCTCGTGCTGCAGGATGTTTCGGTAGCAGTGCCTTCCACACGAATTGGATACCGTAATCTCGGCGCTTATGCGGTCGATGGCGGTAGATCCTTCACCGCTATTTAATCCTGGTGGATCGGCTGCTGTAATCTCAATGCACAGCTCGCTCAAGACAAAGCGATGGCTTCGCGCGACTATTGTGACTATTGTCGTGCCACCACTTTAGTTCGGTCTTCCATTTGGTTTATCGTGACACCCAAAAGGCCACTTGACGTTGAAGCCACGCCTCTGTCTATTCAGTTTCCGCGACAATCCGATTTCACAATCCATTTTTCTGTTTATTCCGTGCAGCCTCCTTCCTTCCGTCATGTCTTTTGACAGGTTCTCTTATCTCACAACGTCGCAACGCGATTGGCCGCCGTCCTTTCCGTAATCTTCAGCATACAAACCTCAAGTCAAAACATCCGCCGACGTAACTGTTGGTCACTTTCCAAAGTGCTTCGAGACCCACAAGTGCCACGCCGGCGTCCGACACCGCCGCTCCCACAGCGTCTTCCAGCAGCCCTCAATTGGCAGCCGACAAGATGTCTGTGCCCTCCACCTCTGCTGAAAATGCCACGTCGCTGGCCTCGTTATTGGCCGAGTTAGAGCTCGAGCAAGTGCGCAAGACCCTCTGGCGCGGCAACAGCCACGAAGCCGTCCAGTTCCGGCTCTCGGCCTCCCACTTCGTCGTGGACTCCAAGCAGCAGCCGCTCAAGTTGCCGTGGGGCGACATATTGGGCGCCCACGTGCTCACATCGGACGGAGAACATGGCCCACCTCTGGAACTTAATACTCTGAAACCAGAGGACCAGTTCCTGCTGGGCGTCTTCGCCTGTGTGTGCAAGACCCACAAACCCAATACGTTAAAGAAGAGACGGCTGAGTGAGTTTTTCTTCCGCTTTGGCGGCCACCAGGTGCAGCAGGTGCTCAGACTGCAGAAATTGATTAATTTCGTGGCGGACCCGAGGAACCAGGAGGTCGTGCAGCAAGCAGAGACTTTGGACGAGATTGAGGTGGTGGAGAGGAAGCCACGCAAGTTTCTAGTGCTGCTGAACCCAGTTAGTGGGCCAGGTAGGAGAGTTTATAAACTTTTTATTAGTTTTGGGAGGTTGACATGTAAGTGATTTTTTCTTTTTGCTGTTGCAGGACATGCACTGCAGATTTACGAGAACAAGGTGGCGCCAGTGTTCAAGTTCGCCAATGTGGACGCAGAGCTCAAAGTCATGGAACATGCCAACCATGCAATGGAAGTGGTCATGGAAATGCCGCTGGGCGTCTATGACTGCGTCGTTGCAGTGGGTGGAGACGGGAGTCTCTATGAAAGTACGCTGGGAACTGCAGAAGGGTGTTTCTGAGTGAGACTGAGAGTTTGTTGTTGTTTTTTGTAGTTGTGCAGGGGCTGATGAAGAGGAAAGACTGGAATGAGGCGATCCGACAGCCCATTGGTATCATTCCTGGTGGCTCGGGCAATGGTTTGGCTCACTCCATTGCACACCAGAGTGAGGAGAAGGGTAAACCGGTGAATGCTGCGTTTATTCTGGCCAAGGGCATGCCCCACGACTTGGACATTACGTCGGTTCGCAATGGAAAAGAGACGACGTACTCGTTCCTGTCGTTGGAATGGGCCTCGATCGCCGATGTGGACATTGGCTCCGAAAAGCTTCGGATGCTAGGCGGACTTCGCTTCACGGTTGCTTTCGTGAACCAGCTCGTTTTTCAGAGACCGGGGTACCCCGGTAAGATTTGGTATCTGGAGGATGGCGAAAATGAGGAGCCTGCACACTACTTCGAGACAAACGACCCGAAGTCGACCGATCTCCCTACGATGGATCTGTTCGATGGAGAAGGCCAAGGCCCTCCCAAGATTTCGGAACCGGGAGACGATCAGGATACCGTTGGAAACTCAGAGAAAGCCGTGAGTAAGACTGGCAAGTGGAAGGAGCTGGGAGGACATTTCCGCATCGTCTGGGTGATGAACGTTTCCCACGCAGCTTCCGACGCCCACATTGCCCCTGGCGCTGAGTTTGACGACGGCTACAACTATATTACCTTTATGGACGGTGCACACGCGCGCAAAGATCTGTTGGCAATGATGCTGGCCATTGAGACGGGCGACCACATGGACAAGAAGGGTGTGCAGCAAGTGCGCACACGAGCGTTCAAACTGGTGCCGGAGCGGTCGACCGACCTCATGTGCGTGGATGGCGAGGTGGTGGAAGGGCCTTATCTGGAGGCACAGGTCCACCGTGGCATGGCTCGCATCATGGCCGTCCCTCGTTGGCAGAGCAAGAACGACAAGTAAGTTCCAGTATGAATTCAAGGAGCTGCTACAGCATTGGGTACGTGGCGCAAGAATTAGGAAGTTGGCAAGCTGTGGTACATTTTGTGAGTGGTGTGCGTTTTTCAACAGATCGGTCTCTTGAAAACAATAGTAACGGCCCCACATTGTTAGCCATTTATCCTTTGCTACTCGGCTCCAATTCGTGCTGCGAGTTGCTATCAAACAGTCATGGGTGGCATGCTTAGCAGCCAGGTGCCTGTGGCCGACCAGCGCATGCAGCACATGATCACCAAACTCAAGCGTAAGTCTACATAGTTTCTGTTCGTAGATAAAGCAGTAGCAAGTTGACGCTTCATGTGCCTACAGTGACTTCCAAGGACCTTCGTGTGCTCTACGGCAGATTCTCGAGATACGATAAAGAGGTGGGGAGGGTCTTTGGCTTGGAATGCCGTGCATGTACTGACTGTGGATGTTTGTCTAGTAATTACACTGAACGGGCTCAAACATGTTTGACATTAACTTGTTGAAAGCTGAAGGTGTTCGTGTGCGATGTGATACTGTAGTAAGAGCGGCACAATCGATCGCAGCGAGTTTTACTCCTCCATTGACGAGAAGCATTCGGAATTTGGCGACTCGATTTTCTCTCTCATCGGTACGCTCGCCGCTGCCTTGTTCATTGGACTTTAGAGCTTATTCACACTCTGAATGCACTTGTAAAGACGAAGACAGCAGCGGCGTCTTGGATTTCAGTGAATATGTCGAAGCTCTGGGGAAGTTCTGCCTTCTGAACAAGGAAGACATGCTCAAATGTACGTTAAACCTGGAATCAGTTCCAACTTCTCGGAGCTCACCATTGTCTCCCGTCCAGTCTGCTTTAACGTCTTTGACGACGACAAGAACGGCACGATCGAGGGCGAAGAGCTGACCCACTTGCTCGAAATCCTCCACGAAGACGAGCAGACGAGCAACATGAAGCAGGCACTCAAGACCTTCGACTTCAACGGCGATGGCAAGATCGACTTTGCCGAGTTCAAACAGCTCAACACGCAGTTCCCAAGTCTCTTGTACCCCGCCTTCCGCATCCAGCAGAACATGAAAATCTTCACGCTGGGTGAGAAGTGGTGGGAGCGCAAGATTGACGAGTTGGCCGCTGAGCATCAGGAGAAGCTCGCGAGCCAGGCAGCAGCTGGAAACGTCGAGGATATGACCGACGCAGCTCTAGCAGCCAAGAAAGTCGAGCTGGAGCGTGTCAACAAGCTCAAGCGACAGGAGCAGGCGATTCGTATCCGAATGGGGTGCGTGTACTACACCTGCTGTCCGTGTCGACGGAATCTGTACATCATCGACGATGAAGAGTCCAGCGACAGTGATAGCGACTCGGACGAGGACCGAGCTCGAAGGAAGAAGAAGGCAGCGGCGTCCACCAAGGGTAAAAGGGTGGCAAGAAGCACAACATCGTGCCTGTCGGACCTCGGAAGCCTCTCAGCCAAGAGGAACGTCTCGAGCGGGCTCGAAAACGGAGGCTACGGGATATGCAGGACCGCCCCACCCGCAAAGACTGAGGCCCGACATCGCCAGTGGTTTACGCGTAAGAAACTTCAGAAATCGTCGTCGGTTCAACAGGTTTCGCGAAATGTCCGGTACGTTTTGTGAGTGCTTCAGCTACTGGAGTTGAGCACGGATCTCTGACTCAAGGCGACAACAATCCTACGAGAGCAGCATATCGAAACGTGATACTTTTCATCATGCACGATTTGCATTAATCTGGCCTTGAAGATAACTGAGACCGTGACACACCTGCATAGAGAGCTGCTCGCTCGCCTGGAGGTTCGCAAGGCCAAGGCAGCAAAAGCAAGAGAGAGCCAGAAGAAACAGGAACCCGAGTCCGTTTGCCCAAGCAGAGCCCGCCGGCAGGAGTTTGAAGCGTCCATCTTCCTCATTCAGCAGTAAAGACACTCGAACGCAAGACTAGTACCAAGGTTCATGACTCAAAAACTGCGTTTATCCATACTATCCAATGATGCCATGGATAAGATGCAGCCATGGCCAGCAATAGCCAACGTCCACCCAAGCTTATCGCCAGCGTATCATCAACATCAAGTGAGACTTGCGGTGCTGACGTCGTGACGACCACTTCAAGATGGGCGGCATCTGCGTTTCTGAGCAGAAAGTGCGTTCTCTACCAACATCAGCTCGACTAAACTTTAGTCTAAAGGTCATTTTGGAATTAGTTGATTTGGGACCAGGCGCTTCGGTTGGTGGTCGGTTTTCACCGCAAAGAATGTCGCGGTTGCTGCTGCTGTTGGTGGCGCTCGTTCAAGCGGTTGCAGCCAGCGACGATGACGCGACAGTGCCCTTCAACTCGTGGGACAACACCGTCGACACACTGCAGTACGCGTTGGCCTTCGTTGTGGTGCTGGTGGCGGCCCATCCGCTGGGTCTCTTCTTCCCCAAGTTGTTCAAGCTGCCGCTCATCACCGGGTACCTGGTCATCGGGATAATTGCCGGTCCGTTCGTGGCCAATTTGCTGCCCAAGGAGCTCGTGGAGATGCTGTCGAGCTACGTGAGCGCTTTGGCGCTGTCCTTCATCTCGTTCCAAGCAGGACAGGAGATTTACCTACCGGAGTTGAGACCGCAGCTGAAGCAGATCGCCATCCTGCTCGGTGTGCTGTACGTGACGGCCATGGTGATCCTCACGGGCGTTCACCTGCTGGCCAACAACGCCTTCTTCTACGACGACTTCATCACCAACTGCCAGTTGGGCATCGCGCTCATGTTCGGCTCCATCTCGGTGTTGGGCTCTCCAGCGACCGTCATGGCCATCAAGATCGAGCTAAACAGTGTTGGACCCTTCACCAACTTGATGCTGGGCGCGACCATGACGGCCGAGTTCGTGGTGCTCGTGTCGTTCTCCATCTCGCGGATCGTGTGCTCCATCTACTGCGCAGATTTACAAATTACGGTGGGGAACCTCTTCTTCACGCTGTCCATTGTACTGTCGAATCTCCTTCTTGGCGCGCTGATCGGACTGGTGATCATCTTGATTTTCAAGATCCCGGGCAGCGCCGCGGACGAGCACCTGGATCTGAACGACCCGCGGTCGATCACGGACTCGTTCTCCAGTCAAAAGCGAGACTTGGAGTCTCCCATGGACCCGGACAGCATGCCGCATCCGCACAACGCGTACGTGGAATCTACGGACAGTGAACGCACGTACAAGAGACCGGAGTTCTGGACGACCAGAGCATCGCTGTACGTTAAGGGCTTCCTATGGCTGACGATGGGCTACGTGTTTTACATTTCCACGACGACCATTGCCGAAGCCACGGTGGCGTCGTACGGTTTGTCGTGGGAGGTCAAGTTCGAGCCGCTGCTGGTGCTCATGGTGGCGTCGTGTCTGGCCGGCCATTACTCGTTGATTCGGCACGACATGCACGTGATTCTCGACACGGTGGCGCCCTACATGTTCCTCCCGTTCTTCGTCATGACTGGCGCGGCGTTGAAACTGGACCAGGTGGTGGACGCCATCCCGCTCATGAGTCTGTACGTGACTCTGCGGTTCGTGGCGGTCTTCATCGCCTGCTACTTTGGCGGCCGGTTCCTGCTCAAGCTGACGCCGAGACAGTACAACAACCTGTGGCTCACGATGACTCCACAGGCTGGTGTTGCGCTGGGTTTGGCCAACGAGGTGAAGGCGCTGAGCTCTGAAGCGTGGGCTGAGGAATTCGCCGCCACGATCGTGGCCGCAGTGGTGGTGAACCAGATCATCGGCCCCGTGCTGTGTGCCATCGGTCTCAGTCGCGCAGGCGAAAGCATGTACGACCGCGTGGCGGAGACTCCAATTGAAGACGGCGCGGACGTTTCTGAGAGCGAGTGCAGCGTCAATGGAGGACGAGGTTTCCACCGAGCTCGCAGTCGGCTGTCGAGCAGCAACGTAACGCTGGGGAATGGCGACCCGCGTGCGTTGCTGCCGTTCTACAAGGTGCAGAGCGCGGTGGTGATCGGCGAGGACGAGATCGCGTTCGAGATTGCGCTGGAGCTGTCGCTGTACGGCGCGCGTGTGAATGTGCCGCTGCTGGACCAGGAGCAAGCGGACAAGTGGCACACTATTAACGAGACGATTCTGAAGCGGTCGGCGAAGGGCGAACTGATCCAGTTCAAGAACAAGGTGAAGGAACGAGAGGAGGAAGACGTGAAGGGGATGTCATCTGCTGACGTGTTGATCTTTACGGGGACGGAACTCGTACACTGGAACATGTGCGGACGATGAAGGCGCTGCTGGGTGAAGAGCACCCGCGCATGATCGCGGTGATCCCGGACTGCACTTTGAGCAAAGACTTGAAGGACTTGGGCGTGCTCATCATCCAGCCGAACATCGCGTTGGCCAACATTGCCACTCGCATGGCGCTCCTGGACCAGAAACTGGCCGAGTCGCTCTCGCAGGAGATCAGCACCACCAGCAACTTCGCCACGGCCTCGTACTTCATGAGCCGCGACTCGGTGCACTCCTTATCGGAGATGCGTCTCGACGGTCGGCGCTTGGCACTTGGCCGGAGTGTTGTCAACCACCACTCGGTCAACTACGACCGACTGGCCGAAGCGTTGGCGGCCGAGAACCTGCCGATGCCTCCGCCGCCGTCTCGCGTGTCCATGTTCGGCACTTCTGCTGCAGGTTTCGACCCGTTCGCCAGTCGTGGAAACGACATGTCGGCCTACGAGCATTTTGTGGTGCAGGACGAGCCCGACGCCAATGACGAGACCGTTTTCAACGCGCAATTCGTGCAGCGCTCGCCTCGGTTGGGCGTTTTCCCGTCTCCGCAGTCGAACAATTCATACTCGTTCGTTCGGTCCCGATCGTCTCGGACTTCCGGCGGTGGTGGTCGTCCTCGAGTAAATTCGGCTACGGGCAGCGTTCACCGTGGCCTCACTCAAACGCATTCAGATGTCGTTTAAGTTTTACAAGCATTCTAAGCTTTAGTAAGTTATGCGAACTAAAACTAAAACTAAAATATGTGTTTTCGCTGCTTTTTATAATTCTGCCTTTTATTGACCTGCTTTTTATAGCGCTGTTTTTTGTTTTGTTTTTATACAGCTAGTTTTTTGTTTGCTTTTTATAGTTTTGTTTTTTAGTGCTGCTTTGTTTATAATAGTTCTATTTTTTCCAACAAGCAAGATAAAGCTGATATTTTGTTTGGATAGGTAATATATTCGGAGACATTTTGAAGCTAGATAAATTTTGAATCGGTAATTAATTTGGAGACATTTTGAAAAATATCCATAAAAACTCAAGAGCTAAAACAAATGTTTTTCTTTTTTGACAGCCGTTAAAAGAAAGTCGTGGTCATCTCCGTCTCCCAAACGCCAGCACGACAACAAGCCTGACGAGGAAGAATGAATGAAGTAGCCTTTTGGGCAACAGCGGAGGTGCATATTGAACGGGAAAATATAAAGAATAAAGGCTAACTTTCGTGCGGGAGTCCAATGCTCCGTACTCTGGTCGCTGTTCAACACGTTCACTGCGCTTGCAGTTCGTAGCCGCGGGCAACTCGCTAGACGCCTTCGCGACCAGCTCCTTCTTGCTCCAGCGGCTACAAACGGCATCAATGTGCGTGAGGCGTGACACCCTGAGACGCCAGCACCTCCTCATACGACTTGCCACCTTCCAGCTCCTTCTCCAGCTCAATGAGCTTGCCGACGCCGTCGATCATCGTCTGCACGAGTTCCACCTCGGACTTACCGATTCGGGCCTTGTTAGAGATATCCCACATGCCGCCCACAGCAGCCGAGTGCTCGCCAGCCGAGCCACGAGGCTGCAGACCGAAAGGTGCACAAATGGCCTCCAGCGCGTGGGGTCGGCGCCCAACTTCTCCAGTTTCACGAACATACTCGCACGAAGCCCCGTGCCGAGGTTGGACGGGCACGTGCCGATGAAGCCGTGGTGGTCGTTGTGCATGAAGCCGTAGCCGTTGGCCTTGATGCTTTCCTCCACGGCCGTCACGGCCTTGACCCACCGTGCGAAGACCTCGACGATGTTCCCGTCGCTCTGCATCGAGATGACTCGCATGTGGTCCTCTTCATTGGCCCAGACTAAGAAGGTCTTCTGGTCGTTGTGGAAGATGCCACGACCGCTAGGCCAGTCGCGCGCGGCTCCGGCACCAGTGAGAAGAGTGCCACCGCCCGGCTTCTGGAACAAGAAGTGGTCGGTCTGGAGCTGATCCTCCTCCTCCTTCGTCATATTACTCAGCGGGTAGTACTTGCCCTTAAGGTCTTCGGTCAGGGACGACAGCGCCGTCGCCACGAGGTTCTCGACCTCCAGTCGCTCCGCGCGAGTGGTTCCAGGCGGCAAACTCAGTCCGCGGATGTTGCGGCCGGCACGCACGCGCGTGGACTGCACGTAGGCGTTGTCGATCTTGTCGGCGTTCACGAGCTTCGACACGTCCATGTCCGTGTGGTGCTTGTCCTCGGGCTTAAAGCCGTGCCAGCCCTCGATCACGGGGTCGTAGAGCTCCTTGAACACTTCGTAGCACTCTTCATCTCCAGCCACCACCCCCACGCCCAAATGAGCGTTGTCAATCCCCGTCTGGATGGCCTGGTCCAACGTGTACCCCTTGGCAGAGTGTTTGTCCTTCAACTTGTCGTACAACTGCTTGGTCAGATGTTTGGCCATGAGACTGCGGTGCTTGGGCGTAAAGACGGGGTAGTTGTCCTCGTGCGACGGCAGCACGGCGATGCTCGTCTGAGACGCGACCAAAGGCGGACCCGCGTCAATCACCACCGGAGCCGCGGCTTCCGTCGGGATGAGCGCGTCAATAGCCTCGCCCGCCACTAGCTTCTGCTCCATGGCGATCAACAAACTGATGCCGTTGATCATGGTCTGCACCAGCTCAGCTTCCGAGTGGCCGATGCGCTGCTTGTTGCTCACGTCATAGACGCCGCCAACGGACGCAGAGTGTTCACCAGCTGTGCCTCTCGGCTGCAAGTGCAACAAGGAGCAAATCTTCTCGAAGCGAGCCACGTCCTCCGTCAGTTTGGGCAGCTTCACCATGACGCTGGCGCGCAACCCCGTGCCCAAATTGGACGGGCAGGTGCCGATGAAGCCCAGGTGCTCGTTGTACATGAACTCTTTGCCCTGCGCTTTGATGCTCTCCTCGACGCTCTTGATGGCGCGGCAGAAGCGCTCGAACACGGCGCCCACGTCGCCGCCGTCCTGCATGCTGATGACGCGCATGTGGTCCTCTTCGTTGCACCAGACCAGGAACGTCTTGTCGTTGTTGTGGAAGATTCCGCGCGCGCTCGGCCAGTCGCGCGCGGCGCCCGCGGCTTCCAGCAACGTGCCGCCGCCCGGTTTCTGGAACAGAAAGTGATCCGTAATCAGCTGTTGTTCGTCATCGGCCGACATGTCGGCCAGCTTGTAGAACTTGCCCGCCAGGTCGCCGCTCATGCCGTCGAGCGCCGACTGCAGCAGGTTCATGACGTCTTTGCGGTGCGCGCGCGACGTGGCCGGTGGCAGGGGCATCCCGCGGATGTTGCGGCCGGCGCGGATCCGCGTGGAGATGACGAACTCGTCCGGCAACTTGCCGTTCGTCACGTGGGATGGGTCCATGTCGCATTTGTGCTGGTCGGCCGGTTTGTAGCCATGCCAGCCTTCGACCACCGGGTCGAACAGCGGCTTGAAGAGCTCGTAGCACTCCTCGTCGCCGGCCGTGACGCCCACGCCCAGGTGCGGGTTGTCCACGCCCGTCTGGATGGCGCGCTCCAGGGTGTAGCCCGTGGACGTCACGGCCTCCTTGAGCTCCGCGTAGACCTCGCGCGTCAGGTGTTTGCTCATGAGCGAGCGGTGCGCGGGCGTGAACTGCGGGTAGCCCGTGATCTTGGCGTCCGTGATCTGCGCCGACGAGATCTTCATGGCGAGCTTGTTGGGCGACACGACGGGCGCTTCTTCTTCGGCCATTGTTGTGGGAGCTGGATCGGGGGACTTGTGCGGTTTGGCTCCGACTGCGGAATGGCGTCCATTGGCACGCGGTCGGGTCAGGAAGATCGCAAGCCCGAGGAGACGCGGCCATTCGATTCGCGAGGTGTCCGGTCAGATGGCTACATGCGTTCACCGATAAGACTGGCGCCAGCAATAGATGCAAGTCAGCAGTAGCCTGCTATGGAAAGCAGTTGACGTATTTTTGCCCTCGCCAACTCATGGGATGAACATCAACGTTTTCATATAGAGAGTTCAAAAACCAGAAGCCAGTGATCGCCCAGTACCGAGATACTCGTGCTTTCAAACGCATTCACAGCCACATTGGTGTATCCAAGTTCAGACTTTCGTTCTCGAAACCTTTAAATACCACGCTAATAATTGTTCGCCCCGGGGCTACTGTTCCATGACAAGTTTCGGTGACTGAGCATCTTGTCCGCGTGTCGGTTTATCCGGAAACAGCACGATGGGCTGCGAGTTCGCTGCCAATGGTCGAGCGCTTCATTTGCTCCATTGATCTGCCACGAATGAGTTGGTCTGCAGTCGGGTTCAAGTCCAACAGCTTCAAATACTCGAGCGGAATCTTGTTCACCATGTAAGCTTTAGCCTGAGAATGGGAGCTAATACCACACTTGATTCTGAGCCTTCATGGTCATTTTCGCGAAATTGATTGACACTTTTAGACTTCCCCAGAATTTTGTGTGTCTTGTCGGTGTGGAATTTGCGTGCTGAGAATGAAGTCATTGGTGTGCCTAACCGTTGCAGACGGGAGAATTGTGACTGCGAGGGTTGAAAGCTTCGTGAAAGTTGGAGATCTCGTGAACTTGCTCAAGAAGGAGCATCCGTCGCTCATCCCGTGTGAAGCTGCAGATGTGACGCTCTGGATGGCCAAGAAGGAGAGTGGGGAATGGCTCAAGTCGAGTGACGTCGATGCGAAACAGCGGGACGAGACCACGAAAATTGAGCGAAACAGAATGGACGTCACCTTTCGTCTCAACAACGCTGGGTTCGACTTCCCAGAAGAAGACGACGAGGATGCTGAAGACGGCGTCGTCCACGTGCTGGTGGGTGTTCCAAACTCGAAAAGCGGTGAGCCCGATTCGATTAAACGGCATCCGAATCGTAAAAGACGATGGGAGCAGCTCAACGCCTACTTTGCAAGCATCCAGCAACAGATCGAAGAAGCCGATGCATCGGGGTTCCCTTTCTTGGACCCCGAGGACGCCGACAAAATCATTAAAGCAGAACGCTATGAACAACCGACCAAGCCCATTCCGGATGAGAAGCTGGAGGTGCTGCATGAATATCTTGCACTGTTGACGGAATCTGTCGGGAATATCGACGGTGTGAAGGATCGAAAGCACTTTATCCTTCCAGTGCTCGCCTCCGTGTGTGTTCTTTTCGCTGGAGACGCTCGTATTCGGGATAATTACACCGTGACAGGGGAACGCGTCAATGCACAAGTGACTTTTGATTTCGTGATTGAGCGAGGAAACAAGCGCCTGTGTGTTGTCGAGGCGACGCATGGTAATTTCCAGCAAGCTCTTGCGAAAGCTTACGTCGGATGCGAAGTGATCACGGATGTCGAGGGCTTGACGGAAGCTTACAGCGTCGTGACGAACTTTGTGGAATGGCGTTTTTCGAGAAGTCGAAAAGAAGAAATGGAGAGGGATGACGACGCAATTGTCTCGATGGGCACTCGAGAGTCGGCACGCAAATCGGTGAAAGTCATGCTGAAAAGATCTACAGCATGCTATCCGACGATGAATAGCCAAGAAATGAGTGTGATTTGGTAGCTACACATTGGTAGCGAGTTACCTTTTTTTAACATTTTCGAACGCTGCTTCACACCATTATATTACACGAGCCTTGTTGATGGTTGCCTTGCGTCCGAGTGGATATGACCTCGGACATATTATCCATGAGAGACCCACTACCACCTTCCAGCAACTCAATTGTTTCTTAGGACTCGCAGGACTTGAAACGAAGTACCACGAATCTTGGAAAGCGAGCGTAAAGAGATTCTGTGTCGATACTACAGGGCAGTAATTGAGATGCGCAGTAGCTCACTATCATTATCCGAGCGCTGTGAGACCATATTCACCTTCCGTCACTCTGCTTAGCATAGCGTTGGGTTCTCGTAGCGCAAATACTCCATGCCAAGCAGGACAGCAGCATCAGAGACACCAACACGACCAAACCGCACCATAGCAGAACGTTCTTGCTGGCACACTGTACGCACTCAAGAGGTGTTCACCAGGTGCTGTATTCACCAGGTGAATACAGATGAATTTTACCTACTTGCATGCCGTATTGTTAGCAATATTCATCCCGTCGTTGTGATTAAGCGCAAGTCGCTGTGCTGGTTCTCTGCAACTTCCACTACCAATCAACTTCGACACTAACGTTTCGAACCAGTGCCACGCAGAGTACGCAGGCGGCCCACGCTGCTCTCAGGTCTGACGGGGAAAATGTTCGCTGAAACGGGGACATGGCGTTGTGGTGGCGAGACACGAGCCTTCAGCTTGCCTTGAAGCGTTTTCAGCTTCGTCTTCAGTCCTTTTACCTCACGCTTCAAGTTCTCCACTGTTGTCTGAGCTGCAGAAACCTGCTGCTGGCCTTTCAGCTCGCCCAGTTGCGCCTCACGAAGTTGTTGCTGAAGCTGCGAGTTTTCAGCTTGGCGTTGATTTTGCTGCTTGGTTTGCTCAGCCAAAAGTTGTTCGTGCTTCTGCTGCTGTCCGCGGGCGCTGCGATCCCATTCATCTCGTTGAGCTCTCGTCTTCGTCATCTGCTCGGTCTGCGCGTTCACCAGAGTCAAGTTCGCTTGAGCCAACCCCGCGATAATTAAGGCCTTCCACGCGTTTTCCTGCTGCATTTGACAGCAACCATTTTTCAGCACGACCGAAGCTTGTTTTTCTTCCTGCAGCCGTAGTTGAGCTGCTTCAAGCTGCGTGGCCATAGATTTAACTCGTTCATTGAGCCACTCCTGCTCGATACCAACGAAAAACTCGGTTTCCTTTGTCTCCCGCTGCATCCAAGCAGAGCACTGACGACAATCGTCCTCCCGAGAAATGGACAGCGCCAAATCTTCCTTCAAAATTCAAAGTTAGCATTGTTTGCGGACAACTCCACACAATCCACCAGCTTTCGAACGACAGCGTCCACCTCGTTCTGCTCGTAGGATAGCAAGTCAGACTGAAGTACGTTTTTCTGGCTCGCCAGGTCTCGCTGCAATTGTGCACACGATAGTTCACGAGAAGTGACCGCTTCCTCTCGCCCCAGAAGGCCGCGTTGCGCTCGTCGTTCACAGCTCAGCTCCTGGAGACGTTGGTGACGCAGTCTCTTCATGTCCAGCTCCAGTGCACTTCCAATCTGACGGCTACGCGCTAAATCTTGGCGTAATGTCAACTTCTCCGCTTTTAAGCGCTTGATTTTCTTGTGCAAACTCCGTCGCTCACTACGGCAGTGATTGGGCAGCAGATCCAAGTCTTGTTCGGCGAGACTCGCTCCGTCGGGGCCCATGGACTCGCATAGCTCCACGATGTCGTCCGGGACCTCTATGCCTTCAGTAAAATAACAGGTGAATACACCGAGATAGTCTGCAAGCATCAAGGATTTCCTCGCTCCATACCTGAAAACGGGCGTTTCTTCATCTTCACTCAATACCGAAATGAAAGGATTTGACCACAGCGGCCAGAGTTGTATCGCCTGGTCCCAGATAACTGCATGCACAGCCAAATCCTGCTCGATATGCAAATGGGTCCAATGCAGCAGACAGAATTGCATTTTGCTCTTGTTAGCCGCTGGGCTAAGTCACTGTCTGGTCCATGAGCCAGAGCTACTAACTCGCCGTGATGCTGATGGCCTAGTTAGAAACGGACGAATGTTGTTGCTGACAAAATTGCACCATAGCTTTGCAGCCTTCTCGTACACTTCGCCCCTGTGTTTATCGCCGCCTTTGAAATGGCCCACACCGAAAGGTAACACTTTGTTGGGAAAAAACATCCAAGTAAATACATGTACCATCATCTCCTTCGTGGACTTGGGTGTCACGTGACCTCGGTTGATCTCAAGCCGTTTGTGCAGAACACAGCATTCATCTCGCGGCATGCATCTTCCAAAATACACACGCATATCTTCAAAGTGGTCGAGATCTGGGTGGTAGTTCACCATACGCCGGTGCGAGAACATGTGCAGCAATACCTCACGGCGTTAGCAACTGAAAACAAGCATCAAAATCACAACATTAACAGTCGCAATCACCTGGTTCTTTTCTCGCTTGCATTTGCATGCTCTTGACGGCCTTAAGTTGACCCTCCAGGCACTTGTACTTGTACAACCATGCGCTTGCTGGCACTCTCCCTGGTGCCAGTACCACAGCCAAGAACAGCATACTTGTCGACCCAGCTTGACTTGGACGATTGATACAGCACGGCTCGATCCATTTAACAGCGACGAACTTTGCAGACAAGTCTATTAAATACGAGCAGACGTACGATGCTCAACGTTGTAGTTTCCCCTCAGGTCAGGCTCTCCAGCGCTGTCATAACATCCAGCAACGGCGCGCGAACAGATTCCTCGCACGAGTCGATTTGCGTGCACATGCGGAGTACGTCAATCTGCTCTTGGATGGACGGCTTCAGTGACTCGAACTCGCTGACCTTCTCGAGCAATTTGCTGCACTTGTCCTCGGCGGCAGCGTAATATCGCTGGAAGAACATCTGCAGAGCTTCTTTCTCCGCAACCTGGAGCACCAACGCGTCGTCGGTATCGACTGAGCTTCCTCGTCATCTTTGCTGGGCAACCGGCCGACGCTGACCTGCTTCTCCCTCAAGGCTTCATTTTGTCTCTCCAACTCCGCGATCTCGGCCTGCATCTTGCCTGCCAGCTTTTGTGCTGAGAATTAAGCTCTTTCAGGTCTGTATACTGCTTCTGTACGTTAGCCAGTTCGTCCTTGCTATGGTCCTTTTCACGACGTTTTGCTGCAGCCTTCTCCTGCAGTTGCTCGACCTGTTTCTGAAGTTTCACGTTCTGATCCTGCAGATCCTGCGTGCTACTCTTGGTGTCCTTCAGCTGCTGCTCGAGCTCCTCCAACCTCATCATGTTCTCCGACACGGAATCCATAGCGGAACTGAACTTGGTGTACAGGATCTTGAGCTCCTCCTTCCTCTGTTTGCTCTTCTCCAGCCCCTTCTCGGCGCCTTTCAACATTGTAGCCATCTTCTTAATCTTCTCGTCCTGCGTCACAAACTGCCGCAACTTCTCCTTCAGCTGCTTCGCCTCTTCATCCTTCGCTGCTTTCTCTTTCACCAGAGCGTCAAACTCGTCCTTCGACACAAATTGACTCGAATTCACGACCTCGTCCTGCTTCGCTCTTAAGGACGCCAGCTCCATCTCCTTCTCGCGTTCCACCTTCTTTTTCTGGGCCAATTGCGTCTCCAGCTCCACGACTCGGTCGTCCGTCAGCTGCTTTTCCATGGCCTCGAACTCTTCAGTCTCATCTCGAGAGCTCAGGACGTCCTGCAAGCAGGACGCAGTGTCTTCTTGCAGCCAATTCGTCCACTGCAATTGCTCCTGAACAGCCTGCACTTGGTCCTGTAAAGTGTTCACTTCGACCTGCGTCACCAGGTCCTGCAGAACGCGTGCCACATCCTGCGACTCTAATTTGTGCACTTTGTCCTCCAATTGTGCACTTATTTGTGTCAACCTTTTCTGCCAGAGGGAGCAGGATTGCAAAAATTGGTCCAGGTCACGTTTGTCCTGCAGGACGGGACTATTTTTGTCCTTCGACTCAATTCGTCCTGCAGGACTGTTGCGCGTCCTGCTGTTTTGGTCCTGCAGCTTCTGCTCCCACTCGTGGCGCTGCGCGTCCATCTCCTTCTGCTTCTGGCGATACACGCGCGCCACGTCGTCCTCCAGGTCGCGCAGCCTGCGTTGGGCCTGCAACAGCCGCTCGTCCTGCGCCTGCTTCTCGGCCTGCAGAGCGGCCACGTCCTGCTGCAGCTGCCGGTTCTCGCTGCGTAGCGTCTCGGAGATGATGCGAAGCGTCTCGTCGCGCATGCTGGGGAAGCGCAGGACACGCGGCGCTTCTTGTCCGCGGGTGACGGCGGCGACGAAGCGCGCGGACGCTTGGAAAAGGACGCAGGACGCTCTTCCTGCATTTTAGGTATTTTGTGTCTTTGGCACTCAAATTTGAATGACGCGACAGAGTGTAACGCCATATATAAAGGGCAATCATTTCAGCACGGCCTTGACTTCTGTCAATCTCTAAAACTAAACTTGCGTAGTCTAAAATCTGCTTGATTTTTAGCCCATTACTTTGGTCCTGCGTTGCATGTCAAAATCGTTTGCATTGAGTTGTTGTCTTCAGTGTGACTGAGGGCTACTGCAGTTGCCGAAACCACATCGTACGGCCAGCCAACGTCGACTTCTCGCTCTGGGTAAAGCTGAAGTGAAAGCAAAGGAGAATCAAATTATCGTGTTCACGTGGTGAAAGTAACTTCGAATAAGTCGTCGACTGCAAACTGCACGACCTCTTTCGTCACGATGCGAACTGCAATTGATGGTAAAGGTTTTCGCCTTCTTGCTCGGGTCAACCACGCGATTTTCTACTGGAATCACCATCCCCAGCCACCGTAGCCGCCGTAGCCGCCCCAGCCTCCGAGGCCACCCCAGCCGAGTCCGCCCCAGCCGCCTCCCCAGCCGAGACCACCGAAGAACTGCTCCTTGTTCTTGCCAGAAGAGGTCGATGCACCGTTAGCCACTACCGGAGCAGCCTCAGCCGGAGCTGCCAATGCGCGGAGAGAAGGTTGTTGTTGATCGGCGGCGGCAACGCTGGCGACAGCAATCACAGCAACGGTAGTGAGCGTGGCGAACTTCATCGTCTTGCGGTTGCTTCTTTGGTGTTGATGGTACTTGGCGGTGAATTGCGTTGTGAATGAAGTGCGATGTGGTGCCGGGGGAAATGTTTACGGTTTGTTGAGCCGGTACGTCTACATGTAGAGCAAAGTCTTGGAAATGATCTGCTGCAGACACAGAATAAGCAAACGGAATGACAGTCGTAGACCACCCCCTTATCTAGAGTGCTTCAAGTGGTTATCGTGGAAATTGTTTAATGAAACGAAAACAAACGCCACAACGCAATCATCAGCTTTTTCCAAGATAGTGTCAAAGCAAAAATGCCCCATGGACATCAATTACTCGTGCAGGTTTCTCCAAAACCTTCCTTCAAGACGCCAGCTCAATATATGAGCAACGACCACATCGCATTTCATTCACAACGCAATTCACCACCAAGTACCATCAACACCAAAGAAGCAACCGCAAGACGATGAAGTTCGCCACGCTCACTACCGTTGCTGTGATTGCTGTCGCCAGCGTTGCCGCCGCCGATCAACAACAACCTTCTCTCCGCGCATTGGCAGCTCCGGCTGAGGCTGCTCCGGTAGTGGCTAACGGTGCATCGACCTCTTCTGGCAAGAACAAGGAGCAGTTCTTCGGTGGTCTCGGCTGGGGAGGCGGCTGGGGCGGACTCGGCTGGGGTGGCCTCGGAGGCTGGGGCGGCTACGGCGGCTACGGCGGCTACGGTGGCTGGGGATGGTGATTCCAGTAGAATCACGTGGCTGATCATGCGAAAACGTTTACGGTCAAGTGCAATTCGCTACGTGATGAAAGAGGTTTTACACTTTTCAGTCGACCAACGTATTCGAACTTCATGTAGCTATCACGAAGTAAACACGATGATTTTGCTTCTTCTTTCGCTTTAACTTGAATTTATCAGAGGGAGAAGTTCGCATTACTGACAGTTCCGAGACAGTTTTTCGGCAACTTTGTATTGTAGTCCTCGTCACAAACTCACCGCAAGCAATTTTGACGCTCAACCTCATATACGCAGAACTGCCTACCATTGTTAGGAACTCTGAACATGCACACCTTCGAAACTACTACAGTAGCAGATAGATATTCACTTTATGCAAACGCTTCAGTGCTTCAGTGTGATTTAGGGGTTTGGCGTTGCGATGGCGTTAAGATTTTGAATGCTCTCCTGTACGCACAGCAAAAACAAAATCCCTTGCATCGCGGAATCGAAATGGTCAAATGTGAAAACCATTAGATGCGCCAACTGCTGAAAGCATTTTCAACTGGCGATCAAGAGGAACAAAATCCTCCGCCTTAGATAGAATAAGGCGGTAGTTTGTTCCTCTCCCCCAAGTCAAGGTTGAGATAGCCGAGATCTCAGATTTACGCAGATCTGCGCTTGCATTCCACATGTTGTAAATAAATTCAAGGGAATTGTTTTTACGGACCCGCGGTTTCCTGCAAAACTCTACACTATGCCGAGTCTCGGAATGTTTCATCATTTCCTCCAAGCTCGCCAACCAAACCGTCGTTTCAGTTTGAATCCTTGAATTTCTTCAAGCCAAATGTTTGAACCTACTGCTTGACACAAACGAACCGGGCGTTGTACACGACCGTGATGCCGCCGATCTTTCGTTTTATACCCTGAGTATATTTTGGCTGATTGAAGGCTAGAGAGTTTGCAGACGCCGTAGTGACATTCGCAGACTCGTCTCGCCACAATTGCATGTAGTTGAGGCCCTCAATTGTTTTTGGCAAACTGCTGGAAGGCACGCTGCCAATCAATTTTACCACTTCAACAAACTTTTTCATTTAAGTGAAACCGAGATAATGATGAGGTCAAGTTGACGTCCCCCATCATAATCTTTGGATAAAATGCGGTTCGGTGTCTTGAGCATTAGGCATGGTGTAAGCCTCATTTTGATGACAAACCCTGCTCGTTCACCGCCAACACTGTTTCAAAATTGAGCGATTTTGTCACTCTCGAGGTGTGTCCACACTCATAAAATATGGTACTTCCTTTTGCCATCTACAAGAAGAGTTGCCAAAACTTGCAGTAGCAATTTTCGGGAGACGTGAATTGTTCTACTGCCACGTCAACCTGCAAAACGTGTGCAGCAATGCTGTGTACACAACTGAGCAATGCATGTTTCATCGCGCTAATCAAACGGCAATGGCATGGGCCGAGCACGTTTCAATTATGTCGCCTGTGGCGTTAAACTTCACGAAAGGAGACAAAATCGGAGGCAAGGACCCCAAACCTTGAAATGCACTTCTTGGTGGCGCAGTCTCCTCCATCAGATAATTCTACTGGAATCACCATCCCCAGCCGCCGTAGCCGCCGTAGCCGCCCCAGCCACCGAGGCCACCCCAGCCGAGTCCGCCCCAGCCGCCTCCCCAGCCGAGACCACCGAAGAACTGCTCCTTGTTCTTGCCAGAAGAGGTCGATGCACCGTTAGCCACTACCGGAGCAGCCTCAGCCGGAGCTGCCAATGCGCGGAGAGAAGGTTGTTGTTGATCGGCGGCGGCAACGCTGGCGACAGCAATCACAGCAACGGTAGTGAGCGTGGCGAACTTCATCGTCTTGCGGTTGCTTCTTTGGTGTTGATGGTACTTGGTGGTGAATTGCGTTGTGAATGAAATGCGATGTGGTCGTTGCTCATATATTGAGCTGGCGTCTTGAAGGAAGGTTTTGGAGAAACCTGCACGAGTAATTGATGTCCATGGGGCATTTTTGCTTTGACACTATCTTGGAAAAAGCTGATGATTGCGTTGTGGCGTTTGTTTTCGTTTCATGAAACAATTTCCAAGATAACCACTTGAAGCACTCTAGATAAGGGGGTGGTCTACGACTGTCATTCCGTTTGCTTATTCTGTGTCTGCAGCAGATCATTTCCAAGACTTTGCTCTACATGTAGACGTACCGGCTCAACAAACCGTAAACATTTCCCCGGCACCACATCGCACTTCATTCACAACGCAATTCACCGCCAAGTACCATCAACACCAAAGAAGCAACCGCAAGACGATGAAGTTCGCCACGCTCACTACCGTTGCTGTGATTGCTGTCGCCAGCGTTGCCGCCGCCGATCAACAACAACCTTCTCTCCGCGCATTGGCAGCTCCGGCTGAGGCTGCTCCGGTAGTGGCTAACGGTGCATCGACCTCTTCTGGCAAGAACAAGGAGCAGTTCTTCGGTGGTCTCGGCTGGGGAGGCGGCTGGGGCGGACTCGGCTGGGGTGGCCTCGGTGGCTGGGGCGGCTACGGCGGCTACGGCGGCTGGGGATGGTGATTCCAGTAGAATTATCTGATGGAGGAGACTGCGCCACCAAGAAGTGCATTTCAAGGTTTGGGGTCCTTGCCTCCGATTTTGTCTCCTTTCGTGAAGTTTAACGCCACAGGCGACATAATTGAAACGTGCTCGGCCCATGCCATTGCCGTTTGATTAGCGCGATGAAACATGCATTGCTCAGTTGTGTACACAGCATTGCTGCACACGTTTTGCAGGTTGACGTGGCAGTAGAACAATTCACGTCTCCCGAAAATTGCTACTGCAAGTTTTGGCAACTCTTCTTGTAGATGGCAAAAGGAAGTACCATATTTTATGAGTGTGGACACACCTCGAGAGTGACAAAATCGCTCAATTTTTGAAACAGTGTTGGCGGTGAACGAGCAGGGTTTGTCATCAAAATGAGGCTTACACCATGCCTAATGCTCAAGACACCGAACCGCATTTTATCCAAAGATTATGATGGGGGACGTCAACTTGACCTCATCATTATCTCGGTTTCACTTAAATGAAAAAGTTTGTTGAAGTGGTAAAATTGATTGGCAGCGTGCCTTCCAGCAGTTTGCCAAAAACAATTGAGGGCCTCAACTACATGCAATTGTGGCGAGACGAGTCTGCGAATGTCACTACGGCGTCTGCAAACTCTCTAGCCTTCCAATCAGCCAAAATATACTCAGGGTATAAAACGAAAGATCGGCGGCATCACGGTCGTGTACAACGCCCGGTTCGTTTGTGTCAAGCAGTAGGTTCAAACATTTGGCTTGAAGAAATTCAAGGATTCAAACTGAAACGACGGTTTGGTTGGCGAGCTTGGAGGAAATGATGAAACATTCCGAGACTCGGCATAGTGTAGAGTTTTTGCAGGGAAACCGCGGGTCCGTAAAAACAATTCCCTTGAATTTATTTACAACATGTGGAATGCAAGCGCAGATCTGCGTAAATCTGAGATCTCGGCTATCTCAACCTTGACTTGGGGGAGAGGAACAAACTACCGCCTTATTCTATCTAAGGCGGAGGATTTTTGTTCCTCTTGATCGCCAGTTGAAAATGCTTTCAGCAGTTGGCGCATCTAATGGTTTTCACATTTGACCATTTCGATTCCGCGATGCAAGGGATTTTGTTTTTGCTGTGCGTACAGGAGAGCATTCAAAATCTTAACGCCATCGCAACGCCAAACCCCTAAATCACACTGAAGCACTGAAGCGTTTGCATAAAGTGAATATCTATCTGCTACTGTAGTAGTTTCGAAGGTGTGCATGTTCAGAGTTCCTAACAATGGTAGGCAGTTCTGCGTATATGAGGTTGAGCGTCAAAATTGCTTGCGGTGAGTTTGTGACGAGGACTACAATACAAAGTTGCCGAAAAACTGTCTCGGAACTGTCAGTAATGCGAACTTCTCCCTCTGATAAATTCAAGTTAAAGCGAAAGAAGAAGCAAAATCATCGTGTTTACTTCGTGATAGCTACATGAAGTTCGAATACGTTGGTCGACTGAAAAGTGTAAAACCTCTTTCATCACGTAGCGAATTGCACTTGACCGTAAACGTTTTCGCATGATCAGCCACGTGATTCTACTGGAATCACCATCCCCAGCCACCGTAGCCGCCGTAGCCGCCGTAGCCGCCCCAGCCTCCGAGGCCACCCCAGCCGAGTCCGCCCCAGCCGCCTCCCCAGCCGAGACCACCGAAGAACTGCTCCTTGTTCTTGCCAGAAGAGGTCGATGCACCGTTAGCCACTACCGGAGCAGCCTCAGCCGGAGCTGCCAATGCGCGGAGAGAAGGTTGTTGTTGATCGGCGGCGGCAACGCTGGCGACAGCAATCACAGCAACGGTAGTGAGCGTGGCGAACTTCATCGTCTTGCGGTTGCTTCTTTGGTGTTGATGGTACTTGGTGGTGAATTGCGTTGTAAATGAAATGCGATGTGGTCGTTGCTCATATATTGAGCTGGCGTCTTGAAGGAAGGTTTTGGAGAAACCTGCACGAGTAATTGATGTCCATGGGGCATTTTTGCTTTGACACTATCTTGGAAAAAGCTGATGATTGCGTTGTGGCGTTTGTTTTCGTTTCATTAAACAATTTCCACGATAACCACTTGAAGCACTCTAGATAAGGGGTGGTCTACGACTGTCATTCCGTTTGCTTATTCTGTGTCTGCAGCAGATCATTTCCAAGACTTTGCTCTACATGTAGACGTACCGGCTCAACAAACCGTAAACATTTCCCCGGCACCACATCGCACTTCATTCACAACGCAATTCACCGCCAAGTACCATCAACACCAAAGAAGCAACCGCAAGACGATGAAGTTCGCCACGCTCACTACCGTTGCTGTGATTGCTGTCGCCAGCGTTGCCGCCGCCGATCAACAACAACCTTCTCTCCGCGCATTGGCAGCTCCGGCTGAGGCTGCTCCGGTAGTGGCTAACGGTGCATCGACCTCTTCTGGCAAGAACAAGGAGCAGTTCTTCGGTGGTCTCGGCTGGGGAGGCGGCTGGGGCGGACTCGGCTGGGGTGGCCTCGGAGGCTGGGGCGGCTACGGCGGCTACGGCGGCTACGGTGGCTGGGGATGGTGATTCCAGTAGAATCACGTGGCTGATCATGCGAAAACGTTTACGGTCAAGTGCAATTCGCTACGTGATGAAAGAGGTTTTACACTTTTCAGTCGACCAACGTATTCGAACTTCATGTAGCTATCACGAAGTAAACACGATGATTTTGCTTCTTCTTTCGCTTAAACTTGAACTTTAACACAGCAGAACCGGAACCCGTGACAATGTTGCAGAACTGAAGTACATGTAAGTTAGCCCTCGGTCGCGACAGGAAATGCATTGCAAATCAGGAAACTTGGATTTATCGATTTTTAAATTGGGTCATAATCAATCAAAGTCAAAGTGAAAAACCCAGCTTTTTCATGTAGCTGGGTTTTATACCACTTAGCAAAGCAGGAGTTGAGTTGCATTGAAACCAAAAACCACTTAAAACTCCAGCACGAGGAGCCAGTCGTCGTCCACACTGCCACTCGAGGGAGGGGTGAAGTCTACACGCGAGCCATTTCCGTTGGCAGGGACTGTCACCGTCAAGTTAGCGTAAAACTGACCATCGCGCGGAGAGAACCAGCGCGCATTGGTCGAGCGTTCACTTCCGTTGCCAAGTTTGAGGCTGAACGAGTCGCCGTGGCCAGTATACACGTAGAAACGATCGCGGATCTCCGAAGCGAGCACCGAAATGTATCGAGTGCCCTCGAACGCGTTGACGGAGATATCCTGGTACCCACTGGGGCTCGACAGGAGATGACGCGCCGGCTCGAGCTGCTCCAGAATCTCGGTCGAGAGGTTCTGCAGCGGCTTCGTGACGTACTGGGTCTGTGTTGCCCCTTCGAAGAAAATGTCCTGACGCCACGAACCGGAAGCATTTTGACCCGCCGCAGGGGAGTAGTAGTCGCTTTCCCGGAGCAGATCTTCCAGCGGCTCGTACATTTGCCACACGCTATTGGCACCGTAGGTGAAGCCGGCAGCGCCCCGTAAACGCCGTGATAAAGACCGGTACGCACCTCCGAGGCGTTCCAGATTGGAAAAGCCGCCTTGAAGTTGTCGTGTGCTCCTTCGTAGTGGTTTTCAAGGTCAAGAACAGGACCCGTGAAGCTGTCACGCATGGTGGCAATGAGTTCGTAGTTTTTGGTAGAGTCCCATGTTGTGTACGGAGTGAAGCCGCCAAGAGCTTCAGGCGTGGCGTGGCCGGACTGTGCTCCATTAATGGACACGCGGTGCTCCTCCTTTGGCAGCATCAAGTGGGCGTAGGCTTCCGGGGTGTTCTCGGGTCTCGAGATCCAGCCAGCGGTGGGGTGGAAAAGGATCACCGGCTCATACCCGGCTGCGGTCTCCGATTCCTTCACACCAGTACGCATACTCACCCAAATGTCCGTCGTGTCTTCAATGGGCCCCAAGAGTGTTGCAGGGTCTACGTTGGGGTCCGAAGCGTACGATACCATAGCGTCTGTCGTGTTGCGTGACCAAAGGCAGTCCGAGTCACCGCCAAGAATCTTCGGTAGACCAGGGTACCGGGCACCAAGGTACTTGCCCCACTCGTACGCAGTCGACTCATTGAAAATCGACACTTCGTCATTGTGCCAGCCACCGTTGACCCAACGTCCCCACACTGGCACCAGGGCGATCAGGATACCGTAACTCGCAGCCAAGTCCACGGTCCAATCCACCAATTCGAAGTAGGCTTCGTTCGGCTCGGTAGTGTCCGAGTTGTTGTACGGGAGGTCACCGTAGAAATTGGCACGGGTTGTGCCATTGAGCTCCGCGATCACAACCGTCTGCACGATGTTGTAGCCTTGTTCAGCGCGGGTCTTGAGGTAGAAATCAATGGAGGTTTTGTTGAGTTTGTGCGTGAGTTCCCACGCCGTATCGGCTTGCCAAAAGAAGGGGTCGCCGGAAGCGGTGCGGGTCAGGTATCGTCCGTATTGTGGAGCGGTGATGGCGAGATCATGCCAGGACGGGTCGGTCGAGGCGGCAAGGCCGGTGAGCGCCACGAAACT
Source organism: Phytophthora syringae (assembly GCA_012656105.1). NCBI lineage: Eukaryota > Oomycota > Peronosporomycetes > Peronosporales > Peronosporaceae > Phytophthora > Phytophthora syringae. Next base: position 253,786 of record JAAKBD010000193.1, on the reverse strand, counting down.
GGCAATTATAGCTTGGATCTTCATGAAGGAAGAGGTGGGGGATTGCAGGCCGAAGCAAATCGGAGAATGAAATGGAACGGGAATTATTTTCAATCGCCTGTGAATTGAGGTTCGTGTGCTGTACAAGCTGTACTTTCCACTTTAACCAGCTGTAACAGAAGTGTTTTGCACGGTGAACTTCACTCCTGAATAACGCTTGTTGCGTTATTCATTAGGATATTGTACATTAAGTGTAAATGTAGACTGCGTCTACCCCAGCACTGCCTGGACACGCAATGCGCAGTGCTGGAGTTTTACGCTTGTTTAGCAAATCTACAGTAAATTAATCTTGTGCTCACCTCCGGTGGGTGCTCGGCTCGGAGTCGCAGACTGCACTTCGTGCTGCATGGCGTTGAATTGCCGTTCTTCATCCACGAACTTCCCAATATGTTGAAGTGCTTACAGCTGAACGATAAAGAAAATACTTTCCCCATGCGCAGAAGTTGCAAAGGCAGCAGCGAATCGCTGTCAGCGATCAGTCACAGGGTCATGCCGTGACGGTGACGGAATCAAGGGGACTTCAACTACAACATGTATCTCCCACGTAAGCATTGCTGACTAGCTTACATGATCTGCAGCAAAAGACGAAGAGAACGCTTACCGCCGTTGTTGAAACACCGATGGAGCACACATACTGTTTTTCATTTGTTCAACAAGACAAAACGAGCTGATCCAATTTCACTCAACTTGCAACTCGAGCACCAGAAGCCAATCGTCGTCAACGCCTCCACTGGAAGGAGGAGTGAAGTCTACACGAGATCCGTCACCGCTCCCATTGACACTCACCGTCGCATTCGCATAGTACTGACCGTCACGAGGAGAAAACCAGTGAGCACTTCCCGAGCGAGCGCCCGATCCGTTGTCAAGCTGCAGACTGAACGAGTCGCCATGGCCGGTGTAGACAAAGTAGCGATCACAGTTCTTTGACGCGAGAACCGAGATGTACCGCGTACCTTCGTACGCGTTGACCGACTTTCCCGTGTGGCCACTAGGGCTAGCAAGGAGTTCACGTGCCGGCTCAAGCTGCTCCAGGGAGTTGATAGTGAGGTTCTGCAGCGGTTTGGTGACGTACTGGATCTGCGTCGCACCGTCAAAGTAGATATCCTCACGCCACGAACCAGTAGCATTCTGGTTGATCTGCGGGTCGTAGTAAACGGCGTCACTGACCAGGTCAGCTCTGGGCTCGTACATCTGCCACACACTGTTGGCACCGTACGTGAAGCCCGTGGCACCCCGTACACTCCATGGTAGAGACCTGTGCGGACTTGCGAAGCGTTCCAAATGGGACGAGTCAAGCTGAAGCTGTCGTGGGCTCCTTCGTAGTGGTTCTCAAGGTCAAGAACAGGTCCGGTGAAGCCGTCACGCATTCCGGCAATGAGTTCGTAGTTCTTGGTCGAGTCCCAGCCAACCGCCGGTGTAAAGTTTGAGGTCGGGTCGGGTGTAGAGTGACCCGACTGCACTGCGTCGATGGACACACGGTCCTCCTCATTCTCCAGCATCAAGTGACCGTACGGCTGCGGTGTCAGCTCAGGCTTGACGATCCAGCCAGCAGCCGGATGATACACCACCACCGACTCGTAGCCTTGGGCCTTTTCAGCGTCCTTTAGACCACGACGCATGCTAGCCCACACGGAAGACGTGTCTTCAATAGGTGCCAACAACGACGGTAGATCCTGGGTCGGGTCCTCCGCCCAAGCCGCCTGAACATCCGACATGTTCTGCGACCACAGGACGTTCGAGTCCCCACCGAGGATTTTGGGAAGACCCGGGTACCGGTCGCCGATGAACTTGCCCCACTCGTTGGCGTTCGACTCGTTGAAGATGGGGGTCGTGCTGTGCCAGCCACCGTTCACGTACATTCCCCACGTTGGGACAAGAGCCATGAGGATGCCGTAACTAGCAGCGAGGTCGACCGTCCAGTCCACCAACTCAAAGTACGCTTCGTTGGGTTGGGTCGGGTCCGAATTGTTGAACGGTAGGTCACCGTAGAAGTTAGCACGGGTGGTGCCATCAAGCTCCGACACCAGAACACTCTGGACGACGTTGTAGCCTTGTTCCGCGCGGGTCTTGAGGTAGAAATCGATGGACGTCTTGTTGAGGCGGTGGATCAATTCCCACGCGGTGTCGGCTTGCCAGAAGAAGGGTTCCTCGGAAGCGGTGCGATAAAGGTATCGTCCGTATTGCGGAGCGGAGATGGCTAGGTTGCGCCATGACAGGTCTGCCGAGACGGCGGGGGTGACCGCTGCCAATGACAGGAACCCGGCGAGAGCAGCCTGGATCTTCATCTCTGTGAGGGGAGTGAGACGAGTGGTGGCCGAAGCAAATCCGAGAATGAAATTGGGATTGGACAAGTCCGATTGTTGCGGCAACAATGTTGCCACTAGGAGCGTGACGCCTTTGCTGACCCCGATCTTTGAGGAGCCTGTCGTTGAACCTCCGTTCAACCAGCTGCTGGTGGCGGTGCCTCCGCATACCATTTCTACCCAACCAGACTCGAAAGTGCGTGGTTGAAGCTTTCAGCACTTCGGCCAAGTGTGCAATCGGTATTAATAATAGTCGCGGCTCCAGTGCCGCTTTGGCAGCATGGAGTACATGTACATGTACAGACTTCTTTCGTGCTGGATTATACGAGTACTCAGCATAATCAATCCCCCATGGTGACGACCACGTTACAGTTTCCAGTGCTTGGTGGATGAAGTTGGAAACTCAACTTCAGGCACAAGAAACGTGCCGACAAGGGCTCTGAATCCGCTGACTATCACGCCATGACGAGTTCATTTCGCAATTCGCATCGGACCCTGAAGAATGAAGATCCAAGCTGCTCTCGCCGGCGCCCTCTCCTTAGTCGGCCTTGCCTCCAGTTCGGCCGCAGACCCATCATGGCACGACCTCGCCATCTCCGCTCCGCAATACGGACGATACCTTTATCGCACCGCTTCCGAGGAACCCTTCTTCTGGCAAGCCGATACGGCCTGGGAGCTCATGCACCGACTGAACAAAACGTCCATCGACTTCTACCTCAAGACCCGCGCGGAACAAGGCTACAACGTCGTCCAGACCGTCGCGATCTCCGAGTTGAACGGCACGACCCGCTCGAACTTCTACGGACACCTGCCGTTCAACAACTCGGACCCGTCCAAGCCCAACGAAGAGTACTTTGAGTTGGTGGATTGGACCGTGGATCTCGCTGCGAGCTACGGCATCTTGATCGCTCTAGTACCGACTTGGGGATGTACGTGAACGGCGGCTGGCACAGCACGGAACGCATATTCAACGAGTCGAACGCTTACGAGTGGGGTCAGTACATCGGAAACCGGTACCCTGGTCTTCCCAAAATCCTCGGTGGGGACTCGAACGTCCAGTGGTCGTGGAACATGTCGGAGGTTCAAACTGTGTACGCTGAGGACCCGGACGAGGACCTACCGTCTTTGCTGGCACCTATTGAGGACACCTCCTCCGTGTGGGCGAGTATGCGTCGTGGACTCAAGGATTCCGAGCGTAGTGTGGGCTACGAGTCGGTGGTACTGTTCCACCCGACGAATAGCTGGATCGTCAAGCCGGAGGTGACCCCGTTGCCTTACGGCCACATTATGCTACCAAACGAAGAGGACCGGGTGTCTATCGATGCGGTGCAATCGGGTCACGCTACACCCGACCCGACCTCGAAATTCACCCCTGCAGCTGGCTGGGACTCGACCAAGAACTACGAGAACATTGCCGAGATGCGGGACAAGTTCACGGGTCCCGTACTTGACCTGGAGAACCACTACGAAGGTGCCCACGACAGCTTCGTCCTCACACGTCCCATTTGGAACGCTTCGCACATCCGTACAGGTCTCTACCATGGTGTTTACGGGGTGCCACGGGTTTCACGTACGGTGCAAACAGTGTGTGGCAAATGTACGAACCTAGAGCCGATCTGCTGCGTGACAGTGACTACTACGCAGCTCAGATCAACCAGAACACTTCAGGTTCATGGCGTAAGGATATCTACTTTGAAGGTGCTACACAGATCCGGTACGTCACCAAACCGCTGCAGAGTCTCTCCACCGCTACGCTGGAGCAACTGGAACCTGCTCGCGAGCTTCTCACGAGCCCCACCAATCACACCGGCAAAACGGTCAACTCGTACGAAGGAACCAGATACATTTCGGTCCTGGCTTCGAAGAACCGTGATCGCTACTATGTCTACACTGGCCATGGCGACTCGTTAAGTCTGCAGCTTGACAACGGATCGGGTGGTGATCGTTCGGGAAGTGCAACTTGGTTCTCTCCTCGCGACGGCCAGTACCACGCGAGCTCGACGGTAAATGTCCCCGCTAGTGGTAACGGAACTCGTGTGGATTTCTCTCCTCCGTCGACCGGTGGTATTGACAACGACTGGCTTTTGGTGCTAGAGTTCTAGTTTGCCAACATCCGAATGTCATCCCTGATGACCTAATTCGAGTTTACTTACATATATTAATAATAAAAGACTTTTGATACTACGTAGTAGTAAAATAAAACCCAGCCTAACGTAAAAACAAAACTGGGTTTTTCACCCTTCAATTTTTACTTACTAAGTTACTACTGTTGTTCTACTACTATTATACTGGTACTACTACTACTGGTAGTAGGACCCAATTTGTAAGTCAACGTCTCGAGATAAAATCGAGTTTCACGATTGTGTTGGCGGAGCCTGACGCAAACCACCTCCATCCAACATAAACGATGCTAGCATGAGTCAGAGGAGCAGTTCAGTTCCCCAAACTTGTCACGGGCCTCGGCTGTGAAAAAGGTCAAAGCGAAAGAAGCAGCAAAATCAGCGTGTTTACTCCGCGTCGACTGAAAACTGTAAAACCTACTTTTTACGCTGCAGATTGCACTTGATCATGAACGTTTTCATCTGCTCGACCACGTGATGCTATTGAAATTACCATCCCAAGCCTCCGTAGCCGCCCCAACCACCGAGGCCACCCCAGCCGAGACCGCCCCAGCCTCCTCCCCAGCCGAGACCACCCCATGGGCCGAAGAACTGCTCCTTGGTCTTGCCGGCAGGAGCCGATGCGGCATTTGCCACTGCCGGAGCCGCCTCAGCCGGAGCTGCCAGTGCGCGTAGAGATGGTTGTTGTTGATCGGCGGCGGCAACGCTAGCGACAGCAATCACTGCGACAGTGGTAAGCGTGGCGAACTTCATCGTCTTGAGGTTGCTAGCTTGGTGTTGGTGATACTTGGCGGTGAATTGCGTTGTAAATGAAATGCGATGTGGTCGTTGCTCATGCGCGGGCTGGCAGCATGAAGGAAGATTTTGGAGAAACCTGCACGAGTGATTGATGTCCATCGGGCCAACCCAGTTTTTCTGAATTGACACTATCTTGGAAAAAGCTGATGATTGCGTTCTGGCGTTTGTTTTCGTTTCATGAAACAATTTCCAAGATAACCACTTGAAGCACTCTAGACAAGGGGTGGTCTACGACTGTCATTCCATTTCCTTCTCGTATGCATGTAGCTGAGCATTTTCCAAGACTTTGCTCTACTGTAGACGTATCGGCTCAACAAACGGTAAACATTTCTCCGAGAATTTCCTTCAAGCCGGCAGTTCGAGCATGATCAACGACATTTCATTCACAACGCAATTCACCGCCAAGTATCGCCAACACCAAGCAAGCAATTTCAAGACGATGAAGTTCTGCACGCTTACCGCAGTCGCAGTGATTGCTGTCGCCAGTGTTGCTGCCGCCGATCAACAACAACCATCTCTGCGCGCACTGGCAGCTCCGGCTGAGGCGGCTCCGGCAGTGGCAAATGCCGCATCGGCTCCTGCCGGCAAGACCAAGGAGCAGTTCTTCGGCCCATGGGGTGGTCTCGGCTGGGGAGGAGGCTGGGGCGGTCTCGGCTGGGGTGGCCTCGGTGGCTGGGGTGGCTACGGTGGCTGGGGGTGGTAATTTCAGTAGCATCACGTAGCCTGCGCGCGAAAACCTAACAGTCAAGTGGAGTTCGAAAAAGGTTTCCAGTTTTCAGCCAACGACCTATTCACAGATACTTTCACGACGTTAACACGATGAGTTGCTTCCTATTACCGTTAACTTGAACTTTTCACAGCATGGCTTGGGCTCGTGACAATCTTGGAGAACTGAAGTAGCTACTATATACGGGTACTGTAAGAGACGTTCGAGTTGAATGGAGTTTTTTGTTTACCGGTACTAAAAAGCAGTGAAATCGCTCCAAAAATATATTTTGACTGAAGAAGTTCCCCTCGAAGAAAATGTATGATCCAGAGACGTTTTATGTAAGTCATGGGTGTAATGGGATAGGGGTGAAAGCCAACGTGCTCGACAACTGTGGGTTAAAATGCAAACCAACCATGTCTTGTCTCGCTTGAAGCGCAGAACAAAACATAAATAATGTTACATGTAGAAGACTTTTCGTTGTTAAAGCAACCTGACATCCGTCCCTCTCTTTTTGGATTGTGGAATTTAATCTTTGTACCAATCCGAACTGCAAGGAGACGTTCACAATGCAACCTTTGAAGTGCTTTTAACTTAAGCAATCATGGGCGTTTGTTTACCTGAGTGCATCTGCCATGGTTGCAGTACATGTACGAGACCGAGATCGAGCGATACCACTAAGTGACATCAATGTACCTTACTAAAGGTTCCTTTACTCTCCAAGTGCGCATACTTGTATGATCGCGAGCATACCAGTATGCTCCACTGAAACATAGTTTTTAGAAAAGCGACAGTTATTAGAATGTTGTTAGCCTAGCAATGAAGACGAAGGAAACGACTACATTCTCCTTTTTTCGGGATCAAACACGCGCGTGAAAGCTACGATGATGCAGGTCGGGTCTCGCGTTGTTGGGAAATCTGACTTCCTCAGTTTGTATTGAATTTCATATGGTGCTCAAGAGATTAGTCAAATTGAAGTGGAGAGGCTTTACCAAGCTTTATCTCTCCACTTCAATTTGACTATTCTCTTGAACACCATATGCAATTCAATACAAACTCCTATACAAACTAACTTTGTCCGAGCATACTAGTATGCTTTGCTCCTGTCTACCTGTATGCTTTGGACCTGGAGAGTAAAGGTTAAAAACGAAAACGAAACGATACGGCTGACAGCATCACCGTCTTCTTGCCGGCCACGCTGTCTGAGTTTGTCACCATAATTACTTCCTGTGCCGACCGTAAAGAATGATGCACGGACTTGTTGATGTCAATCCACAGCATTGTTCAGCAACTCTCAGCGTTGAACAAAGCCAATTCTAGTCAATGCAGTCAAATACCAATGTAGCGGGATAGCATCACACAAACATGACAAACATGAACCCGCCAGCCGCTTCAACGCCCCGCCAACCTCTGCCGGGAGGGCTTGTTAGGCAAAGGGCATACCGCTAACTACAAGGCGTCTAAAGTCAAGTACGTCGCAATCTACGTAAGGTTTCGGGATTCACTTGCAGAGTACAGTAACGTTGAATCAGGGTTTAAAGGTGAGCCGATGTTTCCCGAGATTCTGGCGCTTGTGGCGCTCTCCACCGCACGTTTCCTTTGCATGTCACTGTCCGTTGTGAATGACACCCACGCAGATGGTGCGTATCGAAAGCGTTGGCTCCGACTTCAAATCTTAATTCGCATCAATGGAGAAACGATCCGGGACGCATCGGTCACTGACCGACGGTCAGTTCATCGGGCTGTCCGAATTGTCTGCAGGGGGTCACTTTGCTTTTCACCGTCCGCCCAACAAGTTCCGATCTCAACGTCTCCGATGGTTTCTTCGCTCGTGTCTGCTGTCGTCATCGCTTCGACCCTGTCCAGTATGGCGCTTCTTGCACCTACTGCCGACGCTCACCAGATTGTACTGCTGCCGGAACCCCAATGGACGACCGACGACAAGGAGACCAAGTACAACCCCTGGCTTTCCTTGAAAATGAAGGCTTCACGACCCAGGAGGACTTTGCTTCGTGGCGTGACGAAAACGGCTACAAGTCGCTGCGTGACTTCATGGACAACGCCAAGTACCCGGTAACCGAGGGAGCCGACTTCTCGTGCGGGTTTACCGACCCGAACGGAACGCCGCAGCCCATTCCGGCTGACGGTGCGATGCGGTCCACGGGATACACGCACGACGGTCCGTGTGAGGCGTGGATCGACGATACGATGGTGTTGCAGGGTGACAACTGCCACGAGAAGTTCCCCGGCAAGGACTACACCGCTGACTACTCGTCGTGCAAGGGCTCGTGCACGCTTCGCTGGTACTGGTTGGGTGTGCGTTTCCTGAAGAACGACTACTCGTGGCAGGTCTACAAGGAGTGCATCCCACTGACGACGGGGGCCCAGCGTGCTCTGCGTAACTCAGCCTAGATCAATGAGGTAACCCATATTTGTAGAGCGTTTACGTCTTGTTGGATGTTGGAGGCAACCCCAGTAAGGAAAAAAATGAAGTACGTTTGCGTTTTCCTTGTTACGAGATACCGTTCGCAGTCGCGACTGTGTCATACTACGTAGCTGAAGATTTCTTACCAGCAGTAGCTTGTCGTGCAGCTTCTGATAGCGTAAGCCTAGAATCAGCTCAACACTCTTGCTCACCACCCCTACGCATGTTAATCGCGACGACAAACTCCGATACCATGTTGGTAAAGTCAACCTTTACTATTCTGGTGAGCAATCTAGCATTGTGTGAGGTTGAGCCGTTTGCGGTGATTTTTCAGCCAGTGACTCACTGCTGACCTCAGTACTGTGAACTATTTCGCTGTGGCAAAGCTCAAATTAACGGCAGAAGAAGAAAAATCATCCGTGTTACTTCCTCAAAGTAAGTTCGAATACGTCGTCGACTGCAAATTGGATTACGGTAACCTCGTCACGCTGCAAACTGCACTTGACTTTGTACGTTTTCGCTGGTCGCACTTGTCGACCACGTGATTCTACTACATGTAGAATCACCAACCCCAGCCACCGTAGCCGCCCCAGCCACCGAGGCCACCCCAGCCGAGTCCGCCCCAGCCTCCTCCCCACCCGAGACCACCCCAACCACCGAAGAATTGCTCCTTGTTCTTGCCGACAGGAGCCGATGCGCCATTACCCACCGCCGGAGCCGCCTCAACCGGAGCTGCCAGTGCACGCAGAGAAGGTTGTTGATCGGCGGCGGTAACGCTGGCGACAGCAATCACTGCGACAGTGGTCAGCGCGGCGAACTTCATCGTCTTGAGGTTGCTTGCTTGGTGTTGGTGGTACTTGGCGGCGAATTGCGTTGTGAATGAAATGCGATGTCGTTGATCTGGCGGTTGAAGAGGAGAAACCAATGCAGTTTTTCTGCTTTGACACTATCTTGGAAAAAGCTGATGATTGTGTTCTGGCGTTTGCTTTCGATTCATGAAACAATTTCCGAGATAACCACTTGAAGCACTGTACAGTAGATAACGGGGGTCTACGACTGTCATTCCATTTGCTTCTCGTATGTATGTAGCAGAGCATTTTCCAAGACTTTGCTCTACATGTCGACGTACCGGCTCAAGAAACCGTAAACATTTCTCCTAGAATTTCCGACAGTTCGACACATGATCTACGACATTTCAATAGAATTTCCCTAAAGCCGGCAGTTCGAGCATGATCTACGAAATTTCAATTGTGAATTGCGTTGTGAATGAAATGCGTTTTTTAGGTTGTTTTTCATACTCGGACTGCCGGTTTGTTGGGCCTACGTCTGGAGCAAAGCCTTAGAAAATGCTCTACTTTAAACATACAAGTAGAAAACGAAAGGACCCCCCTCACCAATATGTAGAGGACTTCAAGTGGTTATCTGGGGAATCGTGAAAGCCAGAACGCAACCATCAGCTTTTTCCAAGATATCGTTTAAGCAAAAACTGTATTGGGCCGATGGACATCAATCACTCGTTGCAGGTTTCCCCAAAGCTTTGTTTCAACCGGCAATGACCACATCGCATTTCATTCACAACGCAATTCGCCGCCAAGTACCACCAACACCAAGCAAGCAACCTCAAGACGATGAAGTTCGCCGCGCTTACCACTGTCGCAGTGATTGCTGTCGCCAGCGTTGCCGCCGCCGATCAACAACCTTCTCTGCGTGCACTGGCAGCTCCGGTTGAGGCGGCTCCGGCGGTGGGTAATGGCGCATCGTCTCCCGCCGGCAAGAACAAGGAGCAATTCTTCGGTGGTTGGGGCCCGTGGGGTGGTCTCGGCTGGGGAGGAGGCTGGGGCGGTGGTTGGGGTGGCCTCGGTGGCTGGGGCGGCTACGGTGGCTGGGGATGGTGATTGCAGTAGAAGCACACGGCTGATCATGCGAAAACGATCACGGTCAAGTTCAAATTGCAAGAGGTCTTTTATTTTTCAGTCGTCGAAACGTTCAAGCTTGCTTTCTCGAAGTTAACACGATGATTTGCTTCTTCTTTCGCTTTAGCTTGAGTTTATCAGAGAGAGCAGTTCACATTGCTGGCAGTTCCGAGACCTGAGCCAGGTTTTCGGCAACTTTGTAGTCCTCGTCACAAACTTACCGCAGACGATTTTGATGTTCAACCTCATAACACGCAGAATTGGGTCATGAACATACATCAAGCAGGAAACCTCAAAGCCGGTAGTAGCAGATTGGTATCATTGCAAAAGTTGACTTTACGCTTCAGCATGATGTCGGAGTTTGACGGCGTCAAAATGTTGAATGCTCTACTGTCTGCACAGCAAAACTACCTTGCATCGCCGGAATCGAAAAGGTCAAATGTGAGAACCGGAGCCACTAAATGGGCAGAAGGTGATAACACTTTTTAACTTGGCGTTCTGAGGGGGCACATTTTTCCCGCCTTAAATACAAACTGCAAACCAGGGCGGGTAGTTCCGCTTACAAAACTCACGAGTGAAGGTTGAAGCCCCAAATTTACGTAAATCTACTAAATAAATTCAAGAGAAAAGAATAGAAACCAAAGCAGCAGAAAATACAGCAACGATTTTCTTGTGAAGACGAGTCCACACAAACCATAATTTTCATCTCGATTCCAAGACTACAGATACCAATAAATTAATGCATCTATCTCATAGTAGCGTGTTGGGGTAAATTGCCTACGACACACTCTGAAGTGACAAGTGCGTGCTGGAACACGGTCGACACGTCCTTGGTACTTCCGAATAGCTGAAGTAACGGAGAAATGAAGTCGATCGTGGGTTCTAGACGTACGACGCGACCACTGACGATGTCAAAGAGAAAGTGAAGCGAGCAATTGCAGTCGATACGTCGACCGACAAGTCGTTTACCGAGCGACGAAGCTTTCCGTTTTCCTCCTTTTGGATCGCTGAGGTGAGGAAAAACGCATCTCAATGTGAAATCAGACACGGTCACACTGAGTGTGGCAATGGCTGACACGACACCCGTAGTGACAGCTTCAATCCGTGCGAGCTCGAGATGCGGGTCTTCGAAGTACAACGAGTAGCGTCTCCACTGATCCATAAGCGCGCTGATACCCCGCAGTTCGCCAATTGCCACATCGTGCACGAAAGACCTCTGCAAAAACTCGAGACTCTGTCGAGTTTCTGAATGTTTCATCATTTCTTCGAAGCTCGCCAACCGCCAAGGCGATCGAAACCCGTCTTCGAGCAGATGGAATACTTCCCCGACAATGGTCCACGGACTTTGGCTTGTTTTCTGCTCGAACCGGACGCTTCGCCGCCTCAGTTTCAAGCCTTGAATTTCTTCCTCAAGTTGTTGATTTTGCTGTTCAAGCTGACGCTTGCGGGTGAGTTGTTTGTTGCGGTAGCGCGCTTGGTTCGCTCTGCATTGTTCACGCCGAATCGCTCGTTTTGTCGAGAGATCGGGCACCTTCTCCTCCTCAAGTCGCGGGCTTGTCACACTCACAGTTTCCGTCATTATACGCGTGGATTCATCTGCAGACGATGTGTTGTTGCCGAGATCGGGTTCAGAGGTGCTGCGTGAAATGAGTGTGCTGACTTCCATGTTGCTGGTATTTTCAGACTTCAAAGTGGAGTCACCAGTACAGCAAGATCGAGCCGCTTTTCGACAAGAAAGCAAAATCGTAAATGACTCCTTGTTCTGAAGAGAATCTCCGCTGGAATGTTGCAGCAAATCTGTGGTTATGCAAATCTGGCCAAATGCTTCAACCGATTGCTGACACAAACGAACCAGGCCAACCAGAGACCGTACCCGACCAAGAGCACGATTCCGCCGATCTTTCGTGTTATACCCTGGAGAGAGCAAACCTACACCGCGACGGCTAGCAGAGTTTGTAGACAGTGGAGCGACATTCGTGGACTCATCTGCAGTCTCAAGCATACTCCAAGGAATGGTAGTTGGCCTCCAAGCATTTTGTTTTTCTTGAACAAGCCGCTGGCAACACGATAAGACGCGTTTGTTGTCTGTGCTGGCATCTACAGTCGATTTTTAAATAATACTTCGAAGTGCATGTATTATAACGTCATCATGGTAAAGTGTACACCAAGCTGTTTTCTATGCTTGGCCACCATAATCACGCTTCTTCCCGCATGGCACTCTATTATTTTCACATCAACCTTCTTTATCTACCGTACGTGTCGACTAGCTTTCAGTCGTGTACTGTATTGCAAGTTGATTTCGCTAGTTTGGGCCGCTTTTGAAAGGCAAAAAAACAAGTCTACAGTGTACACACAGGTGTGACACAGCACAAATGTGATATTTTATTTTGACATTAAGCTTATAGCGTACTTGCATACTTCAGAAGTACAAGCTGGAGGTCCACCGTATTGGTGGACAGCATGTAATTTTTCTGGGCGTTCAGCAGACTTTGATCGGTACTTAATTATCCCCTCGTAAATGTTAACCTTCGGATCCATGTGAACTTACTTCGGAGATTCACTGCTGTCAGTCTGTTGTGGTAATTTTTTTCGGGCGTGGATCCTGTAGGTATTAATTTATGCAGCTCCTACGTACAAACGACTGTCCACTATAGGCTGGAGGCACGCTGCTGACCCGACTGCCATCATGTTTGTGTTTGCGAGCGGGCGAGATTAGTGTCCACCCAACCGTACGAGAGCGGACAGTCAAAAACCGATCCCGCTTATAGAATTATATGTTACCGGTATGATACTTACGTAGCACCTTCTAGAAGTGTTGCCAAAAGTTGGAGTATAGGCAACTATTAGGGGCGTGCATGTTAAACATGCAGTATGTTTCTATTGTAACGTCAACCTGCAAAACGTTTGCGGTAATGCCGTGTACAGCAATTGAGTAATAATGCATGATTCACTCGCGTCAACCACACGACACGAAAGAGCCGCACGAGATTCAATTATGCCGCCTGAGGCGTTAAAACTTTCAAGAACGGAGACTAATCGCAACCAAGGGCGTCAAACCCTGAATTGACATCTTGGCGACGCGGTCTCGTCTTTCAGAGACTTCTCTAGAATCACCATCCCCAGCCCCCGTAGCCACCCCAGCCGCCGTAGCCGCCCCAGCCACCGAGACCACCCCAGCCGCCTCCCCAGCCGAGTCCGCCCCAACCACCGTAGAACTGCTCCTTGTTCTTGCCAGCAACAGCCGCAGCACCGTTAGCCACTGCCGGGGCCGCCTCAGCTGGAGCTGCCAGCGCACGTAGAGAAGGTTGTTGGTCGGTGGCGGCAACACTGGCGACAGCAATCACTGCGACTGCGATAAGCGTGGAGAACTTCATGTCTTAAGGTTACTTGCTTGGTGTTGATGGTAATTGGCAGCGAATTGCGTTGTGAATGAAATGTCGTTGATCCTGCTCGAACTGCCGGCTTGAAGGGAGATTTTGGAGAAACCTGCACGAGTGATTGATGTCCCAATGCAGTTTTTCTGCTTTGACACTATCTTGGAAAAAGCTGATGATTGCGTTCTGGCGTTTGTTTTCGATTCATGAAACAATTTCCAAGATAACCACTTGAAGCACTCTAGAGAACGGGGTGGTCTACGACTTCATTCCACTTGCTTCTCGTATGCATGTAGCAGAGCATTTTCCTAGAGTTTGCTCTACTGTAGACCAACAAACGGTAAACATTTCTCCGAGAATTTCTTTCAAGCCGGCAGTTCGCGCATGAGCAGCGAAATTTCATTCACAACGCAATTCACCGCCAAGTACCATCAACACGAAGCAACCAACCTCAAGACGATGAAGTTCTCCACGCTTACCGCAGTCGCAGTGATTGCTGTCGCCAGTGTTGCCGCCGCCGACCAACAACCTTCTCTACGTGCGCTGGCATCTCCAGCTGAGGCGGCCCCGGCAGTGGCTAACGGTGCGGCGGCTCCTGCTGGCAAGAACAAGGAGCAGTTCTACGGTGGTTGGGGCGGACTCGGCTGGGGAGGCGGCTGGGGTGGTCTCGGTTGGGGTGGCCTCGGTGGCTGGGGCGGCTACGGCGGCTGGGGATGGTAATTACAGTAGAATCACGTGGTCGACCAGAGCAACCAGGCGGAACCCTTCACGGTCAAGTGCAGTTTGCAGCGTGACGAAAGAGGTCTTCGGTGTTCAGTTGACGACGTAGTCTTAACTTTTTTCACGAAGTAAACATGATGATTTGCTACTTCTTTCAACTTGAGCTTCGTCACAGCGGGAAGTTCGCGCTGCTGACAGCAACCGAGTTTTTCAACTCCGCTGAAAACAACACTTCAACGCAAACGATTTTGACGTTCAACCTCATAGACGCTGGATTTGTTCCATCAGCACGCATCAAGTTTGACACCAAGTTACTGGGCCAGTAAATTGATGTCAAATAGAGATCAGAGACTGCAGTTTGATTTCTAACGTTTTTACAAATACATTGCCTGTTCAACGTGAACTTAAGCGGATACGTACAGGGAAGCTGATCTCCTAAACCCAAGTGGCTACAGGCAAGTAACCGGGAAGTAAATTTGACCACATTCACACTTTTGAAGGGACGCAACCATGCGAACCTTGCGCACGGAGGGTGTCAACGCGTTGGACCTAAGCCTAGTTTAGGTCCCAGCCAAAACTTGAGTTCACCACAGTCCATCCAGTGGAGCGGACCGACCCTTCGATAGAGCATTCAGACTCTTCATCCAAAATCGTAGGCGATTGTCCGAAACTGGTGACCCCTCCGACTCAGCCTTTAACCTCTGGTCGGCTGCTGATAGTCTAGCTCGACTGTCGACATCTGTGGTCGACTGTCGACATCTGTAGTCGACTGTCGACATCTTTGGTCGACTGTCGACTTGTGGCCTTGACCGTTTTCGACTCTGAGCTCTGGTCGCGGGTCCGCTGATGGTCTAAGCTTCGACGAAAGCCTGAATAATCTTTCAGATACTTGCTGCTCGGCTGGGCCCGTACAGGCTCATAAACCTATGTCGACTTTCGGCTCGACTGCCAACTTGTCGACTCGACTTACGACATCTCGACTCGACTCGACTTGACTCGACTTTCGACATCTCGACTCGACTTGACTCGACTTTCGACATCTCGACTCGACTCGGCTCGACTTTCGACTCGACTTGACCTGACTCGACTTTCGACCCATCGACTCGACTTCCGACCCCTCGACTTAGCTGGTGACTTTTCCACTCGGCAACCGATACTGGTCCTGGACATCGACTACTTCGCTTGGTCGGCGATTCTTTGACTCGACTGGCGGGAGCTCAGAGAAGACTTCGTTCAAATAGCTTCGCACTTAGAAAGTCGGTGCAATGCGTCATCAACATAGCTGAGTCGGTTCAGTATACCACAACTCAAAGGTTTAGCCGCTGAGTTGGTAAAATCGACCACCGGTGCTAGTCGACTGCTGAAACTGGCAATCACTATATCACAACAGACATGATCTATTGTGGCCATCAGGATGTTTGCCAACATTTCCTCATAAGCCTGCGAGTGTGTGTTGATGCACCAAATGGGAATCCCTTGCCGGCACATGACAGCGGTGTTGACTGCTCTCGATCAGAACGACGCTCTTTATATTTTTTCGACAATGGCTGTTTGGTGAAAACATGTGGTGAGGCACCTTGTAGATTCCAGAAATGAACAGTCGGACACAGATCACTCGGCTCGGATATTAATCCGGGCTAAGAGGGCGTGTACCACTCCTTGGAATCCCTTTCCTTGGTTCTTCCTACAGATACGCTGTGGGCCCAGACGTATGTCGGTCACAGCAACTATTTCCGATCCCAGAAAAGTCTCCAATCAAAATGTAGCCAGAACGGAGCCGAGCCCTTGATTCGCAGACCTCGGTTCTGCACGTGTGTTGTCTTCTTTCTTCGCCCGAAATGCCCCGGGTTTTCTTCTTATACACGTCACTCTCCACACACAAACTTGTTCTCTTCTTCTCAGGTCCGGGACAGGACCTTAACGGCCTCTTCTTCCTCTTCTACGGTTCCGGCTCAGAACCGTGTAACAGCCTCGACTCATCTACGATCCCGGCTCGGAACCGCCTGCGTAGCTTATACTCTTCCTCGATACCCCAGCTTAGGGCCGAATCTGAACTTCCGGGATCCGGGGTCCAAACTGCGAGCTGTTGACCTGGGATAGGCCTGCCGTAATCCGATGCACTCGCGATACACCGGGACTTCCGCGCACCACGTCCTCTTCTGGGACGAGAGAAGCAAGTCCTGGAACCACTATCCGGGATTCTTGCACAACGAAACCAACGACTCCGGGAACCACTATCCCGGGATATCGTTCTGCCGAAAGCACTCACAGGAGAGATCACCTTCTTCCTGGAAATATGAAGCACCGACGAGCCAAGGGCGAAAACCGAAGGACTCAGCAGTGGGAATATGAAATAACCGCACTGGATATACCGAAACACGAAAAGCTTGGTTAAATGGGGTTGAAATTTGTTGGTCCTTCGAAGTACTCTTTCCACCACCCGCCTATGTGAGTAGACGGTAGCGGCTCAGGGATGACTGACTTGAGCTTGTGGGGTACAGGGCAAATCGAATTCTAATTGAATAACTACACATGCAAAACACAAAGACCTCTTTGGAAAGGGCCCGTGCTCACTACTCTTGGCTACACCTTGAACTTCGGTAAAATCTTCTGCAACATTGCTGGCGTGGGTGACTCCGAGCGCGTACTTGAATAAAGTCCGGGATGCTGATTGGCTGAAACGTGCGGGGTCGCTTTCCGGGGCAAGCACTTTTAATCACCGATCACAGCGATTGGCTAAGACCTCCCAAGGGCATCTTTCCACTTTCGGGATCACTTCGACAGTCAGTCACGTCATCACCAAGTCGATCGCTGATTGGTCGGATCACGCTGGACTTCGAATCTCGTCAGACTGTCGTGCCTGATTTGCACCCATCGCCAGAATCTTTCCATGCGACTCTTCCCGGACCCGATCCGAGGAAAGATCTCATACACTCTGGGATCCGGGATCAGACTCTGGGATCTGGGACCGTAACTTGAAACTCTTCACAGGTCAGCTCCTTCTCGCACAGCACGCTGTTCCGGGTTCTGGAAAAACATCATCCGGGGTAAACCAGCTTCTGGGATCCGGGACTTTGCGTCCGGGATCTAGGCACCGACCACACCAAATTTCCGTAACTTGACGGATCGGGACTTCGGGGACGAGCCGGTCTGGGTTGTATCTGGATCTGGGAGGGGCGCAGGCAGTCGTTTAATGGATGCACGGAAATCTTCGGGGCACCTTTTCACAAACATACCTCGAAATGAACGACGTCAACGGAGGTATGAACTTCAAACTTCCCCTGAATCTGACATTCAATATGACTTGACAGTCCGAGAACCAGTTCCCACAATAAGTAAAGGACGCCACCGAAAGAAGAGGATTGTCAGTGGGGGGTCTCCCGGTGAGTCTACAGTCAAGCGCCGACGATGCAAAAACGGTGGAGAAGTCGGGCACAATATTCGCACGTGTGCCAGTGCTCGTGCTTCTCGAGACGTCGTTGCGAGTGAAGATACAGTAAGCGATATCTTCTACTCGTTGCTGTGGTCAGGGTCGTTTCGCTGCGTTCTTCAGTCGTGACCGCCGTACACTCCGCTCCGGGCCGTTCCTGATCAGGAAACGGTAACCGGTGGCCTCTAGTGCCGTCCGCCTAACTAAATACAACTACTAAATACAGACACGTATGCGTCCGACACTAGTTTTTCGTGCGTCGCTCAGGTAGTTGGCCTCACACGGTGATCTGCCTGGGGCCGTTGAGTGGGGTGCCGTGGGCTCTTAGTACCCTTTGTTGGCTACTTGCCCACTCAATGCGGGCTGCTGATACCGACTCGGCTCCTCGGGGCTGCTGATACCCGAAAACTTCCGCACACACCTGGAGTCCTTCACGCCTTCTGTCCGCTGCTACTCTGGTTCTGGTCGGCTACTGCTGGCTAGCTTGAGTCGTTCGCACAGATCGTGGACGACTTAACGCAACACTGAGTTTTGTTCTCTTTGCTGCTATGTTGGTTCTGTTCCTTCTTGCCTACTTCCTACTCATGCACTGCGACTCTTCGTACGTCCCGCGATCCGGCAACCGCGATGGTTTGCCAGAAGATCTCCATAGTGAGAACCCGTTGGCCAATCTTGATCTTGTCGGATCTTCCGTCGGTTGCTGCTTCGGGGGCGCACATCTCCCCGACCCTTGGTCTCCGTCGTTGCTGTTGTCTTCGTCGTCGTCCAGCCGCTGATGTCTGCGTCTTGTCCGTCGTGGTCCTGCTGTTGTTGTTCGTCGTGGGCGGGGTGTCTTCCAATTTCACAAATAGATAGGTAAACCATTGCCCGCCGAGCGAAGCGGAGGCGGGCATGCCACATGTTGGGACAAACCATGTCACCACCGCCGCGTAGCGGCGGCGCCAACTAGTTATAATACTACACACTCTGCAATTTGATCCGGATCACGGAGGAAGATTTGCCGAGGATCCAGGAGGCCATCGCAGCCGAAAACTCGGTGACCGCACTGAGCTCAGAGGCGACTGGACTTGTACACGCACCTTACGGAACGTTCACTCATGGGCACCAACCCGCCACCGAAAGCGGAGCACGGGGGCCAGGAGGGCAAACCGCCAGACCCGACGGGAGAGGCGCGACCAGATGGGGACGCGAAAGGAGACGGACAACCTCCGCCACTGAATGGATCATGTGGTCCACATGAGGAGAGGGTGAAAGAAAAAGGCGCAGATGAGAACGGAACTGTCACAGCTGATGGAAGTGAAGCTGGGACAGGAACGACAAACACCGAGGCGACAAGGAACGCGGCGCAGCAGCAGCTACAAACAGCACGGGAGGCTACATGGAGCGACAAGGTCAAGGAGAACACGGCAGCGCACCATGCACCCCCAACGGCTGAGCAGGTGACGGGAGCAAGGATGATGCAAGGAATCTGGAACGCGGCCCAGCTGGCTCAACTAACAGCTACGCTGACCACGGACTGGGGCAAAGTTACGGAGCCAACCTGGACGGAGGAGGAGACTCGGATGCGGCAACTGGCACTGCGGTCGGCAAAGGCGAATTGCGACGACAAGATTCACCCATGGCGTGACGAAGAGGAGGCACTCATGATGCTCTACATGCGTGGCGAGCTCGAGCTCCCCACCCACCAAACTTCATCAAGGAGGTGCTGGTGGCGGAACATAGAGCCATGATCGAAGACTTCTACGAGCGCTATCTCAACGCAGAGCTGACCGCCAACCCCCCACTGTACGTCTCCCGCGACTAGTGCCCCACGCTGATCTGTTTAAAGAGCTCTTCCAGGCCAAAACGGATCGGAGGTTTGGAACGACAATGATGAAAGCATTGCAGACGGATGTGAAAAGGCTGGAGTATTATGGCATTCACACACTTCATGTGATTTTCTACTCAAGACATGCAGCGGACCGATGGAAGAACCGAGCACTCCGATTTCAACAAGCTGTAATCACCTTGCACGATACTGCCAGAGGGCCGGGAGAAGAAAGCGCAGGAACATTCACCACCGCGCAATACGATCTCCAATATGCAGTGAAGGACTATGGAGCACAACACCTCAGCCTGGTAGCAATGACTCGCCTATTCAAGATGTTTTCGGGAGCGCAGGTGCTGGACGTTGAATACGCTAGAGAGGCCAAGGCGGAAATCTATGACAATCGGTATCATACGGTCCGATTTGCGCAATCCGAATGCCCACTCGCGCTCAAGGATGTAACACGCATCGTGATGGGAGACACCACCGTTTCACTTCATCACTACCAGACTCATCTACGTCGCCCATGCGGCCGCTGTCTCAGCTCGAGACATGGTCACAAGAAGTGTACTGTGAGTGCTACCTGACTGTCTGACACTCATGAACGGTTTACACGTGTGTACTCTGGGGAGGTTGTCAATGCGACGACTGCAGGACGAGGGGCATACAGGGTCGATACCGCGGCGAAACTGGTGGGGTTCCTGACGTCAATGCAAGAGGACGACAACATGGACGGAAAAATGGCACTGTTAACCATCGAAGACCACGGGCGCGGACACCAACTGCAGGTTGACCATGTCTCGAGCTGAGACAGCGGCCGCATGGGCGACGTAGATGAGTCTGGTAGTGATGAAGTGAAACGGTGGTGTCTCCCATCACGATGCGTGTTACATCCTTGAGCGCGAGTGGGGATTCGGATTGCGCAAATCGGACCGTATGATACCGATTGTCATAGATTTCCGCCTTGGCCTCTCTAGCGTATTCAACAAAGGGGAGGGCAAGACAGCGAACGCGGATGGTTTTCAGACGCATAAGTCCAAGGCGCACAAGCGAAACGCTAAGCGAGAGCAACAGCCCACCACAAAAGTGACAGGAGGGCTAGAAGCGAGTACGGCTACGACTACGACGAAAGGCCAAGCTACCAGTGCAGGCGCTGGTGCCGCTCACGGGAATACGTTACAGGCGGGACTGCCCAGAGCGGAGACTCCAGGGATGAAGGCTCCAGAGGAGGGACGACGCGGACCGACTGGCCCCGCAGGTAAGAGCAGAGGAAAATCGTCGAAAGCAAGACTGGTGCACTTCCTGCGAGAGGGCACTCAGGGACAGGGTATTACGGAACCCTTGCTGACGATGACCACTCGGAATCAGACGAGGAGGACGAGCCGTCATCAGGAAGGCAAGCGCAGAAACAACCACGAGAGTCACCGGGACGGACAAGCCCTATAGGCGATGCTCCTGGAAGGGCAGCTGTGCTCACCAAGACGGAAGAAGGACAGGAAATTGCGGACGGTTCCGAACACCGACACTCACCCGGTGCGGAAGTGCGCACGGAGAGTACGCAGGCCCTCGCCGCAGCGATCCAGACGGCTGCAGGCACGGTTGATGTGCACATGGAGGGTGAAAGGAGCACTTCTGGAGTAATCAGAAGACTCGCAGGACACGGACAAAACGCAGCGTGGAACGGCAGGACAATGCAAGGCTGGTGAACAGCGGCGCATGGGGCTGCAAAGCAACATGGACATAAAGCAGCTGAGCATGGGGGTGATGGCAGACAAATCGGACAAGATCGAAAATTCTGCGTCAGAGAAAAAGAACGCAGACGCCAGCAACATGCAGCAAACCGGACGGGATTGGGTCAATTGCGGCTGAAGGCTGAGGATAAACCCGGTATGGTCCAAACCAGCATGGCCCAATACATCCACGCCGAAACTATGTCCGGACAAGACGTACTTGAACCTGTTGGGGTGCCAACTGCGACCTCACGCCGCACCCTGCGGACGACACAGGCAGAGGATATCGAGGACATGGTACCAGCATCGCCTGACTCGGATGAGGACTTCACCATGGGGACCCCTCACATCGGATCAGACGAGGGTGATGCGGACATGCCAAACGATTTGGGTCTCTGGCTCGCAAGCTGCTGCGGGCAAGAAGTGGAAGTGACGGCTAATGGTCACTGCGGTTTCCTCGCTCTCTATGCATCAACGAAAACCCATACACCCGGAAAGATGGCTAACAGTCCGGCAACCGTGAAACAAGCTACTAAAATGAAGGCGGAAATTTACGCATGCATGCTGGCAAACCTACGCCATGATGTCGAATTGGGACTGGTCGACCCGGTGGCGGAATGCCAAAACATCTTCCCGAGACAGGCCAGGCACACGTAGACGGAGGCGGCAACGGCAGGATTGTTCGCCCATTACGCCCATGCACGATCTCGCCCAGTCGATTAGCCACAACCCAGGGAGTACTGGGCGGGCACCCATGAGCTGAGGGCAATGGCACAGTCTCTGCGAGAGCCGCTATTAGTGCTGGATACAGATGCCGGCGAAAACGCTCATGTCCACCGGTACCTATTCAAGGATTACCGACTTGCGAATGGCGCGGACCATGAAAGCGGATACGTGGAAGCGCTGAAGGATAGGGACGCTGCGGACTACTTACGTACATTCTGGGCTTTACATGTACTGCCGACGTTCCTCGTACTGCGACGTAGGGAAAGCCTTTTTACGGAGTGGGGCATGGAGAAGTGTGGGCCAAGTGGCAAGCAGAAGGCGACAGCGTATTCACGGCCAGCCTGCCTTATCGTCTTGAGTGGAAGGCGACAATCAATGACATGACGCCGGCGCAACGGTCAGCAGACCTCTCTATGGTAGACTTGATGGAGGACAGCGAGGAAATCAATGCTCTGATAATCAAGAGAGTCCGCAACCGCGACCGACTTGACATCGTTCATGCAAGACGGGGTCTCCCAACCCTGGACCAACAATTTCTGATCACGGAGCTGGACGACCTACTCCGCACAGAAGAAGGCCTCATTCACGAAGCGCTGGCACCGACGGGTATGCGGCAGATCTTACTCCACCGGAGGAGGACGAGAAGACCCGGCCACAATGCCTACTCGGCACTCGAAGGCAGCGACGGGTGCGGCAGTGGAAATGGCGTATGGCAGAATACTGCGAGCGGGATGTGAAGCGGAACTAGCAGAAACAGACAAACCCATTCGGGAACTAATGCATATGGCGAATAGGGAGGCGTTCGGCACATGGACCAACCAACATCGCGAGATGCTGGGTATACCGACCACGAGGAAGCGGAGGGCTGACGTGGTGGAGTTGCATCATTTTTGCATCACTGGCTGCTGGAGAACCACGTAGCCACGAGACACTTATTTGCTTACCTACCGTATCCAGAACTAGAAGCAAAGCGCTGGACACTGGTCCAACTTGCGAGATGGGGAGGGCAGAGGCATTTGCGGAGCAACTGGAGGCGATACTCAGAATTGCGGGAGACGCGAACCAGCCTAGACCGGCGAGGACCTTTGGTGCGGAATGGCACAAGGCTTGCATGGCACCCGGACTGTCGAAGGATGCACGGTACGCGTTGGCTCAATCTGTGGATAGGTGGCGGCGGCTCGAGGTGTGGGTACCAGCATCATGTGGAAGGGCTTGTCCACCTGACATGGCGGATGCAGAATGGTATTCACTTCACGTTTTACCTTACTTGGTGGATGACTGGGGTGCCACACCTATGGGCAGGGCTCCGAGAGGGGCCAGAGCACTATGATACCGCCAATTTGCGCAAGTAAATGAACTGTGTACGGCAATTCTGGTGGAGTCAGACTGGGGACTGGCGACCGCCCTGACCCACGCACGCTACTGTCGAGCGGGAATGGAGACTACTGGTGATTCCGCACCAATAGCCTCCAGACGAAATTAATGGCTCCACGGAGCCAGCGGTGTGCGGGAGGAGGGAGGAGGAAGAGACTCTCAGCGCAACCCCGCCGCAAACTACATCGGGGAAACAAGAAATCCAGCGGGATGTGCCGCCTCCGTCTATAGACGACGGGGGAATCAAACACTGCTGGTACAATACTACTCACAGCTCAACGAGGAGGACACGGCACGACATATTGAGTCGAATTTCAAACGAGAACGACAAGTAGTAAAAAAACGAAAGAAAAAGAGGAAAAGGCCCTGCAAGAGGAGGATCACGCGGAGGCTCACGGGTTTCACCGAGACGAAAGAACATTTGGTCTGGTGTCCCAAAATGTGAACGGGCTGAGCGAGGACGCAGGTGCACGGAGCGGTTGGTTCCAGTCGTTTCGAGAGGGCGATCAGTATGACCGGCAGGATGCAGTCCTACTACAGGAAACACACGCGGGAGCTGAACAGATATCATCGCTTGAAAGAGGTCACGCAGCCCAGTGGGGGTTCAGGTCAGGCCCCGACACTCAGAAGCTGTCTTTCTGGGCACCTGCTACTAACGGAAAGGGTGGCGTTGGCATCCTTGTCGATCCATACGGGGCTTACACCAAAGTATAGCCGTATGCGGGAAGCGAGTGGTCTGCCAACTTCATCGCTGTGATGGGAAGCATGGAGGGACAGCAATTGATAGTGGTAAACGTCTATGCGCCCCATCAGCCCGCGCTACGGGAGCTATTCTATCGCCGACTGATCAGCATGAGATTCCCGCCGGGTGCACGCGTAGCGGTCGGCGGGGATTTCAACTGCACGCAAGATGAGGTGGCCGACCGTAGTTTCGTAAGATCCACCTCACAGCACTATTCGCAAGCACTGAGCGAGGTGATCTCCCATTGGGGGCTGCTGGATCCCATCGCGATGAATCGACCGAGGAGCTGGACCTCTGGAGCACTAACCCGACACCAGCAACTAACGCACACGTACCACTACTCGGTCACTGGACACGGAGAGGCATCATCGAGATTGGACAGATGGTATGTCACGCCGCCGCTCATGGAGTGGGTTGCTAGCCTCAACGTGGACGACGCGGGACCGAGGTCGGACCATCGGCGCCTGAAACTGCACCTAGTGTCTCCCACAGATCCCGTTAGAGTCCGGAAACCGGCGCGGGTTTACCCGGTTCCCAGGTACGCGGAGAAAGAAGTACATCGGGCGACTACAGCACTGATCGCGGCGTTTGGGGATCGGCTGGAGAGGGAAGAGCGCACGGCGAAGGAGTGGACGAAAGAGTGGGACCAGCTGAAGCTGGAGATTGTCAAGACCACGATCAAGATCAAGAAGTCTCGACGCAAGGCTGCTAGAGGTGGGCTGCAACAGAAACTCAAGCGTCTCCTGCGGCAGCAGCAACGCTACCACGAGGAGGAGCGGGGGGCACTAGGTTCGGCCGCAACTGTGACGGACTTACTCGATGCACTGACGCTGGTCGAGGTGGAGGGACCTAATCGAGCCGCCCGGTTGCGGAGGGCGATAGGCGACTGCAAAGCGGCCATAGCAGACATGAAGAGACGCAAAATATTCAGGAGGCGGCGCACTGGGATGGCAAATCAACCAAGCAGGCCTTCAAGCGAATCTCGGCCAAATTTTGCGGATAACACCGTGCACCGCCTCGATCCGGTAGTTGACTGTCCGGTGCGGGGGCCTCACGATAAGGCGGACACCCTTGCGGACGTATGGCGCCCCATTCTGCAACAACTCGAAACTCCAATGAACAAGGTGGATGAGGTCGCTGGTTGGATGGAGCAAAGAACGACACCTACTGAAGCTCAAGCAGCCGTGGCGAATGCCATTAACGAGGCGGAAGTAAGGGCGGCAGTGAAAGCGTGCAAGCTCGGGAAAGCTACTGGACCGGATGGGCTCGGGAATGACTGGTACCGAGCGTACGAAGACACGCTGGTACCAGTATTGGCGCAGCTAATGGATTTGTGGTACGAAGAAGGTGAGTTTCCGACGTCTTTCCTCGAGGCGGACATCTTCTGCTTGAAGAAGGGCGGGGACCAGGCCAATGCGCTAAATTTCCGTCCTCTGGCGCTGCTTAACACCGACTACAAGGTGTTTACGAGAATACTGGCGACACGCCTCAGCCCAACTCTCAAGGACTGCATCCATCCCAACCAGAACGGATTTGTCCCTGGACGGACAATCCACGAGATGCTGCACCTCTTTGAGGCCGCACAGAGAATGGCAAGTCTCGATCCGGAACTGGAGGAGGCGCTCGCCATGCTGCTAGACTTCAGGAAAGCGTACGACTCCTTGGATCGGAACTTCATGATTGCAATCCTACGGCATCACGGCTATCCTGAAAAGTTTATACGCGCTGTGCTGAAACTCCATGAGGGTGTGGTGCGGTTCCTGGCGAATGGTTCCAAATCCAGAATGGTCAACGTCACCAGCGGGATTCGGCAGGGATGCCCGCTGGCGCCGATGCTGTTCATCCTCGCCCTAGAACCACTCTACCGAAGGTTTGACCAAGAACAGGGGTTGAAAGGTGTCATAGTGCAGTCGGAGGCGGGCATACTAGAGCTAAAAGTCGCAGGATATGCCGATGATACTGCAGTATACCTGAGGTCGACAGGAGAGGTCGCACTGATCCGGTTCATCACGGGGCAGTTCGGGCAAGCGTCAGGCCTTCGCTTGAACGAGGATAAGACGTTGGTGATAGCGCTGCGGCCGGGCGGGCCCAAAGAGGACATGGAGCTGCCGGTACCGCTCAAATTCCAGGCTCACGGTGTCTCTGGACGATACCTAGGAATTCACGTGGGGAGTGGCGTCACGGCGGAACGCACATGGGCCGTTGCTGGAGCACAATTACAAACAAGATTGTCACTAGCTTGTCGGAAGACGACCACAGTTGATCAGCGAAGCATGTTCGCCGCATCGATTATCATACCCAAGCTCACGTATATTGCTCAACATGTGTGGCCGTCTACTGCAACGCTCAACGACTACGCCAAAAGGATAGCAAACTACGTTTGGCACGCGACCTTTGCGAAGGAGGTGGACGGCACAAGGGCGTGGCTCAACGCAGATCTAGCGGCATTGGATCGACAACGGGGAGGCATGGCGGTCCCGGACTTAAGGGCAGAACTAGTGGCGATGGCGGCGACTTCCGTGACGAAGTGGACACTGGTGGGAACGAAAGAGAATCACATCGTGGGTGATGTGCTTCTAGCAATCGAGGGACACTCGATTGCGCCTCGGGCACGAATCACACCGAACAACGTGCCCCTTCCACGGACGGGATTCCGTCGCAAAGCGACGATGTGGACAACTGGTCAAGCACTGGTCACGATGGCGGGAGGCGGCACCAAATTTCACCCGCAGCGCGAGAAAATGATCGCAGCGCTACAAGTGCTCGCGTATGATTTTGGAGGACTCACAATTACGTGGGCTACCGCGTGGACGGAATCAGGATGCTGGGATCGGTTTACAGTCTGGCTCAGGCGTGTGAGAACGCGGCGGCGGGGACGACCTGCCTAGAGTGGCTTCCGGAGGCGGTCCTGCAGGATTTTTACTTGTACGCTCATCAAGATGAGATGACAACTGCGAAGGAGCTCGTCTATGGTGCCCCGGCAAGAGGCTGCATCGCTGATGTGATGACTTGGACACTGGAGCACAAGGGCATATTGTGGGTCCATCCGCAACGACCAAAATGGAGAGGTGACGGGTGTGAATAGTATGGACTGGGCGACCTCATCGCGGCAGTGGTATCCAATTACCCATTGCTGCTGACTCACACATGCAACAGGACAGAACTGAGGCTGATAGCCACACTGAAGGATCACCCGATCACCGCGTCGCTGCACGGAGACCACACTCTTGAGATCAGGACGAGTTGTGCGACCCCACACATTGTTAGGGACATCACTAGTTATTCTGAGGTGGAGACAACAATTGGGCTGGCTGCTGGAACCGAGGTACAGCTCCATGGGGTTTTTCCTCAAACACGCTGCCACAAAACGCGGAGAGGCACAGGCGAAGGTGAGAGCGGCAAAATGGAGGGCGAGCAGCATTAAGACTGCGGAAGGATTGGAGACTTTGGAATGGCAACAAATACGTCGGATACTCGACTTGGTCAGTGGGGGATGCAGTTGCTGTATCGGTTGAAATCCTGGACGTACTCCATGTACGATGTCAGGAACAACAGGCACGGCTGTCCGCATGCCAGGTGCGAGTACGACGTCGGGATCGATATTTATCACGTCTTCTGGGCGTGCCCAGCAGCTAGACAGCTGCGTGGAGTGTTTGTAGGGCCCTGGCTGAGACTAGGCCTACCACGCGAGTCCATCGAGACGGCGATCTTCGAGCTGGCACTGCCGATGGTGCCAGACCAAGTGTGGAGAATCGCAGAGCAACAACCACAGTCGGCGGACAACCAACACATCGAGTTAGCGTCTACTATCACGAAGCTTGCAGAGGCGTACTGGCGAGTTGGAGCGGCCCTGTATCTCCACGCCGTATGGCGATGGCGGGTGCAGCATTTCGACGAGACCAATAACGTTTCCGGGGAACGGCAGCGATTGAACTTGAGTTATAGACTCCGACAAAGTTACGGGAACATGCGCAACTACAACCACGCCCTCGCAGTGCACGCGTCCTGACCGAGGCAGTTAGAGTACTTGAACACGCGTTCAGTCAACCGTGGCAGGGAACTCACCAAGCAGTGACAGTGGAGACCAAGCACCACGAATACCTCCTCTTCTTTGACGGGGTTCCAGAGGCAACCCAGGCCCAGGGGGTCGGGTGCAGTCGTTGTACGGGCGGAACCAGACGGCGGAGGGTTCCAGATTGTCTGGGGCGGAAGTATGTCCTACGCTGCGAAGACCACAACCAACAATTTAGCCGAAAACATGGGGCTGATGGTCGGATTGACGGCATGCGCTAGTCACGCGTTCTCCCCGCTACACGTCGTGGGGACAGCGAGATGATCACCAAGCAGCACGGCAACCGGAACCCACCACGTGCACCACATTTGACTCCGCTTTACTGGAGGTGCCGCAGACAGCTAGCCCGTGTACGGGTGCTCTCATGGCAACACCATAGACGCGAATACAATCGAATGGCCGACTACCTCGCCAATACCGCGATGGATACGAGAAGAAGCTTCCAAACCAAACTGGAAGAAGCCCATATGAAGACAAGACCTTGGAAACGTCTAGTGGACCTGGTCACGGGCGACGTGGACCACTGGAGGATGAATAATATGGAGTCGATGTTAGCGGACATCGAAGTCGTTGAGCCTTAGGGACGACGGCGGCACAGGATAGCGACCGACAGGTCGAGGACTGTGCAAAGCTGCACGGTGACAAAGAGGCACCATGTAGGACGGACATAGGAGGTTGTTAGCATAGTTCTAAGTGATATCAATGTACCTTACTGAAAACTGAAACTATAATACTACACGAGAGCCCCGTCTGAGTGTAAGTCTGTCCGTCCACGCCCGGCGAAAAACATGCCATTTTCTAAAATAGCTGCCGAGCGCAGCGAGGCGGCACCCCATTGGACGATATTCCGCCGAGCGTAGCGAGCGGCCCTCCATTGGCCAAAACGCTGCCGAGCGCAGCGAGGCGGCACCCATGTGGCCTTCGCGGGACCGTAGGGCCCGCCCTACCCATACCGACACCAAGTAACGGTATGAGTAGTGGAGCGAGCTCCTGCGAGCGCAACGTTGGCGCTCCTAACATTAGTTACATGCACTAACCGCCGCGTAGCGGCGGCGGAGTCTAGTCACTCCATTAGTGAAATAGTGCCAGCATTTGGAAAAAGTCCCCTTTTCTGTGTAATGGCCCTCCCTGGAAATGGCCCTCCTAAGTCTTTCAAAGCTCGAACTGACGGTCATTCGTTTGGTATTAATAGTTGCCAGGATGCGGAGGTCTCAGCTGCTCGCCACTGTGCAGAACTTGCTGCCGCCGGACACTTCGTGGCCCAATAACCAGCTCGACTTCCAGGTCCAGGACAGCAAGACGGTGCTGATGCTGGTGGCGACCGTCCCAGACCGTCGACTGGCCGTGAAGCTGATCGACTTGGTGCGGCCTGGCATCAGAGACTTCTGGGTTCGAGATGTGCGGGGGCGCCATGCCATTATGGACGCGTGTTACCGCGGGGTTCATCCATCGGTCCTGCTTCGACTGGTGAAATGGGCTCGTAAACGTTATGTTATTATGTACCTTCAGACGTCTACACAAGACATCGACGGCCTCGACGCTGTAGAACTCGCTATTCGAGGAGGTCATGGCGCTCTGGCCAATTGTCTGCGTGGACACCGAGTGCCCGACTCGTTCAATCTTTTAGTGAGTCATTACTCCCCTGTGGACGTACTGAAACTTGCAATTGAGACCCGGAACGAAGAGAGTGTGAGGATTCTCCTAACGAATAAGCGGGTCGTGAATGCCCTCCAGCCAGAACTGACGGAGCGTCTGAACTTGAGAACGCGGTGGATGCAGCGCCAAACGCCCAAGAAGAGGCTCTTCAACGTGTACCCTTGTGTTGCTGCTGCTGTGCGTTGCGGCATGGCGAGTGTCATCCCAGTTTTCTACCAGATCAATCCACAAGAGACGCATGAAGCAGTTTGGTACGCTGTCAATAAGCTTCGATCGGCTGATGCAGTTGATCTGCTGTTGAGGATTCGACGGATGGCGAGGTGTTATCTACTGGACAAGTCTTGGCCGCAGCTCAGTGTGATTCTAGTGCTCCGAGAGTGGGAACTGGTGGCGAGACAGGAACACTCGAGGTCGCTTTGGGAGCAACTACGCCGCTTCATTCGATGCGGGCTCCGCGACTGGGACTCCATCGCCTCCCACCCGTTGACGACACTTCCGAACGAGATGATTGCACGGATCCTAAGCTTCTTGCTGCCGTCCAAGAGATCCGAGATGAACAAGATGAAGGTCCTCGTCGAGTTCCAGCCATGGAATGATATACAAGAAGCCCACAATAGGTATGTAGTAGAGTAGTAGCGAGACAGCATCATAATGACCTCAGATTGCGTGACTTCACTTCAGCAAACATTCTGCCAGCGGCGTGTACATGTACACGCCCTGGTTTGAAGTTTATATCTATTGCGGGAAAAATGTGACCCCTCAGAGCGCCAAGTTACTACAGTGTTGGCCATAAGGATAGCCCACCCTATATTTTCCCGCGTAACTCGGTCAATATTTCGAGTTTGGCGCCCAAACTTGAACCAATTACCGTGCGCAATGCGTTTATCCCGCCAATCAAATTTGAGTAGAACCCGCGCGATATTGAGGGAGTTTCTATACAAGTCATCGAAAACGGGGCTGGACAAAAGGATAGCACACTTTTTTACTTGGTTTCAGTATCGAAAAGTTATGTGCGCCACATCGAATCAGACAGGAACGCTCATTTTCCTTCTTGTAATGGGTCGGAAGGGCCAGCTCACAGAGTACGAGCGCGGGCAGATCGATGCCTATGCTGCTCAAGGTGTCAACGTCAGTCAGATAGCTGCGGCCGTAGGTCGCTCCAGAAAGCCTATCACTAACTATCTGCGTGATCCTACCAAGTACGGAAAGCGCTTCGGTCCAAGACGCCAACGGAAGATCACACCGCGTGACTGCCGCCGTGTCGTCCAAGGACCCGTCAAGATACGCCGAGCTCGTCGGGGCTCAAGGAGAAGCTCGAGCTGACAGTTTCTAGCCGTACCATTCGCCGCTTCTTGAACTCCACCGAGCTCTTCAAGTACGTGACCATGAACAAGGCCCCCAAGTTAACCGCAGCGCACATCAAGGCTCGCGTCGAGTGGGCGGAAGATCACCACGACTGGGGGAAACTGGCGGTCCACCGTCTTTTCAGACGAGAAAAATGGAATTTAGACGGCCCCGATGGACTTAAGAACTACTAGTGGTGCCTAGAGGACGGCCCCAAGGTGCGTTTTAGTCGCCAAAACGGCGGTGGGTCTGTCATGGTCTGAGGCGGCTTCTGGGCGGACGGGACTACGGCACTGGCATTTTGGAAGGGAACCAAGACTCGCCAGCCTACATCTACACCCTCTCTGAACACCTATTGCCTGCGGCCCATCGCCGGTTTGGTACGGAGTTTACGTTCCAGCAAGATAACGCCAGTATCCACTCGTCCAAAGCCACGAAGACCTTCCTCGACGAGCACCTGGAGAAGGTGATGAAGTGGCCGGCTCTGTCGCCGGATCTCAACCCGATCGAAAATATCTGGGGCTACTTGGCCGGAAAGGTCTACGGAGGTGGGCGCCAGTGCCTGACCAAGCAAGACCTCATTACCGAGATCAAGAAGCAATGGGAACAAATGCCTACCAGCTACCTCAAAAGCTGGTGCTATCCATGAAGAAGCGCTGCATTCAAGTGTTGAAGGCGGACGAAAAACGATTAAGTACTGATTCGATGTGGCGCACATAACTTTTCGATACTGAAACCAAGTAAAAAAGTGTGCTATCCTTTGTCCAGCCCCGTTTTCGATGACTTGTATAGAAACTCCCTCAATATCGCGCGGGTTCTACTCAAATTTGATTGGCGGGATAAACGCATTGCGCACGGTAATTGGTTCAAGTTTGGGCGCCAAACTCGAAATATTGACCGAGTTACTCGGGAAAATATAGGGTGGGCTATCCTTATGGCCAACACTGTACTTCCTCTGGTTGGAAATAATCACCGGAAACATTTTGTGACCAATTAGCATACCCCGAAAACAAATTTTTGGCCAATTACATCGTTTATAATTGCCCGTCTTTCAACAGCTCCATCTTCGATGGGGACTCGAGCCAGCTCGTCGCGAACTTCATCACGATTCTTCTGCTTTCTGCCGCAGTGTTGCTTCATCCTGCTCTCCCATTCACCTCCTATGACCTCTTCCTCGATTGCAGCAACGTAGCGCTTCCATATAGCGCTGATAGTAGTCGGATCACGCCTCACTCCCGAGGCCACTTTTGCATACGCTCCACGAGGCAATTTGCCATTGTTGCTGATCTGGAGGAGCTCGTCGATGATGGCTTTGCGTTCGACATCAGATAGGTTGGGCTTTGGCATGTTTTCGCTGGCAGAGACGTAGTAGAGCAGGCGTGGCGGGTGCTACCCCGATTAAAATCTGGAAGTGATAGTGCGGGAAATGAGATGGCTTCTGCTAGCGGGCTTCGTTTGGCTCGAAACGGGTGGCGTTCGAAAGAGGAGACGCTGCGCTTTCGTTTAAGCCAATCAGGCACGCGAAATAGACGGTATAAGCGATGTAATTGGTCAAAACGTTCGTTTCCGGTGATCATTTCCAACCAGAGGAAGTAAGTGTTATCACCTTAGTCGCTCCGGTTCTCACACTTGGCCTTTTCGATTCCGGCGATGCAAGCCAGTTTTGCTGTGCGCACAATACAGCATTCAGAATCTTGACACCAGTCGCAACGTTAAATTCTGAAATCATGCTGAAGCGCTAAAGTCAACCTTTACTATGATACCAATCTGCTACTACTGGTATAGTTTTGAAGGTGTCCTACTTGATGCATGTTCATGACCAAATTCTGCGTGTTATGAGGTTGAACGTCAGAATCGTTTGCTGTAAGTTTGTGACGAGGACTACAAAGTTGCCGAAAACTGTCTCGGAACTGTCAGCAATGTGAAGTTCTCCCTCTGATAATTTCAAATTAAAGCGAAAGAACTAATCATCGTGTTTACTTCGTGATAGCTACCAGTAGTTCGAATACGTCGTCGACTGAAAACTGTAAACCTCTAGCGAATGGAAGAAATCAAAACGGGTCACCCGCGGGTCTGGTCTTTTTGGGTCCTGCGGACGTAGATGCTACCGTAGGGGCGGAGCATTTGGAGCCGAAAAGGTAATGGTAATAGTTCAGAGTCCTCACAGAGACCGTTTGCAACCGAAGCGAAGCGGAGGTCTGCGATGGTCGGCGCGTGGGCTGGAGTAGTTGCCCAAACAAGGAGATTCTATCTATTTACCGACGCCTTGCCCGACATGAGCAAAACGAGAGGCAGTTCGAGCATGATCAACGACATTTCATTCACAACGCAGTTCACTGCCAAGTACCATCAACACCAAGCAAGCGACCTCAAGACGATAAAGTTCTCCACGCTTACCGCAGTCGCAGTGATTGCTGTCGCCAGTGTTGCCGCCGCCGACCAACAACCTTCTCTACGTGCGCTGGCAGCTCCAGCTGAGGCGGCCCCGGTAGTGGCTAACGGTGCGGCGGCTCCTACTGGCAAGAACAAGGAGCAGTTCTACGGTGGTTGGGGCGGACTCGGCTGGGGAGGCGGCTGGGGTGGTCTCGGTTGGGGTGGCCTCGGTGGCTGGGGCGGCTACGGCGGCTGGGGATGGTAATTACAGTAGAATCACGTGGTCGACCAGAGCAACCAGGCGGAACCCTTCACGGTCTAGTGCAGTTTGCAGCGTGACGAAAGAGGTCTTCGGTGTTCAGTTGACGACGTAGTCTTAACTTTTTCACGAA
Organism: Phytophthora syringae; assembly: GCA_012656105.1. Lineage (NCBI taxonomy): Eukaryota > Oomycota > Peronosporomycetes > Peronosporales > Peronosporaceae > Phytophthora > Phytophthora syringae. Next base: position 219,742 of record JAAKBD010000193.1, on the reverse strand, counting down.
GTAAACACGATGATTTGTTTCTTCTTTCAACTCGAGGCTCGTCACAGCGAGAAGTTCACGCTGCTGGCAGCGACCGAGTTTTTCAACTCCTCCGTCACCCGCTGAAAACAACACTTCAACGCAAACGATTTAGACGTTCGACCTCATAGACGCTGGATTTGTTCCATCCGCACGCATCAAGTTTGACACCAAGTTACTGGGCCAGTAAATTGATTTCAATTGTAGAGGTCAGAGGCTGCAGTTTGAGGATTTCATATCCAAGTCCAGCGTGAAATTCTGCACAGAGACAGGCGGAAATCATCGCTTTGAGCATGTCGCTTCGCTTTTCAATCCCCATAAACGGCGCCCAGTCGTCCCCGTTATCTGCGGTTCCTAGTTCTTCTTCGTCCCCGTTCCCCAGCTCGGCCACTTCGTCCATGTCGACTGTTAACTTGCCACCTGCGGCTTCCGTGGGGGTCCCTGGGGATTTCGTGTCTCGTTCGGACGCGTCCATGGCCAAACTGCTGCAAGATTCGCTGCCCAAGACCAAAGCCACTCGCGCCACGTGGTTGGCCAATCATCAGGACTTGGACGACGCGGACCGAGTCGACAGAGTCGAGTTTGTCGACTTGTTTACGGGTTTCGTGCTGCTACTTTTGATACCATTGGTGGTTCCAGTTTACTTCATTGTGGGGTCGCTGCACTGCCGGGGCTATCACTTCTTCATATCTACATGGCTACAGCTTTAGAGAGGCCTACCAAGAGCATTGAGAGAGATGCAAAGTTCCAGATATTGTCGGGGGTCTTGGGGTTCTTAGCAGTACCTCTCCACCTCATTGTGGTGGTTTATTGGCTCGTGCTCTTCTCGGCAATTTTCATTTTCAGCTTGTTGTATGCAATTGCATCACTGAAGATTCTACTGGTGAAAGACAATGTAGCCTTGATACAGAGTTGCAGTCAGTGGCCCAAGTGGAGCTGGAGAGATGCCGTGTGTGCGGTGCTGGGGGTATGGACAGACAAGGTTTCGTCAAATTTGCACTCAAATTCCCGTCAGCGGTTGTTATCGCACCGCTTCTCAAGTATTTATTTGGGTGTAACCCGTTGCTGTATCGGTTGGCTATTCGACAGCGTTGTCTGTGGACTTCGCCACTGGATGTTGACGGTAGGTTTGGTGTGGATATTTGTTTCAAGCTGAAAACTAATGCTTACAATTGTTGTTTATGTTATTGTAGATCAAAAAGCGGTGGCCGCGGTGGTACAGGCGGCGTCATGGACGCTGGTGAATTTAACAGACTTGCTGTCTCAACAAGTGAGCAAGCCGCCTCGAAAGGATGATCGAATTGTTAGTGGCCACATTCCTTTTCCAGCCCCTGACCGAGTAAGTGGAACGGTGGTTGGTGTACTCACGACGAACTCGCTCGTCACGCTCGTCAATGCGGACCACAATGTGAATGGCAGCATTTTTCATAGCATGACAGCCAAGCGCAGCATTTACAATCTGCTGCTTTTTGTCTGGAATCCTTGCCATTACTTGACGGGCTACGTCGAGATCAACTTGCAGCATGATGGGGGCATCGAACAAGCAAGTACGTTCATGACATTGTTTTTATATCGTCATTTTCTTCCTCACGTGGTATGTATGGATATTGTAGTGTGGTGTCTCGTAGGTGACAACTACCTGGGAAACCTCTTGTTCGAGCGCACTGACGCGCTCTTCTGGCACTACGACCCTATCAAGCGTGGTCAAATGGGCCCCTGCAGCGTTCGATTTATTCGCGGGTCGGTGGCATCTACAGCATCGGTGACAGATTCAGTGGCGGTCATGGATGGGAGCAATAACGTCCAGGATAGGCTTACTGTCGATGATATTGAAGGGTTGGACAGCTACCTCACTGGAAAAAGTATTGAAAGCTATGAATCCGAGCTGAGTCTTGGGTGCTGCGAGCCCGAAGAGGATGCTGACATCGACTGCAGCAATCGCGTCACCATGGGTGGTCCAAGCAACAGTTTTACGTCTACAGGAGAGGTGTCCACAGCGCCGATACCCGAAGAAAGAAGGACGTTGGACTCGGTTGCAATGTTGCAGTCGGCATCCAGTTCTGCCTCACAATCAAACTTTAGTGTCTCGGACCGAAGCTCCGAGCGATTTTACATCGTGTAAGTGAGCGGAGAGCGTCATTAAGTTAACATGCCAGATGCACAGGAACCGTGTACATTATGAAGAAATATATTTTCTTGAAGAAGAATCGACTTGTTTTTTTGCTGCTTACCGGATCAACTAGAAACTGCAGTGAATCACAAGTACCAACGCAAAGTATGAAAGAAATGTCTTTCATCTGGCTGCGTGTCAGCCTAGTCACGCAGAGCACGCCGGGCCCCCACCAGTGGAATGCATTCCTTGTACACCTGCCATGAGTAGGAATCCTTCAGGAAACGCACACCCATCCAGTACCAGTAAAGCGTGCATGAACCCTTGCAGGACGAGTAGTCGACGGTGTAGTCTTTGCCGGGGAATTTCTCGTGGCAGTTCTCGCCGTCAAGCACCATCACGTCATTGAGCCACACCTCACACGGTCCGTCGTGCGTGTATCCCGTGGACCGCATCGCACCGTCGGCCGGAATGGGCTGCGGCGTTCCCTTCGGGTCGGTAAAACCGCAAGAGAAGTCGGCACCGCTAGCCACGTTGTACTTGGCGTTGTCCATGAAATCACGCAGCGACTTGTAGCCGTTCTCGGTACGCCAAGCAGTGAAGTCCTCTTGCGTCGTGAAGCCTTCGTTTTCCAGGAAAGCCAGAGGGTTGTACTTGGTGTCCTTATCGTCGGTAGTCCATTGGGGTTCCGGTAGCAGCACAATCTGGTGAGCGTCGGCAGTAGGTGCAAGTAACGCAATACTCGACAGGGTCGAGGCCACGGCGAGTGTCGATACAAGTGAAGGTGCCATCGGAGATGTGCGAATTCGGAAGTGTCTGTCGAAAGGCACAATGGAAATGGTGCATGTACTTCGCAGTGCTGTGCAGCAGTGCACCATGTAAAGTAGCGGCTACACTGTATCGTGCAAATTCTTGTCACGATGGTATAGTACTTCAAAGTGTTCTCGCCAAAGAGTCAGAGGTAAGATAAAGTGTTGAGAACGGCAAGTGTCGACATCACCTTGGACGTTCCAAAGGTACAGTAGTGGTTCAAGCTGAAACACTCACGTTGATGCGGCATGCGGCGGCTGTGCCGGTAAGAGCAAGTTTGATGGGCTGAGGTTGTAACTTAGGCTTGCTTTTAGAACACCATACTGGAACGTTGTACTTCGAAGTACCGTACTTCCTCCATACGATAGGGAGCTGTTCCGGAACTTTGTTGGCACCCCTACATGTATTTTATTCATGTAGAGGCCCCAACATGAAAATAGAAGGCTTTGCCTAACACCATCAACGATGAGGTTCCGCTAAGCACATCGCAAACATTTTCTTGCCATGCCGCAAAGTTTGAGGCGCAAACGTAGAAATGCTTGACGCTAAAAATGGCCATCATCATTCACAAAATGGTTTCGATTTGACGTGCTTATCAACGAGGTGATCGCTGTCGTCTCCTAATAGCCAGTCGCCTAGAATGGACTTGAAGTCATTTTCTCGGCCCACTCATTCCTGTGCTTGCGGCTTCTTCAGCTCCTTCTTGATACGAAGTTTTTCGTGCTCGATCTCAGCCATCAGTTGCTTGTACATGTTGGGGTCGATCTGATCCTGTTGCACCTGGAAGTTTCCCTCCACCTCACGCAACGACTCCAACCGATCCAGCATTTCCTCACGGGTCAAACGCTTCGGCTTCTCCGCAGCTCCTCCTTGGTCCGACCCCTTGTCCGCGTCGAGAATGCTACAGTTGATGATTTTGACTTCGGCCTTCGGCTTACCTGAGCGGTGTCCACAGCTCGAGATGATGTCCACGACGTCCATGCCGTCCAGCACACGACCGAAAACGACGTGCTTACCGTCCAGCCAGGGCGTGTCACCTGTGCAGATGAAGAACTGACTGCCGTTCGTGTTGGCGCCAGCATTCGCCATGCTCAGCGTTCCGGGACCTCCGTGCGGTACGGACAGGTCCTCGTCATCAAAGCGACGACCGTAGATCGACTCTCCACCGCGTCCATTGTGCTGCGTAAAATCTCCACCCTGGATCCTGTAGATAAAATATAATCCGTCAGCTCTCCATCAATTAAAACCTCACCACGAACACCAAAAACGCACATGAAGCCAGGGATGATGCGGTGGAAGCCTGAGCCCTTGTACCACAGCGGCGGACCCGCGCGAGTCCCCCTTCTCACCCGTGCACAAAGCCCGGAAGTTCTCCACCGTTCGCGGCTGCGCTTCTCCGTACAATCCAATCACGATCTTGCCCACGTATTCGTCGTTAATGCCGACGTCAAAGAACACCTTGTCCGTCACGATCAACTAAAGTCAAATAGTATTAATACAAAGTAAATAAGACAAGTTAGCTTCAGACTTCACCGCGCACAATATCGCCTTCCACCTCACCTCTCCTTTGTATGGCGGTGCTCCACTGACCACCTTGGTTCCCATGAGCTCTTCCAGCGACGGGAAGGGGCCGAACAAGTAGCCAATAGCGTAACCCCCGCCAAACATGGCGGCCAGACCCAGCGACGCCTTCTGCAGCGACGTGAGACCTGAGGGTGCCCCTGTATTACCGGCGGAAGAGCTGAACGCAGCCGTCTGCAGTAAATAATATAAAAATATAATAATTAGTATTGTGGAGCTTTAGTTTTGCTATTCTCGCGAGTTTAAACGCGATTGAAAGCGGAAAAAGCGGTGAAGGAGGTGATCATCACCTTTCGCAGCATTGGGGCACGGAGCGAGCGCTGAGAATGCAGCAGGAGCTGCGAGGGACGCAGCAGCAGAGACGCCATGACGGTCAAGAGCTCCGATATGAATTGACCACAAGTTTGTGGTGCGCTAAGTACGCAGCGTACTTAGTAGAGGATCTGCGCCGCGTCACAGATTGCACCACGTCACAGATTGCGCACGAAGGGGCACAAAAAGTAACGGCTTCAAATGCGCGACGGTCTCGTCGCACTTGCGCCCGCCACGCTGTTGCGCCGCACTCTTTCGCCGTACGTGTTGATGACCCCGACAGCTGTGGACGCCAACTTGGACGACGAACTGCGGCCACCCTCGCTCATCGCAGTTCCCAATCAATCACAGCTTGGAGAGACGGAGGTCGTGCTGGAATCTGTTGCGCCTGGTAAAGGTGTGGACAATGACGACGCACTGCCGATGGTGCCTCCTACGACGATGCAGTCGACTCCGACAGCAGAACCTGGGGTCCGTGTCGTTGCGGCGTTGCTAAGGGCACCGACAGCGGAAGCTCAAAAGAGCCAACTGGTCATGTCTGTTGGTGTGCTCGTGGTGTCCCTGTCCTTGGGTGCGAGTGCGATGCGCTTCCATGAAGAGATTTTTGAGGCGACTGGCATCCAGAGCGGGCTGTTACTGGGATCAGCGGGCTCAGTCTCCATGTGCAGTGTGATCATTGCAGCGTACCTACGAACCAAGTGGTATCGGCGTCACATGCACATCCTGCTGCTGAATTTGGCGCTGTGCGAGTTCTGTCTGGCCATTTCATTTCTGCTGGAACCAGCGTGGAATCGCTTGGGTGCGGGGTTGGGAGCGATCTTTCGTGCCGATGGGTACGTGGTCGATTGGTGACTCCGGAATACGATCTATAGGTGCTAATCTTCGACAGCGTTGTGTTAATCTAGCTATCCACTGCTCGCGAGTACCTTATCATGTGCTCAAGTGCCTGGACGACCTGTACAGCGCTGGACTTGTACTATCTGGTAGGTCACGTTGGTTATTTTGTGAAGCAATGCTCGAATGCTCAAGGTTATAATGCACAGATGACGAACCCTTTCACGTCACCACGTCTCAATCGGCACAAGTATCAGGGAATCGCACACTTGACGGCATTTGTGAGTGCTGTTATCATGTGTGTGTCAAACAGCTTCGGGTCTCCTGTAGCTGTGGGCAGCTTTGTTGGGTAGGTGCTGATACCCAAGCTCGCAGTGACCATATCATGTTCAAGCAGCCAAGTGGATCGACAACAGGCATCTGGGTCTTCATTGTAACGCCGGCTATCATTGCCATGTTTGCTAATCTCTACGTGACGCTGGTGTCCTATGGTCGCTTACGACGCGGTGTATCGGCCACACTTCGCAACCGACGAGTGTTGCTACGCGAGGGGTTCTTGACGACAGTGACGCTAATTGCGTACTCAGCTTTGTTGTGGGGAGTTTACGGAGCTTACTGGCTGACCCCGTCCTCGACTCAGGCACGCAGACTATCTCGACTGTTTGCATTCTTACTCTCGTATCGAGGTAGTGTGCCGTTTATCTTGTGGTGTTTGTACAAGCGGCCCCAGAACAAAAGCGGAAATCCAAGCCTGGAATGGTGGTGGATGGCTCTGTGAAGCTGCAGACGGAAGACGATGACGATGATGGAGATGAAGACGATGATGCTGTTCGCCCACAGATGAATCTAGCACTGCTGGACGAGCTGGTGTTCTTCACGACCCACGGCATCGCAAAAGCTGTTCGAATAACCAGCACACTCGGGCAGTATCCTTCGCCGTCCACGACCTCCTATTCAGCTCAACCTGCTGAGCCAACCGAACAACCTGGCCGAGGACCAGCTCAGTATTCATTCATGGTTCAGCCTTCACCTGAAGACGCAGCTTGGAATGAGTGTCGGTTTACAGCTTTCCGGCCTCTGGAATTCCATCGCATCCGTCGATTTTTTGGTATTGAAGAAGACGCATATCTCTCATCACTAAATGCTTGTACAACGCCGAACGTCAGTGAAGGTGCAAGTGGCTCGTTCGTTTATTATTCGTCCGATCGAAGCTACGTTGTCAAGTCATTGACACACTCGGAAAGTGCGTTTCTCCACGGAATTCTGAGCGAGTACACGAGTTACATTGAAGACCAGAACGGAGAGAGTTTTCTCACGCGCTTCCTCGGCAGCTACAGCCTCGAGCTCTACGGACGACCAACACACTTCGTAGTCATGGAAAACGTGTTTGATGTTCAGCAAGGCATCTCCATCCACCAGCGATACGATATCAAAGGCTCCTGGGTAGATCGCAACGCTCAGAAACCTCGTCGTGGAGCCGAGGCGACGTGCCGCTACTGTAACCTCAGTTTTCGTTGTGGCAGCAGTAGTTCTCGCTCCAATTCAATTGCCGGAGACAAGCTGCGTCGAAACGTGTGTCCGAATCGGGCAGGGGCTCCACACGAACCCAATGTGGTGCTGAAGGACATGGATCTCACTATGAAATTGCGTTTTGGCAAGAACGCGGGACGAAAACTGTTGTCGCAGCTCATGCGAGACAGTGATTTCCTGTGTGCACGCGGCGTGATGGACTACTCGTTGCTGCTGGGTGTCATCGAAGTGAGCTACTTCGTTAACCGCCAAAACATCCTCACGCGAGATGGTAGCGTCTTTCTACCTCCTGACTCCTTCTCTGGTAAGGACAACGAGCAAGATGAAAGCGAAGTGGCAACCCACCCGATCCACGATCGAGTGAAGCAGAGTCAACAGTGTCTCCGTGCTGCTGAGGTGGTGATAGGTCCGGGTTTCTACTACATTGGGGTCATCGATATGTTGCAGACTTGGAACTGGTCCAAACGGATTGAACGCTTCATGAAGACGATCATCTTCCGCAACGACCCGGACGGGATCTCTGCTATGCCTCCGAAGCCGTATCGCGACCGGTTTCACCGCAAACTGCGCGAGATTATCCACCTGGGCCACAACTCAAGTATTGTGCCACCAGCCCCAGCCACTGTCGAAAGGGATGATACGGACGAAGACATGGCACAAGACGGAGAAACGAGAGCTGCGGGATTCTCGACGGACCTCGATGAAGACGATGAGTATAATCGAATGACACGGATCAGGCCACGAGGAGTTCCAGCTCCGTCTTCAACACACAGTCCGGCAGCAATTGGACAGGGTAGCAGCGACGACATTCCCGTGACCCCTTCAGCTCAAGGGCGAGTATGCTCGACGGCCAATGATCTGGTACTGTAGCACTTGACAACCATTTGTACTCTACGACAAATACCATTTAATAAGGAGATGCTGCCACAATTTAATGGTGGTCATTCAGGAAAAAGGCAACTTGAAGCGACTTATTGGTCGTGCGCACTTAAGGCGTACTTAGGCCTCCTTACAATCTCCCATACAAAATCTTCTCCAATACAATTCTGCATATGCGGGTATGGGTTGCGTCATACCTCGACCCTCATAATCCCCAGCCAACCACTCGGATGCCGCTAATCCGCCGACGCCAGTTAGTTCTCCTTTTCGTCTCAATCAACTAGTCGACAGCCAAGATGCCTCGTGGACCCCGTAAACACCTGAAGCGCATGAGCGCGCCCAAGCACTGGATGCTGGGCAAGCTGGACGGCATCTGGGCGCCGCGCCCGTCGTCGGGCCCGCACAAGCTGCGCGAGTGCCTGCCGCTCATCATCATCCTGCGCAACCGCCTGAAATACGCGCTCACCAAGCAGGAGGTGACTATGATCTGCATGCAGAAGAACGTCAAGGTGGACGGCAAGGTCCGCGTGGACCCGGACTTCCCGGCCGGCTTCATGGACGTGGTGGAGCTGCCCAAGTCGGGCGACCAGTTCCGCCTGCTCTTCGACACGAAGGGCCGCTTCGTGCTGCACCGCATCTCGGACGAGGAGAAGAAGTTCAAGCTCGCCAAGGTCATCCGCCAGGAGTACACGAAGAAGGCCATCCCGTACATCGCCACCAGCGACGGCCGCACCATCCGCTACCCGGACCCGGTCATCAAGGTCGGCGACACGGTCAAGATCGACCTGGAGACGGGCAAGGTCGTGGAGCACATCAAGTTCGACGTCGGCAACCTCGTGACCATCACGCGCGGACGCAACGCTGGCCGTGTGGGCATCCTGCACCACGTCGAGAGGTAGGAACACACCTTCTGGACTCATTGCGAGCTGGGTGTGGTGGTAGCCTCTGGTTACATTCTCCCCTGATATGTGCTATTTATAGGAGAGGATGACAGCAGTGGTCCTCTCTGTGATTGTTGATGTGGCGTTCTGAAGTGACTCACGAGTGATTGTTGATTGTGTTGTGCAGACACCAGGGCTCGTTCAACATTGCCCACGTCAAGGACTCGGCTGGCCACGATTTCGCCACCCGCCTCGGCAACGTGTTCGCCGTCGGCCAGGAGGCTCGCCCCTGGGTGTCCCTGCCCAAGGGCAAGGGCGTCAAGCTCAACATCCTGGAGGAGCGTGAGCTCAAGGAGAAGAAGGCCAACAACTAAGTGTCTGTCTGTTACAGACACTCAGTAGTTGGAAGGAGGATGAGCAGGCTGGGTTTGCTGTCGACTCTGAAAGGAGTCGCGCACTGGCGGGTTCTTTCTTCGTGCTTTTTGTCTTAACGGCATTGAGAGGAGAACTTTCTAAGAGCGAGAATGAAATAGGAGTCATTATTCGTTCACTTCCTGCATGTGCTTGTCAGTCTTCCTTGCATTGGGAGATGCATTTCGAGGTGGCGGATCACAAGACGGAATCCGTTCTTCCCACCCTTGCCAAGGACATTCAAAATTCAAAATCCAGGTCGTCATCGCTTTGTAATTCAGCGTTCTGGTCCATGGCCATCTCCAGATCAACTGCAAACACCTTGAAATCAGGAAGAACAGCGCCACCATCGAGGTCTCTCCACTCGTCATTGTCCACACGATACACCTTCCCGCTTTCATCGCGTTTGTACTCGACCATCTTGTGGCACCCCGACCGCGGATCAATCAGCCAGCCCAATTGGACACCATGCTCGAAGAATTGGTATCGCATCTTGCGATCGAGAGCACGAAACTGGGAGTCCTCGCCACGGAGCTTGTCAATTTCAACCACGAACGACGGACTGTAGGGTTCTTCTGCGTATTCCCATAGCTGTCGGCTTGACAGGTCTCGGCCAAAATAACGCGGGATGTAGGAGATATCGGGCGTTCTCACAGTAGTTGGCGACTTCGTGCGCTCATCAAAGACATAAGCTCCTTGCGAGCACAGAATGCCTCCTTTCTTTCGTAACTTGCCATCCCAGATCCATAGCAAGCACATAATCTTCTCTCGCACCTCATAAGAGAACTCGATCGGCTCCGGTGCTGGTGTAAAGTAGCCGTCGTCGATCCAGAATGCGCCCACTTCTCCCAACACTGGATTCCTTAGTGGACCGTGTTCACGAACGTACTTGTTTAGCTCTTCAGCCGTGACCTCAGGGTAGTCATCAACGCAGCACAATTTCTTTCTCCATTGTAAATCGTGCACTAGCCGCTCCAGCACGCGTTGATGACTGGCTTCTGCTTCCGTTGGCATCTTGCAAAATAACACAAACAAGCAAGGCAAACGCCGTTCACTTTGATTTTTCTTTTCTAAGCAGGGAAAAGTTGACCAGCTCGAGATATCTTGACTGATTGTTTGGGATCGCCTCTTGCTGTCGCCACTGCATTGACTTGGTCCAGTACGGCGTAGCTCTCGGTATCCATGAGGCACCCGAAGACCACGTGCTTGCCATCAAAACTCGGTTGCTGCAATAGAAGAGTGAGTAAGGGGGCCAAGAGAACCGAGGGACCGACTTACGGGAGCGAAATGCAGGTAGAATTGGCAGGTGTTGGAGTCTGGGCCAGCATTTGCCATGGAGAGCACACCGGCGCCGGTATGACGCAGAATGAAATTCTCATCGTCAAACGTCGATGGAGGAGCTGGCATTTTGGCTGGTTTGCCATCACGTGAAGATGTGGGGTCTTCTTCTACGGGACTGACGTGACGAGCACTGTGACCAAACGTACATTCACCGCCTGACCCGTCATGGTTCTTGGGAAACAAAACAACAGGTCAGCAAAGGAAAATCACATTGGTACAACCTCATCATAAACGTACGGCGTAGTCTCCTGACTGGCAGAACTTGTCCTTGACGACGCGGTGAAATGGGCTGAAACCACAGCAAGGTTATCCCCAAACTCCTCACATTCAACTACTGCTGTGAACTTACCATCGTGCATAGTGGCGACGTCGTCCTGTTCGAGTCTCGATCGTCTCGCCACTACAAAGCCGTCGAAAGTTCTCAGCGGTTCGAGGCACCACATCAGCACGTAACTAGCAGAGCATCGTTAGTTGTAAATGACCAAAAGAAAAGCTTGTGATTAGTTACCTCAATGAGCAGTCGACCAACAGGCTTCTCGCCAATTGATACGTCAAAGTACACGATGGGGTTGTCCGTGCGCTCCCTTGGGCGTTGCATGATCAACAACGAGTTTTCAGCACCGGAAACTCCAAAATTAGCGAGAGACATCGATAACAAGCACGAAAGAAAGTATACACGAGGGTAGATTTACAATGAGGTGACATGGTGTTAGCTCGACAAGCACCTCCTCTCACATGTCAACAAATCTACAGGAAGTACGCGCCGACCGCCACAATGGCAGCCCCCGCAGCTCCGAACGACACTTGCGAAGCACCGCTCGAGCCTGAAGCCGACGCCGAAGCGGTCGAGCCAGACGAGCTCGAAGCGGTGGACGAACCCGAGGAAGTCGTGTCCGTCGTGGAGGAGGACGCAGTCGTGGACGATCCGGCCGTGGAAGTGGTAGACGAACTCGTCGTCATGGATCCGGTCGTGCTAGCAGCCGCTGATCCAGGGTCGGAGGCAGCGATTGAGCCAGTGGCGGAAGTACCGGTGGCACCAGTCGAACCAGTACCCGATGCCGCAGTGGATGCACCTGTCGACGCAGTAGCCGACATAACTGCCCCAGTGCTTGACGCCGCTGTAGAAGCTGCGAGAGAAGCTCCGGTCGCTGCTGAAGCCGTTTGAGCAGAGGCGCCAGCGATAGCAAGAGCGGCGACGATGAGAACCTGGAAAGCCTTCATTGTTGGTGGAGTGGAGTTGGAAGTAGACTGGGGAGGTGGAATGCAAATTGCAGAATGAAGTCTTGGAGAAATCATCACCGTCGGCTTTTCATCCTGCGGAATGGATGCGGCTGGGAGAGCTCTTGCGGCATGTAGCATGTGGACATCGGTGCGATATGCTTGCCAGCTGAGCCTAGCCCGCTTCCACCGCTTGACGCTGTAAAGTTGAACAATTCCAGCTGGAACTCTGTTTTACGGTAAGACTCTTACCGCACGCACAGCTTTACATGGTACTCCAATGTTCGGAAATTGGTATTTCTACATATAGTCCTCGGTTGTCCCAGATATCTCGCATCCGTTGAAGCTCGAAGAAAGGTGGATGTCGATGGAGTATCACCGTTGGTGTTTTCGGTCGGAGCGAGAGTGGGCAGTTAAATCTCGGTTTGACGATGACACCAAAAAGTATCTGATATCGATGATATCGTTTACCATGGTGCCACCAGCAAGATGACCCAACCAACGGTAGGTCTCCAAGAAAAAACTATCTTGGATACTTGTACATTGTGGCAGAGCACATTAAAAACAGTCAAAGCGTGCAAGATGGCGATTCACAATGAATGTCTCTTGGGACCCCCTTCACCGTGAAGACTTCGTATGGCACGAACAAATAAACCCAGCATTGCCTTTCACTGTAGACTTCGACTCGGAGTGAGGTGTTGAGAATCCAGTGATAAACAACCCCAGTTTCACCAGAGCAGCCTTTCAGAGCGCTTTGATCGTCGACTCCACCTTGGCAGGCTGTGCTACACTGTCTTTGGTCCCTGATTCCAAAGCTTAGCCGAAGTCTCTCGTTCATCTTCATCGTCAACTACTGTAGCGCTTCGTTCTACTTCATTTTCAGTTGAGCTCACTCCGTCGCCCTTTGCTGCATTCTTGCTCGTCGACTCGGGAGTCTTCGCTTCAACGGAGTCGTACGCTTTGCCTCGTGGGAAGACGCAAAAGAGCCCAAGCTGCACAACCCCAGCAGTAAATTCGCTGCATTCGGCACAATAACGAAAGCGTCTTGTATCAGTAGCCCGTACACCATCCAGAGCACGCAGTTGACGGCACCCGAAACGATCATCGTGAGCGGTAGAAGTTCCGTGTTTCGGTCCTGAACCACTCGCTTCACTAGAACCAGCGGCGAGCCGAACATGACGGCCGAGATGGCCACCGTCACAAACCCCACAATGTTCTGTACCGTTTCCTCTTTCACCCCTCAGACTGCGCCACGAACGGGTACAGCACAAGTCCCGCAAGTATCAGCGCCGTGGCCAGAATCTCAAGTCTCAGACTGACTTTGTGGGCTTCGTGACGGTAGTACACGACCAGGTAGAACATGGACAACGTGAGCCCCACAATGTTGGTCGCTACCAATGGGAAGTAGTCGCGAATGAGAAGTCCGTAGAGTCCCCAGGCCACGCAGTTGGCCACCATGGAGAGCACCGGCAGTACACTGGGCATGCTGGCGGTGCTTCTCTGCTGGTGCACCACTCGAATAGCTGGTAGCAGACTCGCAAAGAGGCCGCACGCAGCCAGAGACGCGCAGACGCGGACAATCGTCACAGCGAGGGACTCGGTCATGGTCAATGGGGGAGTGGAAGCGGATAGTGCACTTGGACGTCGTGCAATGGTGACTTCTGAACTTTGTAACGGTCGGAGAATAAGATCGGAAATTACATCCTATACCCCGTACAAACAGATTGAACGTTTGACTGATTTCACCTTCACTGACCTCTTTGAACACATATATGGACGTAATCGATACATTAAGTGAAGATGGAAATGCAGAGAGCACTGTATTTGATGCAAAATTGTCAACAGAAAATGTCTAACTGCTGCACGACTGCGATAGCTTGAGCAGTTCCTGCACGTTGGCGTAGCTGAGACCGAGGCTCGTGACGGCGTTAGCGGCAGGTTTCGCAGTGGGAAACCACAGGAAGTCTGGGTGGTCCTGTTTTGATTGACCCACCCATTCGCCTCCGATGATGTTGTTGTTGGCATCCAGCTCCAGCAGGTACTCGTAGTCCTTTGACGTTGTGTACGAATTGATCCGGCCTGTCGACACGTTGGGGCCGTCGTCGTAGGACTCGACGATCCAGCTGAACGTGGTCTTCACGTACGCCAAACGGACCATCTTGTTGTTGAACGGGTATCTGGACGTGCCGAAGTACTTCCACGACGCCGCGCGGGTGTTCACAATATCAAAGTTCTTGACTTGGTACGAACGCACGGGTTGGTTCCACACCTCCGCTCCAGCGGTAACATCCACCACGAACGAGCGCTTCTGCTTGCCCATGATGTTAGCGATGGCGATGTGGAAGTACCCAGCACCCAAGTCACGACGAGCTGCGTCCTTGTACCGGCCGTACTGATCCGTGCTGGCTGGAGAGTCCGGCCCGTCGAAACGAGCAGCTGTGAAGACGGTCTGGATGGAAGCTCCGTCATACACAGTCGTTATCAAACCCTTGATATCCATGACGTGAAAAGTTACACCGTTCTTGGTCACATCACACTGCGGTTCCGCTTCCAGGATAGCTGCTGGAGCCCAAGCGTGGCAGATTCCGTACCATGTCGGAATGCAGTAACCGGTGGCCATACCGTCTCGCTTGGCACAGACACTGCCGTCTTTACGGCTTTTGCAGTCGGCATCACCCTTGCAAACCGTGTTTTGCTTGAGAGAATCCACCCCGTTGGTGGCCGAAACTTTGCTCTTGAAGTCGGTGACGTTCAAGCCGTACGCTTTGGCGTATTTTTCAGCTGGACTGGCCTCACCGGTCTTCCAGACTTTGTTGATACCATCCTGGTAAGTTGGCCAGTAACTGCTCGCCCATGGTGTAGTTGGCGCTACCCCGGACATGTACTGCGTCTTGAGGGTCTGGAAATTGACTTCCATCTTGGAACCGAAGTAGGTTTCTAGATCTTGGACGTCGGAACTGGTCGAGTCCTCCATGCTCATCAATTTGCGGTACATTGATCCCTGAATAGTGAGAGACTCGGCCTTGACTTCGTTCGGGTCCTCGAGTACAATTGGCTTGGTGCATTGTTTAACTTGACCACCGTACGCCGGGTGCGACCGAGTGAGAGGAACCGATATGTTCACTGGGGTGTACGGGTCGTATTGAAGCGGCGAAGCTTGGGTCAATGCTATTGATGCCAAGGCGGCGGCGCATACGAACGCGAAGGATCTTGAAATCATCACCATGCTGGAAGATCGTCGAGATTTCACGAAGAGGGAGCTTGGTCGAGGCTTAGAAAAATATGTAGTGAGCATTGCACTGCGTGAAGGGATAAAGGGATAAGACCATTTTGCTGTTCGTGCTGCGGTATTATATTAACCACGGAAGAGATCTACCAGCTACATGTTCAGGTCAGATCCTGGATTTGTCCCTATGTAACACCCTGTACCTGTGGGTAGAGTGCTTTAGACGTATGGCGGGTAGGATAGCATTACGCCAGCCACTTAGTTACTTTGCCATAAGTTTACCTGCACTTGTTAGAGTATGGAGTTGGCCATGTCGTGTAGCTTTTTTGCTTGCAAGCGAGCGCTGGTAAACTATAAGCACAAGTCGCTGAGTTGCATATCGATATTGGAGAGCACAAAACACTGGTCATCTGTCTTGCCTTTCAGATGGCATCACGTAGAAACTCGTGCGTGGCCCAATTTTGTTTTAAATCTGGTGCGCGGCAGGTTGGATAAAATTCACATTTTTCAGCAACGCGCTTCTGATTGTGGATAGCTTCTAGCAGTGTCAAAAGCGTGCAAGTGCACTCTGCAGTGGAGTACCGGTAACAACGCTGAAGGCAGGAGGAATATATTTACTGCGTTTGAGGCATGACAATGCCACACCCAGCTCGCCTTGTACTCACTCCGATAGTATAGCATTTAGCTCGACTGAGATGTTGATAACACCCTCACCTCATGCGGACTAAGGGCGAGTATGGCCCGAAGTCGGTCAGTTTTGTCGTGACATTGTACCGCCTTCAACTTCGACCACCGAGCCAGTCATCACTACCAATCGCCTCGTCTACTGGATCTCCCCATATTGGCGAGACCGGATACCGTGACGACACGGTTCCATCAACTTCAACATCGCGTTGATCGCTGCCTCGTGAAGCTTCCTCTGCAGTAAACTGCCTCCCCGAAAAAAGTTTTGCTGTCCGATTGACTGGGGGTCTCTACAGTGTTGGATGCACGCCACCGACCAGCGTCTCCTTGCTCACTCTCGCTCACTTTGCAATTCGCCATCTCCGACGCACTTCAAACCACCAGCTTCACCCCAGCTTCACCTCCGTCCACGATGCCGACCCCACCCTGGATAGGGTACTGCCCCCTCCTCGCACTCGCACTTCTCCCGTCCGCCCGAGGCGAACTCATCATCGATGCGGCCGTCACCCCACTCGGGGACACTGCGACGCTGGACCGCAGCCACCCAGCCTACGGTGGTCTCCTACGCGGCGACGTGGTGAAACCCGTGGTGCTCACGGAGCAGAACGGCAACTCCGTTCGGCACCTCGAGGCGGAGCTGTCGGACATCGCCCGTCTCGAGTCTTACTTCAGTGCAACAATGGAGACCAACTTCAACGTGCTCAAGGACTCGTACTCCACCGCCGTATCGGAAATAATACCGTGGTCGGGGGACTACTGGCCCACGTACAAGGACAGCATCAACGCCGTCTGGAAGGACGGAGACGCGTCACCGGCCGAGAAGTACGCCACGGCTTTCGGTTTCGACGTCGACTCGTTCATGAGCAGCATCTCACTAAGTACAGGCGTGCTTAGCGAGTCGTACACGGACAGCTCCACCTGTACGAGTGACTCGGACTGCGAGTCCGGCACCTTGTGTGGCATCCGGGAGGGCGCCTCCACGGGCTACTGCATCCCGACTTGGTACGGGACGTGCCACGCGTGGGCTGCTGCCGCGTTGTTCGAGGCTGAGCCGAAGTGCGACGTCGTGAAGAACAACGTGACATTCCACTCCGTGGACATGAAGGCGCTCATCACTCAGCTGTACGACGGAGCCGCCATTGACGTGGTGTTCACCGCCTCCCGCTTCAATGGACCCGACAGCCCGGAAGAACTGGACGAGTACGGACGCTACGTCGACGCCGAACGCAAAGACATCAACGCCGCCTTTTTCCATGTTGCAGCGGCCAACATCCTTGGCAAGCAGAAACGGAGCTTCATCGTGGACGTGAGCTCGGACTCGCAGGTGTGGAACCAACCGGTGCAGAAGTTTGAAGTCTTGGAGGCGGAGATTGTCGATGCGGATGCTCTGGCACTCGAGTACTTTGGCGTGGACAAGTACCCGTTCAACGACGAGATGACGTACTTGGCCAAGTGTACGACGAGACTCACGTGGACGGCCGAGTCTCTTGAAGACGGAGCGCTGACGACCACGGGCAGAATCGACGCGTACACCGTGTACGACGACTACGAATATTGTCTCGAGCTGGATGAGAACTACACGATCGTCGGGGGCGAGTGGGTTGGTGATTCTCGAAAGGACCACCCGGACTTCTTGTGGTTCGCAGCAGCCAAACCCTCCGCTGACACGGTCACCGACACGGGCATCTCCTACGCAGACGTACTGGAACTCATTAACAAGTCGCTCGAGTGCGTCGATGTTACGATTAGCCCCGATGTCCCGGACTCGCCGTCGACCAAGACACCCGGATCAAGCTACACCAAGACGCCAGGTTACACCAAGACGCCGGCCACAAAATCACCTACTCCGTCCAAGACACCAGCAGCCACGACAAAGGCCCCACCGACGTCCACCGACTCATCACAAGCTACTGAAACACCCGAGACGACGGCTCCGGCAACGGAGTACCCATCGACCACCGCTCCGGCGACGGAATACCCCGAGACGACGGCCCCGGCAACGGAGTACCCCGAGACTGAGTACCCCAAGACGACGGCTCCGGCAACGGAGTACCCCGAGACTGAGTACCCCAAGACGACGGCTCCGGCAACGGAGTACCCTGCGACCGAGTACCCTAAGACCACTGCTCCGGCAACGGAGTACCCCGAGACCGAGTACCCCAAGACGACGGCTCCGGCAACGGAGTACCCCGAGACCGAGTACCCCAAGACGACGGCTCCGGCAACGGAGTACCCTGCGACCGAGTACCCCAAGACCACTGCTCCGGCAACGGAGTACCCCGAGACCGAGTACCCCAAGACGACGGCTCCGGCAACGGAGTACCCCGAGACCGAGTACCCCAAGACGACGGCTCCGGCAACGGAGTACCCCAAGACGACGGCTCCGGCAACGGAGTACCCTGAGACTGAGTACCCCAAGACGACGGCTCCGGCAACGGAGTACCCTGAGACTGAGTACCCCAAGACGACGGCTCCGGCAACGGAGTACCCTGAGACCGAGTACCCCAAGACGACGGCTCCGGCAACGGAGTACCCTGAGACCGAGTACCCCAAGACGACGGCTCCGGCAACGGAGTACCCCGAGACCGAGTACCCCAAGACGACGGCTCCGGCAACGGAGTACCCTGCGACCGAGTACCCCAAGACCACTGCTCCGGCAACGGAGTACCCCGAGACCGAGTACCCCAAGACGACGGCTCCGGCAACGGAGTACCCCGAGACCGAGTACCCCAAGACGACGGCTCCGGCAACGGAGTACCCCGAGACTGAGTACCCCAAGACGACGGCTCCGGCAACGGAGTACCCTGCGACCGAGTACCCCAAGACCACTGCTCCGGCAACGGAGTACCCTGAGACCGAGTACCCCAAGACGACGGCTCCGGCAACGGAGTACCCTGCGACCGAGTACCCCAAGACGACGGCTCCGGCAACGGAGTACCCTGCGACCGAGTACCCCAAGACCACTGCTCCGGCAACGGAGTACCCCGAGACCGAGTACCCCAAGACGACGGCTCCGGCAACGGAGTACCCCGAGACCGAGTACCCCAAGACGACGGCTCCGGCAACGGAGTACCCTGAGACTGAGTACCCCAAGACGACGGCTCCGGCAACGGAGTACCCTGAGACCGAGTACCCCAAGACGACGGCTCCGGCAACGGAGTACCCCGAGACCGAGTACCCCAAGACGACGGCTCCGGCAACGGAGTACCCCGAGACTGAGTACCCCAAGACGACGGCTCCGGCAACGGAGTACCCTGCGACCGAGTACCCCAAGACCACTGCTCCGGCAACGGAGTACCCTGAGACCGAGTACCCCAAGACGACGGCTCCGGCAACGGAGTACCCTGCGACCGAGTACCCCAAGACGACGGCTCCGGCAACGGAGTACCCTGCGACCGAGTACCCCAAGACCACTGCTCCGGCAACGGAGTACCCCGAGACCGAGTACCCCAAGACGACGGCTCCGGCAACGGAGTACCCCGAGACCGAGTACCCCAAGACGACGGCTCCGGCAACGGAGTACCCTGCGACCGAGTACCCCAAGACCACTGCTCCGGCAACGGAGTACCCTGAGACCGAGTACCCCAAGACGACGGCTCCGGCAACGGAGTACCCCGAGACCGAGTACCCCAAGACGACGGCTCCGGCAACGGAGTACCCTGCGACCGAGTACCCCAAGACGACGGCTCCGGCAACGGAGTACCCCGAGACCGAGTACCCCAAGACGACGGCTCCGGCAACGGAGTACCCCGAGACCGAGTACCCCAAGACGACGGCTCCGGCAACGGAGTACCCCGAGACCGAGTACCCCAAGACGACGGCTCCGGCAACGGAGTACCCTGCGACCGAGTACCCCAAGACGACGGCTCCGGCAACGGAGTACCCCGAGACTGAGTACCCCAAGACGACGGCTCCGGGAACGGAGTACCCCGAGACTGAGTACCCCAAGACGACGGCTCCGGCAACGGAGTACCCCGAGACTGAGTACCCCAAGACGACGGCTCCGGCAACGGAGTACCCCGAGACCGAGTACCCCAAGACGACGGCTCCGGCAACGGAGTACCCCGAGACCGAGTACCCCAAGACGACGGCTCCGGCAACGGAGTACCCCGAGACCGAGTACCCCAAGACGACGGCTCCGGCAACGGAGTACCCTGCGACCGAGTACCCCAAGACGACGGCTCCGGCAACGGAGTACCCCGAGACTGAGTACCCCAAGACGACGGCTCCGGCAACGGAGTACCCCGAGACTGAGTACCCCAAGACCACTGCTCCGGCAACGGAGTACCCTGAGACCGAGTACCCCAAGACGACGGCTCCGGCAACGGAGTACCCTGCGACCGAGTACCCCAAGACGACGGCTCCGGCAACGGAGTACCCTGAGACCGAGTACCCCAAGACGACGGCTCCGGCAACGGAGTACCCTGCGACCGAGTACCCCAAGACCACTGCTCCGGCAACGGAGTACCCTGAGACCGAGTACCCCAAGACGACGGCTCCGGCAACGGAGTACCCCGAGACCGAGTACCCCAAGACGACGGCTCCGGCAACGGAGTACCCTGAGACCGAGTACCCCAAGACGACGGCTCCGGCAACGGAGTACCCTGCGACCGAGTACCCCAAGACGACGGCTCCGGCAACGGAGTACCCTGCGACCGAGTACCCCAAGACCACTGCTCCGGCAACGGAGTACCCTGAGACCGAGTACCCCAAGACGACGGCTCCGGCAACGGAGTACCCTGAGACCGAGTACCCCAAGACGACGGCTCCGGCAACGGAGTACCCCGAGACCGAGTACCCCAAGACGACGGCTCCGGCAACGGAGTACCCTGAGACCGAGTACCCCAAGACGACGGCTCCGGCAACGGAGTACCCTGAGACCGAGTACCCCAAGACGACGGCTCCGGCAACGGAGTACCCCGAGACCGAGTACCCCAAGACGACGGCTCCGGCAACGGAGTACCCTGAGACCGAGTACCCCAAGACGACGGCTCCGGCAACGGAGTACCCTGAGACCGAGTACCCCAAGACGACGGCTCCGGCAACGGAGTACCCCGAGACCGAGTACCCCAAGACGACGGCTCCGGCAACGGAGTATCCCGAGACCGAGTACCCCAAGACGACGGCTCCGGCAACGGAGTACCCTGAGACCGAGTACCCCAAGACGACGGCTCCGGCAACGGAGTACCCTGAGACCGAGTACCCCAAGACGACGGCTCCGGCAACGGAGTACCCCGAGACCGAGTACCCCAAGACCACTGCTCCGGCAACGGAGTACCCTGCGACCGAGTACCCGAAGACGACGGCTCCGGCAACGGAATATCCCGAGACTACGGCGCCGGCAACGTACACGCCACGTCCAAGCCTCATTTGTTCTGAAGATACCCCAGCACCAACTAATGCATCAACGACCACACCTCCATACTACCCCTCTGAGACTCCGACTGTGACTATCGCTGTACCATCGGAGACGCCGACGGAAACACCGACAGCGACACCAGTGGCCACGCCGACGGAAACACCGACAGCGACACCAGTGGCCACGCCGGTCTCGACGTACGCACCAACCTACGCACCAACGTCTACCCCGACCTCCACTCCCTCGAATACGCCAACCCCCACCAAGACGAACCCGGCCAGCCAGTCCAACCAGTCACCGAGCCAGAACGGCAAGAAATGGTATCGTCGACTTGGAGAGTTCACGCTGTGGTGGTGATCTCGCCACTTCTGCGGGGATTGAGCGATCACCAGCCCCTCAGAATGGGAGCTACTTGCGACTGCATCCAGTGCGTGTTGATGTTCATCGATAGCGACGACGGCCTCAGCTGCTCGCGTCGACCAGCTTTTCTACTTTAGGGTGATGCAGTAATACACGTTCTTTGCTTTTAACTCCATGCCAGACTCTGCATTCTGCAATAGATGAGTGCACCATCCTCGGTGGTGAATGGATTGGCGAGTCAAAGGAGTATCAACCTGACTTCCAGTGGTTTGCAGCCCGAGATTTCGACCATGACAAGCGTAGGTTAGCGACGTACACGAGCTTCTCGAGCTATCGCTAGCGCGCAACGACTCGCGGTCGTAACGATAAAGTGACCTATAAAACGACGAGCAAAATCTAGGGATAACGAAGGTGAAAACAACTACATGTACCTCCTCCAGACTTCAGTATCAGTACCAGCCATGATCCAACTACAACGGCAGCATGTCTGAACAGGGTCCACGGAATCCGCTTCTACGGTTCTCTCAGTCAGCATGGAGATGACTCACTGGTAATATACGTAGTGCCCCAACAAAGGAGGACAAGGTTGTCCAAACCCATACAGCGACATCTTCTGCGCGATCAGTCACGCTAGTAGCTTAGGCTTCGCACGCCAGGACTGTTTAGCCGTGCACGAATTTTCTGGCGCCGCTCTAAATGGGACGACACAGCGAGCAAACACCACGGCCGGGACAGTGTCGTACTATAATAGGCCCTACAAAACGCCGAAGAAGGAGTCGCACATTTACGACTCGCAATCGTTCGAGTCGAATGCAGAACTCTCTGTGAGGACTAGTCCAAAGTATTGATTGGCGCACGAGCTACGAACACAGCGCACGGGCGACAACCCACAAGGATATGCACATGGCGTACAGGCAACTTCTTCGCCGTTAGCCAGTGGCCTGCGTGTTTCAACCAACAAGTTCATCCAGGAGACTGCATCATCAATATTAGTTCTGACAGCTGCAGTAGACGCACTGCGTGCGATGGTTGAACAAGCCATCACTGCAGCTGCTTCTTCGCACTACAGTTGGTTAGTCTTTTGACCAAGAAGAACCCGCTGCACGTTCAGATGCAACTCGCACTCCAAAGTTTGGAGTCCAAACGCAGCGTGCGGCCGTGACATGTTTTGCGGGCAGTGGCCGGTACAAGCTTCATCGAGGCCGTCCGAAACGTGAATAACGGTCGAACAGCAATTCGCCATGCCATCTTACAACGGACGCGACACGCTGGCAACGGCGAGAAGCACTATGGTGCAGATGCGTCCGACTAATGGGGTGGCTCTGATTGTTGAATGGGTGCGTCTTGTCATTCGCGTCCTTGCAATGCATGACTTGTACCAGAAAACCACTCACCACAACCGGACTGCCACCATTGAAGTGTTCAGCTTCGAGTATCCGATATGCCACGCAGCCACGTATTCAGAACCAGTATTCAGAACTGTGGATTTTCAGTCTGCACCATACGCTTGCTGTGAACGGCGTACTGAACCGTGTTGTCCGTGGCGCCAAGCGTTGCCTCGATAACTGCAGCGAAACATTCGGGCGAGGCTGCCTGTTCGACTTCGAAACTCATTCACCAATTTTCCACCTCGTTGGAAAGTTACCACCAACACCAGCACCATTTCGAGACCTCGACTATGGTCAAAGTCGTTCGCTCCCTAGGACTCACCGCCCTGCTCGCTGCGGCTTCGGTCGGACTGATTTCCGCCGGATCGCTGACTTGTAACCCGAGTACCGATACCCCGTGAACGGAACTTTGGCGAAAGAATGCAACCCCATCACGGGTTCAGCTGTAGACCCCACGTGTGTGCCGCCTGTCACCTACAACGACGACCAAGTCTGCCAGCCGTCAACCGGTAATGGAAGCACCACGAGTCGCAGTTTGCGCCGTCTGGAAGATGCGTCCAACTCGGATGTCCAGGACCTGATAACGTTCTTCAACGATGACTTGGAGCTGGATTTCACGACTTTGAAGGAGCAGTACGCATCGGCTTCTGCACCGATGACTCCGTGGCCAAGCAGCTACTGGCCCACGTATCAGGACAGTATCAACGTCATCTGGAAGTCGGGTGAGGCTAGTGCCAGTGAGAAGTACGCCAACGCTTACGGTCTCGACCCGACCGAGTTCAAGAACGCGGTCTCCGCTAACAACGGCATCGACTCGCGCTCCAAAAGCACCGTATGCACTGCCGATACGGACTGCACCTCACGAAACGATGGCAGTGTGTGTGCCAAACGCAAAGACGCCTCGACCGGGTACTGCATCCCCACTTGGTACGGCATTTGCCACGCGTGGTCACCTGCTGCTCTTCTGGAGGAGGAGCCGCAGTGTGACGTGGTGAAGAACAACCAGACCTTCCACGTCCTGGACATCAAGGCCTTGATCACGGACGTTTACGACGGTTCTTCCATCTCCACAGTCTTCACCGGTGCACGCTTCAATGGCCCCGACACACCAGTCAATGTGGACGCATACGGACGCTACGAGAGTGATTCGCGTCGCGACATGGGCGCCGGCTTCTTCCACCTCGCCATCGCCAACATCATGGGCAAGCACAAACAATCGTTCGTTCTGGATGTCACCGCGGGAGCTCAGGTGTGGAACCAACCGGTTCGCTCGTACAACGTGAAAACCATGGAGCTCGTGGACGCTGACCAGGCCTCCCAGCAATACTTCGGTGTGACCCCGTACCCGTTCAACGACGAGATGGTGTACCTCGCGTACGTCAAAACCACGGTGAGCTGGGTCGTTGAGGCGTACGCTGATGGGCCGCTTGTTGCCACCGGACAGGTGGACAAGTACACGGTCTCGGACGACTACCAATATGTCCTGGAGCTGGATGCAAACTACGCTGTCATCGGCGGCGAGTGGGTCGAAGGCTCCAAGACGGACCACCCGGACTTCCTCTGGTTCCCAACGGCGAAGCCTGATGCATCCACGGTCACGGAAACGGGTCTGAAGTACGCCGACGTGCTGGAATTGCTTGAGATGTCGTTATCTTGCAGTGCTTCGGAGGCTGCCAGTGTATCTGAGAGCGCGTCGACTAGTGCATCGGCCGGTACTTCTGAGAGTGGTTCGACTAGTACATCGGCCAGCACTTACGAGAGCACTTCAGCGAGTGCATCGGCCGGTACTTCTGATAGTGCTTCGACTAGTGCATCGGCCAACACTTATGAGAGCACTTCAGCGAGTGCATCGACCAGTGCTTCAGCCAGTACTTCTGAGAGTGCGTCGACTAGTGCATCGACCAGTTCTTCGGCGAGTACTTCGGCGGGTGCTTCGGCCAGCGGTTCTTCTGCCAGCGGTTCTTCTGTCTCAGCCAGCGCTTCTGCTAGTGCATCGACCAATTCTTCGACAAGTACGTCCACTAGCGGTTCGACGTCTTCTGGCAGCACCGGAAATGAAGTTTCAACTTCGACTTCGTACTCTGGAAGCGGAGCCAACGAAGCTGCCTCGGTTGGATCATCCACGACGTCTGGTGAAGGCTCTGACGAAGTTCGTAGCTCATCGGAGGGAGGCGATGTCACTGCCACCCCAACGTACACGTCTTCTTCCGGTTCTGCCGGGACTACCGATGCCACCGATACGTACAGCAGCAGGAGTACCACCGGATCGACGTCCGAGGAAGAAACTGTTGCTGATCTCCCAAGCGGCAAGGACGCTTTGATTCTCACGCCCAACACATCCACTGCATCCACAGTAGCCCCAATTGACGTTGGTTACTACACCCCCTCCGACCACGGATGGCCAGGATCTCGCTGATGTGATTGACATCACCATCCAGCCGACCGATTCCTCGAGCTCACCCGTTCCGGAGGAGACAACTGCTATGACGACGACACAGCCTTCTGTCCACAAAAGTTGTTAAGCAGCGTGACACGTCAAAGCCATAGGATCCTACGCATTTGCATATCTTGGCGTTGTTCTGCACAGTTAGAACGCGAATAATACACCGCTTGTTGAAGTTCACCGAACCAGTATGTTTTCTGAATGAATCCACGAACGCTGAAAAGGAAAAACAAATCGCAGTTAAGAATATCAATATCACCTGGCTCGGTCTAAGCGAAAGCCCCGCCCTCCACTCTTACGAGCGATGCCCAATCAACGGTTCATCTCGCCCGGTGACCCTAGCAAGCTGCTCCCATTGCGCCGGCGTGATGCTGATGATGCTTTGCGTCGACGCTGGCATTTCGGCATCGACCATTCCCTCGTGATTTTCTGTCACGATAAAAAAATCAGCAGATGAAAGTACTAAAACCGTGCAAAATAGGTGCGAACATACCCAGATACGGGAGTCCCGTAGACTCATCAATTCCGATTTCGGCAGAGCTGTTTCGCACGAGGAAGGACGTGTCGAATAGGTTTTCCACAGTCTGTTGCGTAGCAAACAAGTCAGCCACATAACACCTCTAAACAATGAAGACGAAACTACTACGCACCTGCGTGAAGCTCTTTGCATTAACCACGACCTCGAACAGCGACTGTCGGCGCCCGCCCTCGTTCAAAGCCGTCTGAAGCACCTCCAACCGCCGAGCCTGAGCGTCCTTGCGGTCTTTCTGCAAATGTCCACAATATAGCACCGTTCGTTTCAAAATATCCCAAAACTTTCTCAAAATCTGCTGTCGAACCTTGTTCGTGTACTCCGTCGGCTGCGCCTCCTGTGCGTTCACATCTTCCTGAACTCGCTTCGCCTTCTTCCTCTCCTTCCGCACCACCTCCGTGTCCATCAGTCCAAACCTAAAAAATAAAATAAAGGTTAACCTTCTAAACGCAAAATATCCAAATAAAATCCACAAACAAAACATACAAGAAGCTGATTTCCGGCACGGATCGGAAACACGCGCCAGCGGCCGCACCGAGCGTATTCCAGTCAAATTCCCCAGCCTGTGACTCCATGGCGCACACATCCCGCGTCGATCGGATTAAATCTGTCGTGTCGTACTGTAAAAAACCCAACAAATATCACATTAGCTTTTCAAATATTGTTACTTCACAAAAATAAAGTTTCACCTTTGTGAGGTCGCTCGAGCCCAGCGCCTGACTCTGCTTGGCTACTGCCACATTGAGCTCGTCCAGGTTGCTGGCGTCCAGGTTGGCTTCACGTGGGTAGCACACACTCTCGTACATCTGGTCCAGCTCCTGCGTGTGCGTGTCGAACGTGTCGCTCGTGAGCTTCGCCAAGTCATTGGCGTTCTCCTTGATGCTCTGAAGTAACTCGCGCTCTTTATAGCGCACTTGGCGTCGGTCCTTTTCCGTCAGCTGCGAGTTCTCCAGGAACCCCTTGCGGTTGCGGCCTGGTGGCTTGGAGCGACGAGACGTCGCGTCGTCATCGGATTCTGCTCGCTGCGTCTTCTGTTCCTCGTCGCTGTCGCTCACGTCCTGTGCGCGGCGCTTGCTCATGTTGCCTTTTACGCGTCAAAAAGTAATTGTGACGTTAAGACACTGAAGTACCACTTAAATGTTACTGAAGTGGCGGGGGACGATTTTGACGCCATTTTTGGAATTTGGTGTTTGGTGGCGGAGATGATTAGAGCAAGATGATTCAGATACTTTTGAACGGGCCGAAGCTGCTTGCTAGTCCCGTGGCTGAGACCCCGTACGTGTTGGCGTCCGCTGCGGTCGATTCACAGTCAAGTCCTTGAGAAGAACTCGTCAATGTAGCAAAATGATCCCCACATTCGGATAGAAACGTCACGTAATACTACATGTAGTAATTCAACTCCTGTCGCCCTTGTCAAGAAGGGGGGATGGATATCTCGGCTGCTTCGCCGTCCGGGCGAGAATAAATCTACTGAAGGCTGCTGCACTCGGCTTGGAGCCTGTTCGACGCTACCGTCGACGCCTTATCCAGTTAGTCATCGCCGCTGGCTGTTCATAGCTGCCTCCCTGTTTGTTTTGGCCCGCTGTCAAAAAGCCGAGCTCTGGTGCCTACAATTCCACAGCCAACGAGTCCCGATCACGTGCCGTGTTGTGCTGGTCGCTCGGTCGTCGTCCTAGTGACCTGCTGCCTGCACTCGGTCGGCGTTCCGTCGGATAGCCGCCTGATAAAATTGCCTCGTTCGAGTAGCTGGCTGGTGCCATGCCGACCAAATCGCCCGAGCTGTTGCGCATATGCACGGGAGCGAGACCGAGACCCACTCCTAACCTGTCAGTGCTGCCGCTGTTTGCCGAGTTCGCGTACATGGGCTTGAGCTCGTTCGTGAAGCTCCCGGAGCTGCCCGACCGCGCGTGGCTTCGGTTACTGATTGGTACCTGGGAAAACAACGTTGGGGTAGCACCGCCGCCAGGTCCAATGACATCCGGGCGTTGACGTGGGTATTGCTGCTGGTAGAAGCTGGCATCGGCCTGTTCGTCCTCGTTCTCGTACAGACGGTTGCGCGCCTTGCAGTAGCACGAAAGCACCGACACGACGGCCACCGTGAAGACCAGCACGCCACAGCAAATAATGAGCGCGATCTGCCACGTCTTCAGTCCATTATCGCTTGTGTCCGAAATGGCCGTACTTCCAGCCGCGCCTGCACTGTCACTCGAGCTGGAGCTGCTGCTTGTGGTCGCAGTCTTCGAAGAACTGCTCGTTGTGTCTGCAGAGGAAGAAGTCGAGTTGGACGACGCACCTGAAGTAGCAGCAGGAGACGTCGTAGAAGGCGCGTCTGAAAGCGTTAATACACCGGTCAGAACAAAGAAAAACAAGAAACGACACGTCGTCTCTTTACCTGTCGTAGTAGTAGATGACGACCCCGTCGTGGACTTTGACGACGCTGTGGACTTGGACGAAGTCGTGGACTTGGACGACGTATCACTGGCACTGGACGAGGCGACGGATTTGCTACCGGACGAATCCGACGAATACGTGCAGTCTCCGCAGTCCGTTCCGAAGGCGCAAGTGCCGTCGGTGCTGATCGCGTAGCCCACGACCGCCCCATTCGCCTGTGTGTAGCACTGGCCGCAGCTGCAGCTCCCTGATCCGGCGCGAGTCGCCCCCGAGCCGCTGCAGCTGCACCCGGCAGTTCCCCGGACCGAAGCCCGTCAACTCGGTCGTGTAGCAGATCTTGGCACACGCAGCGGCGTCCACTGGCAGCAAATAACAGCCGTTAACCTCCACTCAAAACCCGACACTTAACACTTAATTCCATTTCGAACCTTGAGAGAGCCACGTGGAGGACGCGACGGCGGCACTTAGCGCCGTCAAAAGGACCCTCGAGCGCATGTTTCCTCTCCTTTAAAAGGCTGGGAAATGGGTCTCTGCGGACTGTCGACCACAAAGTGAGAGGCGAGTTGGGCTTCCGCCGGAGCAGAAGGCGAAGCGGCTATGTGCGACGTACCTGCGCTGACCACAAAGCGACGACGTTTGTTTCCCGACTGCGGATTCAAAAAGTTGCGTTTGGCTGCTTGCGCTCGTTCTGTGATGGAGGAAACGGGGAGAGCGATAATGAAGCAGTAAGCAGCTCGGCGAGACATTCGGACCGTCTGGTGATATTAGCCAATCGCTGGCCACGCCCGTTCGAAAAGTCAGAGGTGACCCCCTCAGAACTGTTGCTGGCTGAACTTCATGGATCTGTGGCTACGGCAATTTATCCAGTAGTGCGTACAGCGCTGGTGACATGTTGGCACTTGCTTGACTCAGGCACTCGAGCCTTGAGTGCCTGCTTTGACTCGAAGCCTCTGAGACAGTTTGGACTGGTCCACTTCAACGTAATCGCGCGATTGTGGGTACCGCCCATGGCTGCAGCGGCAACTTCATGGTCGGTCAGCACTCTTGGCTGTGTAGCAGAGCTTTTATAGAGGCTGCTTGGGTCAGAGAGAGAAGCTGTTGCTGCGCCGATCCACATGACGTTAGTTACGGACAGCAACGGCTGCTTCAGTGTTGCTTGAAGCAAGAAGTCCACACAAGAACATGGACGGTTAGTGATGTCGCCGGCGCTGAATATTGTGGTCGGGGACAGCCTATCTGGATACTATCGCCAGGCTCGGCCTTTCCTAGTTGGATAGTCACTGCCCGCCACACGAGCTCGTGTCCATTTCGAGCGACCGCGGCAAAAACTACGTTCCAACTCCTTACAAAGTGACTTTACTTTATTATCTCATAGTTGAGTCGGTCGACTAATGTCCTCCTACAGATGGACAACTTTTGTGTCCACTCTCACTCGATTATCGTGATCCGCCCTTCCTGCTCCGGATACGACAGCAACCGCTTCTTCATCATAAAGTCGGCCACCACGTCGGGGACCTTGGCAGCTTCACGAAGGACCTCTCCCTTGAGCCAAGACGAACAGCCATCGCCTCCACCAGCGACGAACTTGGACGTGGCCACGATCAGCTCAGCGTCCAAGTCCACGGGCTCGTCGTTGTCGTTCACCATTCTTGTGATTGCTGGGGGCTTCGACACCATATCCACAGTAAACCTTAGCCCGGAAACGTGGGGTGCGACCCGCTCTGCTGCGGGTACTTGTACAGGTGCTGGATCAATGCGTCGCGTAGGTCACTGGCCTTGATCCGCACCACGACAGCAGGTCGTGGGAACGGCATCTCGTGCTTCAAAGTACCAATCGTAACGTTAGATTTCGCAGGGTACTCCTTGTCGCCGCGGATGAAGCCTCCGTTGATGAAGCCTACATCAGCGGCCAATTCAGTGCGTAGCGCATCTGCCACCAAGTTGCCTGCATTGCTTTCTCCAGCACGCAGAAGTGCAGTCCGCGTGGATAGCATCGATCCAAGAGTAGCCAACACGCGCGCGTTCTTCCCTGGATCGTCCTCACTCGCCATTGCACGCATGTATTTGAAGAGAATTTCTTGACAAGCTCGCTGCGGCGGCAGATGAGCGTTCGCGATCATACTCCACTGCGGCAAAACGGAAAGCCCACGTTCCGGGTGCTCCGCTGACCGAGTCAACAGGAACTCAAGCTTAGCCAGCCAAAAAGCGTTCTGTCCTGACTTGTGAATGAAAGTTTTTCCTTCGTAAAACGTGAACGGCTCATGGTCGTGTCCTCCAAGAATTAAATCGATACCTGGAACCCGACGAGCGAGCGTTTTGTCTTGTGATATCGACAGGTGTGTAAGTGCCAGGATAAAATCTGCTCCTTGGGCTTTCAATGACTCGACACAACGCCGAGATGTGGAGTGGACGTCGTCAAACTTGACGCTAGTGCCAGGGAAAGACAGCGTCGGCGTTTCCTCCGTGCATACCCCGAAAACTCCAAGCTTGAGACCATCTTTCAGCGTAATAATCTCCATGTCCACCACGTCATCAAAAATTGCATTTGATGCAGCGTCAAGGACATTGGAGCCAAACCACTTGGCCGTCGAGTCTTTCATCCGAGATTTGAGCTCGTCTGCACCAAAGTCGAACTCGTGGTTGCCCAGCACCACGTACTGGATGTCCAAATGGTTCATCAGCTCGATCATGTGAGCTCTGCAATACACAACGCAATATTTACATTAGTTAACTTAACATTTGCCTTATCAACCAATAGCAACGCACCCTTTGAAGCGCTCGGCCATTTCGGAGCCGGAGAGGAAGTCTCCGTTCAGCGTCACCAGCAGCGTCACGTCTTCCGGCAGCGAAGCTTTCTGTCTCTCCAGTAGTGTGGCGAACTCTGCAATTCCCCGTGGCCGTTTTCATTGGGGGTCATGTCGTACACGTCGTTCACGGATAAGATCACGAGTTTGGCGCTCTGGTCGCCTGTTCGCGGCTTCTGGTGCTCGGGATTCGCCGGAATTTGGTCAGGAGAAGCGTCCGGTGCAGTGGGCGAAGGCGGCAGCGGGTCGGTAGTCTCCGTCATGGCAACAGGCAGACGACGGGAGATGTGAGAGCTGTGGCTGAATCGGGAGTGCTGTAACGACAGCCAAAAGCTGAAGAAGGTGATGGATTTTATCAGCCAATGGCAGGGGCTTAATTTACTAAAGCGCGGCCTGATTGGATGAAAACCTGTTTTTGGTGGTCGACCGCTTTTATTTCATCTTTCGACACGCATGATTATATAATTCTTTAGAGAGAGGAACAGACTGTCTATTTAACTTTAATGTGTACAAGATGTCTGGAATTTCCTAAGCCAGGTTAGCAACGCCGGTGTCGGTATCCGATCCGGTGGTTGTACGTGGCTCACCGCTATCCGCGGTGCTTCTGTGGGTTGGCGCGCTATGAGACCCTGACACAGAAACAGTCTCGTGCCTCGAATCTTTGTGCGTGCTCGTCGCCGCTCCCTTGTGGCCAGAGCGCGGAGGTGTCGTAGCCCTGTCTTCCTATATTCGTTCACTGCGCCGTGTAGTGAAATCTCCTCGTGTGCATAACTACTCTGTTCCTTTGAATCCACAATGTGGTGATGCAAATGGACCTGAGTATCCACCAGATCCGTTTCCATTCGGCTTCGTAGAGCGTGGCGTCATCCCCAAACGCGACCCGGAGCCGAGCTTGGATGTTTTTTGACAGTGGAGGTGGAGATATCGATAAACAGTGCTGCTTGACAGTTGTAATTTGCTCTAGTGGCCATTGTTGCCCTGTCCAGTAGCCGATCAGCCACCTCCAGCATGCCTGAGCACTCGGACACTCCCAGAAGATGTGGTTCAGCGATTCTTTCTTTCCCGCGCAACCCGGTAGCTTTTTGCAGCTATTATCGTTTGCGCTCCCATCGTAATAAAGGTTGAGTTGCTTCGCGGCCAGTCTGTAGTTCACCCAGACTTGGTATTCCGTGATTGCGTTCCTGTGCGCCCATAGTTGTTTTGGAGTCTGCTGCATGACTCTGTTTTGAAAATCCTCCCGCTCCGCCGCTCCGGATAATTTCTCGATGACTCCGGTCAGCTCCTTCCCCAGCTCTTCTTTTGCTGTCGTAAATGCTTGTTTCTTCAAGGCTTTGAGAATGTGCTTGTTGGCAACGTTGCTGGACACCCTCCACGGGAATTTGTGGGCTCGCGGGTGTGCTGTCAGCACAATTCCTCCGTGGGTCTGGACCCTCTGAAGCGTCTCGATATCTCGCGATGCGGCTTTTTTTTTTACCATTGTTCACCTTCCAGTGTATCCCGTCGCTCATTTGGTCCAAAATTATACGACCTGCGGGTTCAGTTTGTGTAGCTGGTGCCACCACGTGTACTTGTCCCTTGTCGTTGTAAGTCCACCGGTATATCCTTTCCAGCTGTGGTGGCTGCCTGAGCTGCGCTATCTCTCCTACTGAGACTCGTTCTGCGATTTTCAGGACTGGGATCCCCATCAGTACCGCCCACCTCCTTAACTTAGGCAGCGTATGAAACTTGTTGTCCTCCGAGGCGGCTGGTATCGACACCGAGTAGGACAGAGGCCCCTGCCTCTCAATATGTAAGTCCTCGATGGTACACGGTCGGATCCTATGATATTTTTTGCTGGTTAGCATTGCACCCGCAGCATCTCGGATCCACGGGTTATCTGACCATTGATATGTTGGCCAGAAAATTTTCTCTTCAGCTGTCAGCTCCCAAGAAAGCGACGGCAGCGGTTCAAATAAGTGCAGGTGCAACTTTGTGTCATCTCGCCATGGGAATCCAATTCAGATCCGTATTGACTGACCCGCTCAAGTACTGCTATCTCCTCTTCCGGACCCAGCTTCAGTGTAGCTCCCATTATCGTTTGTAATTTGATACCTGTGATTTTGGCTGCTTTCGTTCGTGGGTTGAGCGTTTCTCGTGGGGTGATGATTACCTCGCCTCCCTCTTCACCGCCCCTAAAAGCCCATTGTCTCCAGGCCTCGAAGTACCTGTCTCCTTTCTGCGTCAGCCAAAGTATGGCGTGTTTCATCCTCTGTGCTTTCACCGCTACCGCGATCGATGCTAATCCCACTCCGTCTGCCGCTTTTGGTGCGTGCAACAGCCCTGGGTTCATCTTGTGCCTGCTCTTCTCTGTTGACGTCGAGTGACGCCACAGAAACTGTTTTTGGAGGTTGCGCAGCTCGGCTTCAGCCCACTGCGGAACGTCCAATACGGCTGCTGTAAACAATACTACTGGCAGCACGATGACATTTAGTATCGTCACCCGCATCGCGACAGAGTTCTCTATTTGTGCTGCCGTTGCCAATCGTCGGCGTATGTTCCGAATTCGACAGGCCCAGTTGTGATCAGTTAGCTCACCTGTGCCAACCTCATATCCTAAATATCGCGTTGTTGTCCCATGTTGGAGCACCGGTATTCCCATAAATTCCGTCAGCACAATCTCAGTGTTGAGAAATATGATCTTACTCTTGGCTGGCTGAACCCGTAAGCCCGAGAGGCAGCCAAAACGCTCCACAATCTCCATGACACTAGGTAGTTGCTCCGCTCGTTGTAAAAACACTGTGGAATCATCGACAAATGCCGAAAATGTGTGCTCAGATTCTGACTGTCCCGGAATTTGAAGCCCTTGTAACTCTTTATCTTGCGTTATGCTAGAGCCAGAATTTCCGCTGCCAGCAGAAATAACAGCGGGGCAAGCGGGCAACCCTGCCGAATCCCTGTTCGTACCCCCATCGGCTCCGATAACAATCCATTGACCAGGAATCTTGCTATTGTTAAGTCGTGGAGTTTTCTCAGCATGTCCACGAAAGCCTGCGAAAATCCAAATTTGAGGAGCACCAAGAATAGGAAGTCCCTCGCCACCGTGTCGTACGCCTTTTTAAAATCGAGTAAAAGAATTAACCGACTTAGGGCCGCAGCTAACTCCGGTTCACCCTCGCCGTTGCAAGCATAGCCATCATCATCATCACGGTTTTCATAATGTGTCTTCCGTTCACAAACCCTTGCTGTGTGTCTCCGATTGGCTTCCCCAATATTTTCTGAACTCGCTGTGCAATCACCTTGGCAAAAAATTGTATCCCGTTTGTAGGAGCGATATCGGCCTATAGTCCATAGCGTCATCTGAGTCACCTTTCTTTCTGAGTGGGATGATCAGTCCTTCTAAGACAGATGCTGGCGGCTCCGCTCCGTTTAGAAGTTCGTTCCCAATTGCGACCAGTGCTGGCGCTAGCACTGCTTGCGCATCTATGAAGAAATCGTTATTCAATCCGTCAGGCCCTGCTGCTTTGTGGCGATTGAGAGCTGATATCGCTGTGAGCACCTCCTGGATCGTAATTTCCCTCATCAGTAAATCATTGTCGTCCTTGTTGAGTTTCCGATCCTGCGGTATTTTCACGAAGTCGTCAAATTCTCGCTCTAAATCTGCTGTCGGAACCGAGCTGTGACTCTGACCTAGCACGGGTTTCCATTCTGCTGCAAACTTGTCTGCAATAGCATCCAACCACAATTCGAAAGTGTGTCCTGCAACGTTAATTTGAGGAGGGGTGAAATGACTTTCTGGGACCAAGCTTAGCTAATGCCTGTGGTTTAAGACCCGTGTGCTCCGCACACGGGCTTCAACTCAGGACCAACCACGGTCACATCTCGACCAACGTAGGGTTGTTTTACTTTGTCAGGGTTTAGGGTGAGGCAGGGCGATGTGTTTCCTGTGGACTCCTCCATCTTTTGAGGGTTTGGTGTTTCATGACTCCCGTCCTCGAGTTTCTGATATATTTACCTTGGCGCTTCTTTTAAATACGAATCGAGAATTAGCGTTGCTTTTAGGCTGTTTGCGTTGCACTAAGTGCTGTTGTGTTGTCGTTTTTAACGTTGCAGGAACGTCATTCCATAACTCTAGGGGTGAAAGTGCCGTGTCAGAAAAATCAAAATCAATGCTCTTGATTTCAGTTTCCTGCTTTGAGCACGGTTCTTTCAGGGGAGGAGCATCTAGTTTTCACCTAACTCTACTGGAGGATGTGACAGCTTCCGCAGGATTTCCAATGGTGATCCTGAGCGACACCTGTCTTTTGGCAATTTGATCATTACCGGTAGCCCCCCGGCATAAGGGTTAGGGGCATGCTAGATTTGAGTTTATCAGATTTTTATCAGGCCTTTGGGCGTATATCGGTGAGTAAATCCCAACCTGCTCATTTTGTGCAGCCCAACATAACGAAATTCCAGCACCACTCATGCTCTTCCCCATTTTCCCGACGCCAACTATTGAGCTCGCGCAAGTTGCTATGGCAGCCTCTCCCATCCCAGTAACGCCTAGGACATCACTTGTGCCAGGGCGCCTTGCCGCTGAAAATCACACGTACAACAGCAGCGCCAGTCCCATCACCAACCCTGCCTCCGACGAAGAGGAGTCTCTCTCGTCGCCACATAAGCTCCTGGTAGCAGCATGATTGATTAAGCCTTATGAACCACCACCCCTAGCAAGAAAAAGGAAATAACTTCACACCTGGAGAGGGCCTGTATTTAGCCTCAGCGTGGCTTGATGTATCCCAGGATCCAGTTGTTTGTGATGAGCAGAAGCTCGCAACGTTCTACATGACAGCTTCACGGAACGTTTGGAGCGAGCTGGGTTTGACAGCATCAGCGGACAACTAGCAGCTTGTAGACAAGATGGCGAACGCTTCAGGCTGCGTGCAACAAGTCTGCTGGTTGTTATGCAGCTATCTCCGCGCGCAAGGAGAGTGGAAAGGCTCTAGATGACAAAATTGTGGATGCTCATGTTGTGTACCGCGAGCTGAACGGCCGTGTGGTCTCTTCTTCGGCACTCACCGAAGTGGATCGAGTCATTGGCGTCTAAAAAGAGCTCTCGTAAACGCGGAAGTAGCACTTCCAGCGGCCCTGACACAGTCACAGCCGTCCCTACTGGTTCTGTCGTCTCTACCAATCGTCCGGTTGGCAGGAAAGTGCCCAAAAAGTCACTTGAGGTGGAACAAAGCTTAGTTGCGTTGGTGGAAAAGCTTTCAATATAATCCGAGACAAAGAATCGACATTTGAAGAAGGCTACAAGCGAGCAAACTATCCTCGCAATATGGAGGGGTGACACCAACTCAGCGTTGTTACTATGAGCTGAAGCAGGAGCAGATTCTAGCAGAGCTTAAAACCCAGCTAAACAAACAATAAATGTTAGCCGGTACTACTACCTTTCATCTGCCACAAATGCTCAACAAGATCTCCTCGCAACTTAAAGTGTTGTTGCTGGCTGCGAATGGTTCGGTAGAAAGTGGTCAAAATCATTTGTATGTTCATGGGAAGTGTGGGCAGTTGATGCGTTGTCGCAGTCGCACGGTAGGTTCTCCCTCGCTCGTCTTCAACAATCATGTTGTGAAGAATATTACACGCCTTCATAATGATGCTGAGGTCTGCGTGACTCCAGAAACGTGCAGGCCCTTTAACGATTGCCCACCTTAATTGTCGAACTCCAAAAGCCCGTTCAACGTCTTTTCTAGCGGCCTCTTGCTGTTTAACCAAGCTCTTTTGCTTGTTGTCCCTTGGAATAGGAATTGTCTGCACGAGCGTTGCCCACGGTGGATAAATTCCTGATGCATACATAACGTAGCTGCTTAGGTAAAACATATCAGAAGCACGAGCTCGTAAAATAAACTTACCGTCAGCTAAATAGTAGCCCATGTTGTACGTGTTGCCGTTGAGCTGGTAGTCGCAGGATGGTGTCTGCATGTTGGCGAGATCTGAGAAAAGCTCGGATCGATATAGCACGTTGATGTCATTATGCGACCCATGCATACCAAAGAAAGAATGCGAGAACCACAGGCAGGGTTCTGAAATACCCACTTTTTCGGAGACAGCTGGGTGGGTTTTAGACATGGCGTCGGTGGGTGGGTAAAATGGCCGGTTTTTTTTCCAACAGGAGGTTTTGTAGCATGTCGCTTGTAATCGCGTGGTTAGAAGGAATACCAGCACAAATTTGCACAGATTTGCAGCGGTTCGCAACGATTTGGGGCGGTTCAGAGCGAATTGAGGGCGGTTCAGGGTCAAAAGTGATTGTAGGCAAGCATCTGTAAAGCTCATGGTCTTCCTTTTTCCTTACTAAGTACGACTTTAACCCCCCAAAACAAACAACAACCTAAATTTGACAACGCTGGGTGGGTCGTTAATCAATTCCAAAACCCATTTATTCTAAAAACCCATTTGAGAACCCTGACCACAGGTCACTTGAGACTGCAGCCTCCAGAACAATAGTTGGCTTCGCTTCCCTATGTACTGGCCTGCCCACGCTATTGGACAGTTTTTTCAGCTCCAGTGCATACAATCCAAGCTGCCTAACATGCCAGCGAAACCTCTTTTGTCATGCATTTCAAGCAGCCGCTGGACATAAACTTCTGTCGGGGCTCGCAAGTACTCGTCTTCAAACACAGTTATGGCGGTAGAACAGAAGCGCTTGAGACTCTTGATCGCTGTGCTGTCACCTATTCTGATGTACTCGTTGACGGCATCAGCAGGCATGCCGTACGCGAGCTGGCGAATGACAGCAGTGCACTTTTGCAAGGCGGAAAGACCCATCTTTCCTGTGGCGTCAGCTCGCTGCTCGAAACTAGACGCGTCTACGACTTAGGCTAAGAATACACAGTTTTTTTATTCGTTGGTACTACGGTATTGTGATCGTCGAATGGTTTGTCCCTTCAAAAACGGGGCTATTTGGAGGAATAGGGTAATATCGAGCTAATGAAATGTGGCGGCGAGCCATGAATTCGGGGTATAATTCGAACTTGCGTCATTCTAATCTCAGCAGAAATTGATTGGCGAGGGGCCAGTCATTATGTAGCCGAGCGAAGCAATATACTCGGCAGACTTTCGTTGGCGGGCTATCACGCTGCACTATGTGTACAGCGTCCCGTGTGAGCAAGTTGGTCATATTTGGCGTTTCCGGGCGCACAGTGCGTCGGTGGTACAAGACGTTTAAGTCAAGCGGCCACGTACTACCAGACAAACATGTCCCGGCCCGAGTGCGCGACCCCCATCAATCCGTCTTGTGACGTTTCCCGTCAATCGCCGTAGTCCCGACCGGTCTTGGCCGTTGCTTATGCCATCTTCGCCTGAATTTCTCGCGTTTGTTCGCGCCTACGTGAAGCAACACCCCTTCTTATACATAGAGGAGCTACAATTGGAGCTACGGGCCAGGTTCGGCACTACAAGAGCAGGATTGTCAGCTTCAAGCATCCTACGCGTCCTAAACTTTGACCTTGGCCTGAGCAGAAATGTTTTGGTGCGTCGCGCATGCGAGGCCTTCTCTCGTGAGATCGGAGCGTTCATGGCAAAAATGCGGTGTCGGTACACAGATCCTGAGCAGTACGTCTTCGCGGATGAGACGTCGAAGAACGGCCTAGACAAAATTTGCACGCGCAGTGTTAGAAATTAAACATACTTGCCTATTTGTTGCCTAAATTTTATCGATCTAGTCGTTCATATGTTTGATATCCCCCATGCTGACAGCAGGTTCACGTGTAGGTTGCTTTGTGCATCTACATGTGTCTGTGGAAGCAAGGCATTGCTGCTTGCGGCTCGTTGTGATCTTCTAGGCTTATTTTTCATTGAAGCGCGTATTAAATTGAAAGTAGCCGTCGATGAGATCATGCAAACCCGTGCGTTTCTCCGCAATGCCGCCCGAGCGGCGGCTGGCGGTGGATACACCTCGTCCGTCCAATGGGCAGAAAAATCATCCCAAAGATGGAGAACGGGATCCGCCTCTTTTTGTCCGCAAAAGGATAGTAAAGAAACGCGACTGGCAGCTCCGTATTCCACCAAGCGGAAATGTTGCCGTACATTTGCACGCCCAGCAAAGTCTGTAGAGCCTTCATCTGTAGCCAGAGAGTATCTCCAAAGCCGTGCTGCGCCCCATGATTGTACGCAGGTCTTTCAGGTATCTTAGATGGGTTGGGTTTCACGACGTAAAATGGGTCGTCGTGGAGTCGTCGAGAAAAATGTCAGTAAAGCGCTCCTTGTCCTTCCCTCCACAGTGCACCCACACCGTTTTCTTTCCCCGTTTGTTGACAGTTTGCTGGGGAGATACTTAAAACAGATGCTATTTTGGTCAGTATTGAAGACTTTGTCAACACCAAGCTCAAGCTTCGTCTTTTGCACATCAAGCCAGAATTGGCGCGCTGCCTCTTCCATTTCAGCGGGGCTTTATGATCTTGGCGAGTCTTGTCCCGTAGAGAAAGGCCAGGACCAGCTTCCCTCAAAAATGCCGTCTTGGACACCAGGTTCTTTAGCAACGTCCTTGACATGAGCCTGAAAACTGTTTCACCTTCGCCCCGAAGAGGATTTACCCATTCTATCAGGCCTTCTTCAGCTGTAGCTGAAAGAGTCGTTGCAGTTCCTCTTTTTCCTTGCTGCCTTGAGAGTTGCTGTGGATGCACCACGAGCCATAATTTCAATGTGGCTTCTTTCCTGCTATAAGCGTAGATGCGTTTGCGCTGAGTTTCGCGTTTCTTAGTGTTGAGGTGGGTGTAGTATTTGTCAAGCGTTGCTGGCATGCCGGCTTCTTTCAGGAAGTTTATCATCTCGAGTTTCTTAAAAACGGCTCGCAATTCTTGCTATACCTGGACGAGTGGCGCCCTTCGCTGCGTGATGTGCGCTTGCGACCTCGTGCCATCTTGACGTCTGGTTAACGCGAGGAAAGGTTTGCTTCGCGCACCGGTTTTTCCTAATCTGGTCCATGATAGTGTGTTAAAATATAACTGTGTCTGTTTTACCAAATGATCAACAGTCAAGGTTTTATAACTTGGCTACATTAATTTGATTGGCTAATAAGGATATCTGCTTGTACAGAACGTCCGGATGCACATATGATGGAGCAGTGTCGGCTGGGCGTAGTCTGACGAGAAAAAAGCTGTGAAAACACGACGTCTGTGAGACACTGACTGTGTCTAGTGTGGTATTGTAATACACATAAATCCGTCAGATAATTGGGTTCTTAATAAACACACACAACAATCGCCGAGTTAAGTCGGCGGTTGAAGACAGTGCTGAGTTGCCCCAGCGGTTCGGCCTTTCTAGGACAGTAGTGTCTCGCTTCACCGAGACCAGGCAACCAAGCCAATAGTTCGCTAGAAGTCAGGTGAGCTGACTGACTTCCTGTCTTCTCTTCAAAGAGCCTGTGTCCGCTACCAAAGGGTGGGCGACGGCGCGCGAGTGCTTTACAGGTCACCGAGTGCAAATGCTACTCGGACGAACGATGCACGGGCTGTTCGGCGTATCGACCCGCTGAGTTCGCGGGTTTTGTTGGGTCGCAACGAAGCCAAAGCGGACAAAGTGAAACACCCTTCTTGGGCCACTTATCCTCTTGGCGCTACCAGTGGTCAACTCCTACAAGCTATGCCTCTCGAAGTTGATGGCAGGCATAATCCAGCCCACGCAGGGACTTACCGGAAAAGTATACGCTGTTCTTGTTCTTAGAAAGTTCTGCTCTGTTTGTATGTTATGTCTGATGGGCTATAAAGCCCTTTCCTAATAGGTCCTATACAAATATCTAGTGAAATGAAGTGGTTTCGGATCGTTAGCCGAGCTCACCGACCCTTCAGCTGAGTTACAACTAACCAACTAACCTTTCAGCTGAATCTAATTAACCAACTCTGCTTGGATCGTGAAACTCCCAATTGACCCAGCCGAGTCCAGTCGGCTTTCGGCTCCAGCCGAGTCGAGTCGAACTCGGCTCTCAGCTGAGTTGGGTCCGCTTAGCCTCTAGCTGAGTCGAGTCAGCTTTATCTCCAGCTGATTCGACGTGGCTTCTTGCTCCAGCTGAGTCTAGTCAGCTTCTGCTCCAGCCGAGTTCCCTCGACTTCTGACTTCAGCCGAGTCTAGTACCGTAAATCCTGAGTTTTGATTATTCAGCCTATACTGGGGTACCGTGATCATTAGCTTCACGGACGAGTTGGGTGCCGTCACACAATTTTGACTTGGATTACACCACACTAGTGCTCACATCGGCTGCTACAATGAGTGTATATAAATTGCTGACGGAGGGCCAAGCGATGGGATATCTGAGAACGGAGACTGATTATGATGCCTTTTACTATGAGAGAGTTCCTACGAAGAGACCCGTGAGCAGAGATTGACAGTAGTTCTCTGGATTTCATCCAGAGTCCTACACGGGATTGCAATGAGATCAAAATCCGATATTAATGAAAGCCCCGTTGTATCCGATTGCATTTAAATCGATAGAGCTCCTAAAAAGCTCGAATATACAATACCTTTACAAATATTTATTTTATCTAGTGAATGTTGACCGTCCCGGTACAAGCAACATTCATTTTTCCTTTTGGTTTTGATTAACCTTCCAGATCTTTCACGGATTTTTATTTTATCCAGTGAATGTTGACCCATCCGCATAGAAACAACAACACGCAAAACAAAACCAGCAGCTGCATTTTTAGATTCTACTTTTCGTCTACCAGCTCAGGAGTCTCCAGTTACGGTGACCACTTTTCACCACGAGCCGCGAATCTCTAGTCAGAAGAATTACGGCAGCACCAGCATTACATTTGAGCTCCTGCACTATAATAGGTTTAGCCATCATGATTACTGGCTTCTTTTGAACGCTGCAATAGATGCAACGTCGCACTATTCCTAGCGTATATGCTCTGCATGTAGAATTTCTAGCCGTTTAACCTCCTGCTCACTTTCAAGTGGTTAATAATTACTTGTGCTTGTTATGAAATATTGGCCAAGCATACTGTCATCTTGTTAACCTTGAGACTGGTTCTTCCATCACTTAGTCTTATTACTGTTCGCAGTCCTTAACGTTACTAGCGGCCCGCTGTGATCCTTCACTTAGTTTAGTTTTTCTTACCGCTTACGCTACAATACCTAAACTACGTCAAGCCCAAAGCCACAACGTTAGCAGAAGCAATTCCGTTTTTGTTTACCTTCCTTCATAGTCTGACAATTTGAGCCAATTAGAACTAGTAAACGCTGTTTGGAAGAGGAGCCCCTCCTGCGGACAGCACCACCCGCGCGATGATGGTCTTTGGGGCGAAAGGAGCTCACTTCTCCGTTTGCCAACGACTGAGCGCATCGGTCTATTAGAGGGCATTTTAGAGAATAAGTAAACAAGTCTTTGAGCTACAACACTGTGTTTCAACATTTCAAGTTTGAGAACTCGACAATGTCTAAGAACAGCAACGGAAGATTTGCGGGGCCGAAGTTCAACGGAAAGTCGGGCGACTTCTAGCGTTGGAGGGATGCCGTGCCGGCGCATCTGACAAGTCTGTCAAATCACCGCCGCGTCCCTGAGATTCATGCCGGACGTCTGCCGCCCTTCTCGTGTACGCGGATTTGCTGCCTCGGCCTGTC
Source organism: Phytophthora syringae (assembly GCA_012656105.1). Lineage (NCBI taxonomy): Eukaryota > Oomycota > Peronosporomycetes > Peronosporales > Peronosporaceae > Phytophthora > Phytophthora syringae. The sequence goes on along the minus strand of JAAKBD010000193.1, from coordinate 177,053 downwards.
CAAGTCACTGCAGAGCCGGGGGCTGATGCTTCGGATGATGAGCGTAAACAACACGCCCTCGAGCACGCATTTATGGATGAGCAAGAGTCCTATCTACGGGACATGTTCAGCCAGACGTTGCCGCATGGCTATATGACGCAGCTGAGCACGCCGCTCGCGTCCCAGCCGGTGTCGGCTATCTGGCAGCAACTTGAGACTGATTTCGGCCAAAACAATGCCATGGGCATGGTCGACACGATCCAGGAGTTTGAGACTGCCCTGGCTATGGATTTTGGAAGCGTGGCCGAGCTGTTTCAACGACTTCCGTCGGTTCGTAACCGACTTAACCGTCAAGGACAAGATACACTGGGGGTGCGCCCAGTCAACTGATGATTGGCAAGGTGCTGTCTCGGCTGCTAAGCCATCTGTGGGGGCCAAGCGTCGCGTTTGCTCCCGAGGAATTCACCTTGGAAAAGGTGGAGCAAAACATGAAGGACATCTTTGGGAACAAGAGCCGGGCTGAGATCCAAGCTATGGGAAAAACTAGCGGGCAGCCGGCTCGTGTGCCGATGCCAGTCAATTACGCGGCAAAGGCCACTTATGGCGCCAAAACGGGCCGTCAAAGAGATCGGGAAGCGAAAGGCTGCGCCGCTGACAATGGACGATGAACGTGCGAACGCCTGCTTCTATTGCAACGGAGTTCACAACGACATGAATGGAATTGGACGGCACTTGCGTGATTGCCCCAAGAGAAAGGAGGATATGGCCAATGGTGTCGGCCGCAAGAACATCTACAGAGAGCCACACCGGCTGAATATTAGGATAAGCGATCATGCTCGGGTGCAGGAAGTTCAGCCTGCAAAGGTGCCGGCCAGCAAGTAGATCCCGGTGGACGCTGCGGCTATCCAACGTCTGCAATTTTCGGATGAGACGCCAAGTCCGGCAGACGATGTGCAGATGACGCCAGCCTCAGGTGGCCTGTCAAGCACACCCGAAGCGACAACACCGGCTTCCCCGGCTGTGTCCAACTCGGTGCTGGACGAAAGTGACGACGACATGAACGATTTCGACGGGCTATTGGTCAAGCCAGCCAACAGCGGGGCTGTCACGTCTGGTGCTGAAGAACTGGAAGAGAAGCGGCAGACCTTCGAAGAAAAGGTGAGTCAATTGTATCCGTTTCTGTTGAAGCCACTTATTGAGCTAACATATGACTGTTGGGTTTTGGATACAGGATGCGGGTACGGACTAAGTGGAAACACGTCTGTCTTCGTGGCGAAGCAGCCCAACTCAGACTACGTGTTTACATTTGGACAGGGCACTAAACTGAGAAATACATTTGTTTGTACTGTTAAATTGTCTCTTATGGGTCCAACTGGGGTAAAATCAATTCAATTTGGTAATATTGCATTAGTACCACAGGCAAATTCAAATATTTTGAGTGAATATTGGATTAAAAAGGCTGGCTATCAGATTATTGCCAGTAATAGTGGCTTATACAAATTTATATTATGGAAACACAAATTGTGTTTGTTGCCAAGGCATTTAATAGAGCATACTATGTGCAATCATGTACAGTAAAAGAAAGGCAACAAGCATGCAACGCCATAAAGGCAATGCCCTGCAAGCCACTGGCACTTCCAAATTTGAGCAGAACCGAGAGCCCCATGAAAGAATGGCATGTGCGATTTGAGCATGTGAACAAAGACAAATTGATAGACATGATGAGCAACCAGCTAGTGAAAGGCATACCATATGCACAGAGCGCAAGCTGCGGAAGGTAAACTTCTTTTGCACAACATGTGCTGAGATGAACATGAAGAGGATGTCTTACAGAAATCTAAAGGGCATTCGGGACGAGCAACCAATAAGCACCATCCACATGGACAGAAATGGTGCGATGAAGACAATGGGTGTGTATGGGACTGTGGGAACTATAAGATTTTTCTTAGTATAATTGATGACCAATCGTCGTGGCGATGGACGTATGTTCTCCATAACAAGGGAGAGGTCAACGAAAAGGTTAAGACGCTACTCTCAGAACTAGAGCGCGAGGGAAAATTTAAGATTAGGTGCATCAGATCGGATGAAGGCACATAATTTGGGAACCAGGCATTCAAAACATTTTGCAAAGGCAAAGGGAGTGCCTTCCAATTATCGAACACGTACTGCCCAGAAGAAAATGGAGCAGCAGAACGGGATCACCAGACAAAAATGAGCAAAGTGCGCTGCGCGCTGAAAGATGCGAACATGGCCGGCAATAAGACACCATATGAAATGATCCTGGGTAAAGCACCGGATATTAGGGATCTGCACATCTGGGGAAGCTTGTGCTTTACACATGTACCCGTAGAGCGTCGGAAAGATAAGAAACTATCTGCTCGCGCCATTAAGTGCCGATTCCTGGGGATTTCGGAAGAGTACACAGGCTACCGGCTTTTAAATGTGTATAACAACCGGTTTATCCACTCGCGGAATGTGCTGTTTGATACACAGCACAATGCCGATATCGTGCTACGGGCTTTTGGCAAAGAAGCAGCAGCGAGCGATGCCCTTGATATAACTACCCAATCAGTGGGAGAAACGAACCCACAACAGGGGACTGTAGGGACAGTGGGAGCTTCTAAAGAGAAGCGAGGATTAGTGGAAGCAGTGGGAGCAGCTGATAAACCAACAAAACGACCGCTTCGTGAGACAAAACGATCGGCTCCATCTGGAGACTACAAGTGCTACCAGACACAATTGGATAAGACCGTTGCGGAAGACGCGGCACTAAACAAAATCCCGAACCCCACAAAATCTGAAAGCGGGCCATATAGCAAAAAGTGGCGACAGGCACTAGATCTTGAGTTCAACTCCTTGATCGACAATGGAACGTGGAAGCTAGTCCAGCTACCGCCTGGTCGAAAGGCACAACCGTGCCATTGGGTACTAGTGGTTAAATACCATGCGAATGGTGTCGTAGAACGATTATGCGCGACTTGTTGCAAAGGGAACCACCAAGAGTTTGGTGTTGACTGTGACGAAGTCTATGCACCTGTGGCTAGGTTCGAGTCGCTGCGACTTGTCCTAGCAATAGGCACCATATTGGATTGCCACATTCATCAGATGAATGTGCACACTGCCTTTCTGAACGGTTCCATGGTCGGGGACGTTCGGATTCATATGAGACAGCCACCAGGATATCATGCTCCCGGAAAGGCGGGGTGTGTATGTGAGCTTCAGAAGAGTATCTTCGGGCTTAAGCAAGCGCCCAGACTTTGGTACAAGGTACTCCACCAATTTCTGACAGGATTGGGTTGTGTACGATGCAACAAGGTGTTTTGTATCTATGTACAAAAAGTGGGAGATGAATGGGTCATTATTGTGGTATATGTCGATGACCGGAGGATAATGTTGAAAAGCATGCGACTGATTAACAAAGTCAAAGCGAACTTATAAATGAGATTTAAGATGAATGACTTAGGGTTTAGGAGATATCCATTACATTCTGAAGATGGAAGTCCGACGGAATAGAGCGGAGAAGACGATGTCTATCTCGCAAAACCAGTATATATTGGAATTACTGAAGAAATACCTCACGGAGGTGTCCAATGTGGACCTCAGTGGTCGACTTATCGCCCTCAGCTCGGCTGTGAACGAAGATGTCGTCGAAGTAGGTCTGCGCAAAGCGCCTCAACGGCGGAAGAGTTGGGTCACCAAGCGATTAAACGTCGCTGGTGCGTTAGGTAGCCCTTGGGGCATAACTAACCATTCACACAACATCCCACTGGGAGTGCCCACAGCGGTGAGGGGAATATCCGATTCCCGCATCAGTAGATGATAATATCCATCGACCATGTCGAGCGCGCTGAACACGGCGCAACCCGCCATGTTGTTCTGCAACACATTCTTCCTCGGGATAGGCGTAGACGCCGGTATGGTCGCCGCGATCAACTTGTTGAAAGCGTGCACCATGCGCCACTTCCAATTGGGTTTGCGCACACAGAACGTCGGGGACGAATGTGGCGACATGGACTCGCGTACCATGCCAGCGGCATGCTTCGCTGCGAAGAAGGCGTCGATCACATCGACCCTGCTCCTTCGGAAGCGGCCATTGCCGCGTCGTGCAGTACTTGGTACCCGGCTCCAGATCGATTTCATGGCGGACGCCTCGATCTGGGGCAACACTGACGGAGGGTCTGCCGAGACCACATCCGAAAACTCCTTCAACAAAGGATACTAGGGATCCGCGGGGTCTTTCAAGATTGCCGTGCCGTAGCGGCGTTGTCTCTTGGAGACTCGTTCCTCTTCGAGCACGTCTGTATCCATGACATACGAGCTATTCAGCTCCACTGAGTCGTTTTCACGACGAAGGAGGACTAAGTCTTCAAGTTCTCCCGCTTTTAGCGACTCGAGAAACTCAACATATGAGAGCTCTTCCAGAGCGAGAAGCTCCCACAGCTCGGGGACAGGAGTTAGCTCCACTCCTTCCCGGCGGGTACCCGTTAGGGCATCTACGACCACCATAGTGGACTTCTCCCCCATAGGGGCCTCGGACGGGACACAGTCCAACTGCGTGCCGTTGCTCGTGTGGGAGCCTCTGCTCTACCACCTGCAGTTGCGCGACGACCTTCGTCTACGTCTTCCTGCGCGACCAAAGCTGAACCAGCTTGTACGCGTTGTGTAGTGGGAGCCCGTGCTCGACCACCTTCTAGTTCGGGAACGAACACTTCTTCAGCCGATCCGGCAAAGTGACGTTCACCCGGTGCTCATGCACGAACCCGTTGCGGGATGAGGAGGGGACATGACCCGCCAAAGCTCTATCCGCTAAGGGTTTGTGACTAGCACCAATGGTGCGACTACGCCAGTCGATCCACGGCTCATGATTTGCAGTTCAAGGCATACCGAGGATCAGGTCGTACCGCTCGTCCATGTCGAGGACAATGAACGGTTCAACCGAATTGAAGTCGTCAAATTTGACAGCCAGAGGGAGGAGAACCTTCCGCGTCGATACAATCGAACCAGTCGCTAGACGAACAGACACTTTGCTATTACTCTTAGAGTCTTCTAAAGCTTTAGCATATAATGCGCTGTTCCTAGCCACACTAGTTTTCGTTGCGAAATTTTACGGCGCACCTGAGTCGATCAGGATGGTCATAGGCTCTTCATACCCTTTGATGCTGGCGGTGACGACCACAAGGTTAGACCGCGAGGCGGCCACCGAGAGGAACAACAGTTCCGTCTCCGGGACTTTCTCTCCAGGACGGGGAGGTGGCGAGGCCACCGTCGTCTTGGAAGAGCGAAGTCTCCCAGCAGGGAGTCCCGCGCCTACTGGGAGTCGCCGTTTTCCGCCGTCGCGGACTCAATGACATTGAGCGACGGCGACGCCGAGTTGGCCTTGCCATGGCTGACGCGCCACGGATTCGTCGGGCAGTTGCGACGGAAGTGACCCATCTGGTTACAACCGAAGCATCTGCCACTTGCTCGAGGCTTCTTCGAACGCGCCGACACCGCCGAGGATATCTCCATGGGAACAGGGCCTTCGGCTACGTCCGAGGGACCCACATGGTCATGTGCGGATCGCACACAAAGGTCCTTCAGAAGAGCGAGGTGTACAGCTTCATTGAAGGTCTTGGGTTGGGGCGGAACAGCTCCGTCCGAACTCCGTCCGAACCGGACCCGTGCGGACACCGTCACCTTGACATCCTCCGAGAGAGGAGCGCCGGTCATCGCCGCCTCCAGGTTCTCCAACTCCATGACATAGTCTTGAGTGTGCGTTTGCATTGCTTGCACCGCACGAACAGGGAGCGATGGCGATACGCCACATTGGCAAGCAGAAACTGCTGCCTGAGTTCTTGTTCCATGAACGACCATGAGGAGAAATAGCCTGGAGACAAAGTCTCGCGGGCCATAGCCGATGCTCGAGCTCGACCTCCAAGGTTAGAGAGAGTGCGAAAGCGACCTGCGATCTCGCGTCGTAGATCTGTCCCGCGCTCAGCGCGATCTCGATCTCGCGGATCCAGAACACGAGGCTATCAGCCTCTTTTCCATCAAACTTGGGAACCGTCATCTTGACTTCCGTCGTCGACGGCTGTCGTGGAGTAGACGCGGCCTCGTTCTGCGCGGCGGCATGAGCAGCGCTCTGCGCCGCTTCGGCTCGCACGGTTGCGCGCGCCGCTTCTTGAGCAGCCATGCTCACGTGAGCAATGAGTGACGACTCGTACTTGTCGAACCACTCCACGCGGGCCCTCTGTTCTTCCGGAGGATGCGAGGGAATCAAGCGAAAGCCTGCTAGCCCAGGAGGTTCACCATCTTCTCCAACGTGACAGTGGGTATCTGAGAGGTGAGGGAAGTCCTGGCGGGCTGGCATCCTGCTCTCTGAGTCTTCCATACTCAAAGAGTCCTTAACCGTTGTAGTAATTCGCGACGGTGACGGGAATGACTACAAGTGCTACCAGGTGTGACGGGGTCGCACGCACCTTGTGCTCTGAGGAAGCGAAGCTTCTAACCGCGACAGACGCCTTGCGTCTCTGTCGTCTATCGCACGAGGAAATCCTTGCTTTCCGGGGTCGTTCCAAACGACTTGCGATCTTCCAGGTTAGAGTTAAACTGATTCTTTATTTACTTTGCTCAATAGTTCCTAGATACTGTAAACTGCCTAATTAATGCCTCCCTGAAGTCACTAGTTCGAAATGAGTGGCTCTCAAGCTATACCGCCTTCCCTAAGAACGAAACGTACTTAGTCGACTAATGGTTGTACCTCAGGTGTGTGTGTCCAACACCATGTACCCATGTACCTATGTGTACCATGTACCCATGTACCAGTGTAGCCATGTGTGACACACACCATATTCTAGAATTGGTCACAGACCATCAGTCGGGCTCCGCCCTATTACATGAGAGGTTCCCGAGGTGCAAGATGCCTATAACATTGCCCCTCACTTCTTCTCTATGAATGAAAAATATAAATTGGTCAACTGGCCACTTGTCCACTTCCGGTGTACCGGGCAAAAATCACGCACGGTTCGCGCAGTCTGGTAGCCGTGTCCACTTCCGGTGTACCGACGCAAAAACACGCACGGCTCGCGCAGTCTGGTAGCCGTGTGCTAGGACGCAACAGTCGGCACAAGACCAGCTGTCCGCATTTTGCTGCATCATTGGCTGCCTACTAGATCACAAAACAAGAGATGCCTCGCAACTTTAAACAACCCTTGCAATAGCTAGGATATTAATGATCTTACTTGCTTATCGGCGCAAGGCTCAGTGACATTAGGACTGAACAAACACTACATGAAAGCCTCGTTGATGCAGTTTTGTTCAGATCACGATTTATGAACGATTAAACTGACCCACCAATCAGACTAGTGTCTCTACGCATTGACTGAATTGCGTCAGAATCCTACTGCGAGCTTGATGTCGAGAAGGACGACGAGAAATAAAGTCGCGTCCGAATGTTTTGGTCGGCAGCAATACGTGCGTCACAGCGGCAACGGTGTCGCCGCTGAACCGAAACACGTCTAGTCCGCTCCCGCTCAGCTATCGCCGCGTAGCGCCCAATCACCGTCCGATAGAATCGGCCATCGTCCAATCTGAGAGGGTCAATGTCGGCATGAAAGTTTGTTAATGCAAAGCACGTTCGAGTTAACATATGAGACAGCGCAGAAGAAAATGATGATAATCAACATTTTAGTGTTTTCGAAAAAATCGGCTTCAAAGATAGGCTGGCTTTTTCGGACATAAGTGAATTTCTCAGGAGGGAGGTTTTCTCAAATCTCAAAATTTGGCATCGGTGTATCGACAGAGAGCAATGGAGCTACTGGCAGCTTACGCCGACGCGGCCGCGGGCCTACACGACGGCACGTCGTCCGGGGAAGAAAGCGGTGATGCCAGCGCTGACAGCGAGTTCACCCCAGACTCTGATGACGACTCAGAAGCCGCGCAATTGAGTGGAGCAGAGCTAATGGCACCGAGCGACGAGGACGGCAGCGAAGTTTCAGATGAGGACACAAGGATCCTTTTGATTAGCGACGATCTTCGGGAGGAGGTGACGCGGTGATTCATGATGATCCTTGTGAGAGGAAGTGTTGGGAGGGCAAGGCCATGGAGTTGGAGCAGTTCCTGTGTTCGCTATCGCAGATTACAACGGGGAGAGGAAGCAGGGCATTATGACCTCATTGGCGCTTTTGATGGAGACGGATACTATAGTACGTCACCGTGGCTATGGTTTGCGGCAGCAATTCAGCTTCTACCTACCACTGGTTGGACATGTGTGTCGCACAGCTTGGTCTTCGGGCTACAGAGTGTCGTCACCAACAATCACTCGCTACAGGGCTCGAATCATGGACGGAACGTTTTCTGTCAAGGCGCACGGGAACCGTCTAAACCAAAACGCTAGCGCTGTGGACTTGAAGTGGTTGGTGAAATGGTTCGAGAGTTTTGCGAATGACGTGGGTGATGCGGTGCCTGTACGAGTGCGAAAGCAAGAAACGGTCAGCGGAGTGGTGAAACTTCATTACTCGGACGCGGATTACACGCTGCTTCCAGCCTATTTTACTTGGGCCCAATTGTACCGAGAAATGCACAACTACGTCAAGGAAATTGCTCTTTGCGTGCGGGAGCCGAGGCCAAGTACGTTTCGACAGTACCTGAAGAAGTTGTGCCCCAAGATTCTAATCAGGTCTCCACGCAGCAACGTGTGTGACATCTGCAATATTTACTGGACTCGAATGCGCAGTGGAGCTACGGCATTGGAGATGGAAGCTTTTGGTGATCATACTGCAGCAGCTCGGAGCTTGAGGTAAGGCAACTATGCTCATTTTGATCTGCTGGGTATATTAGATGGAGGATACTCACATCAATTTCATTTGCTTGCCGTTCTAGAGAGGCGTACAAGGCTGATCTAGCTGCAATCAGCGACGAACATGCAGTGATTATTAACGACTACAGCCAGGACCTCACGTTGCCAAGTGTCAGCAGCACCCCGTCCCAGTGGTATTTCCTTTCACTGTTCAGTGTGAACATGTTTGGCATTTACTACGCCAAGAAAGGGATCCAGTACAACTACCTGTATGACGAGACGGTCGCAGGCAAAGGGTCTGATGAAGTGAACTCCCTGCTTCACCATTTCATCCGACGTATCTTGCTGCATAATGGGTATCGGACGCTGACGATTTACGCGGACAATTGCGGCGGGCAAAACAAAAACAGCTTCGTGGTGGGAATACTGCTAGCATTGGTTCATATGGGTGATCTGGATGCCGTGGAGTTGAAATTCTTCGTCAAGGGACACACCAAGAACGCGGTGGACCGCAAATTCGGGCATGTACGTAAGCATATTGCCCGTGTCGACATTTGGACCATGGGTCCGCCTCTCGAAGCTGTGAACGACGCCTCATCGACCTCTGCTCTTGTACACGTCCCCAAGGAGAACGATATTTTCAAAGAGTACCGAAACGTTGTGGGGGACGCGTACAAGAAGTTGAAAGACATTCAGAAGTTCCAGATTTTTTGATGCATGAAGGAAAGCCAGGGGTTGTAGTTTGCAAGAAGGGGCCTGAGTCAGACGAAGTGGTCCAAGACCTTTGCAGGAAGTACGATGACATTCCGACGGACAGTACGCGGGTCCGGGTGCTCTTTGACACGGATCTCCATTCCCTGCCCAACCCACTGCCGAATTCTGAGAAGATCCAGACCATCTACAACAAGGTTCGACGCTATGTCCCGGAGGAGTTCCAAAACGACCCGCTGTACGACCCTCCTAACGATGAAGATGAAATTAAGGCGAAGGCAATTCAGAAAGAGCGGGCGACTAAACGCAAGACTGGAGCAGCGAAGAAGAAACATGAGCAGGTCATCGCGAAAGAAAGAGCGTCTCAGGTCGCCGAGGCGATGGAGGTTGAGCAGAAGGGAGCGGAGCAAGAAGTCGAGGAGGAAACTAAGGCTGGGGGTGGTGGGGATGCTGCTGCTGTGAAGCCTGCCACTCCGGCGAAGAAGCGGGCCCGCAAAGCAAGTTCTTGAAACGAATGTGGACAAGATTAGTTAGGCGCAGAGCGGAATGATCCTAGTAGCCCAACATCTCAAAATTCAGAAAAAATCAAAATATACATTCGATTTTTGCAAAGACGCAAAGACGTGATTTAAAAAAGGCACGATCTAAGTAGGAAGGTCTCGGACTTAGGCTCTGGGAGGGGCGCAATCGAACCACAGGGAGATTTAAACCCTAGACCACTAATAAAACAAAATCGGTCGGGCTGGTTCGGAGAAGGCAAGCTTTTTAAAGCAACCTTGCTCCAAAACGGCTGAATGATTTTTTGTAGTTGGGCTCATTCGATAGAGGAGATCACCCTCGTTACGGTGGTGTGCCCAGTTTGCAAAGTATCGAATGGTTAACTAGAATTCTTTTGTTTTGCGCAGCCTTAAATCAAATGAGGACTCGTTCCACTTAAACGTACTGTGCATGATCTTTCACAAAAACAAATTCGTCCGAAGTAGTTTTCGACCAGCATCCGGTCGGACGAAACGCTTGCATTTCCAGTATGCTCCTCAGCAGTAAGCTCCCCGTTCTGCGGTTTCATCTTTGGGTGGACTACACGCAGCATCGTTGCGGCACCTTGATAGCCTTCCCGGAACTGTTCCGATCCTTCGCCATTTTAGTCGATGAGTTACTCTTGATTGGTCTTTTTGAGCAGCCGCTCATGCTCGGCCACGTGATTAGCCATAGTCTAGGGTTATGCCAGAGACCCAGGAGTGTGATTGGTCAAAAAGACAACTCGTCCGGGAAAAGCCACAGAAGCTTCAACCTTGAAGCTGCACAGCTTGTGCTTGTTGGAAAGGTAATGTTTGGGTTCGTTGAATGACCCTGCCGGCCGATACGCGTGTTGAAACTTGACGCCCGATGCATACAGAGCATACGGATAATGGCGAAATGTGGAGCTGTTGGCGCGTTGGCTAGCTATTGTAGTCGGTCGAATCAGAGCTTTGTCGAGCACAGGGGCGACAAATTCAAGCACCCGATACATCAAATGTTGGTGCCTCGTAGCCAATATAATGGCATGCATCTGCCAGGTGCCGTAGTGCTTCAGCATGCAGAGAAACATCATGGACGCGCCCTTGGTGTGGCGGTCGACTTTCGTCCACATCCAGTAGCCCAGTGTGCAACGGGGTAACCCCAGTGTACCCTGGTTACACGAAGAGTGACAGCTGTCACTATTTTGGTTCAAGAGTACATGGTACATATGGCTCTGTCAGCCATTCATTGGATATTAGTTAGATTTCATTATAGTTGACTTGATGTTTGTAGGATACAAGCTAAAGCCCAACTATACATATATTCAGTCTTTAAATCACCTTCTAAGCGTTAAGGCCCCTTAGACAGGGAAGTATCGACGTGTGTTCACTGAGAGTCCCCTCTCTACTTCCTCTCTGCACGGTGCTCGTGTGCCCCGTCACACAGTGGCTTGTGAGATCAGGGTCGACGGGAGCCCAGATCAGATGGAACTCTGTGAGCGTGAAGTTGATCAGCGTGACAACCACGTCGGACCCCCCGCCGCTCTCGAAGTAGCGATCTAAGAGCGGTGAGTCGGACTAGCTTCGTCGTCATCATTGTCGATGATGCCGTTCTGGGTGACGCCGTCGTGAACCAATGCATTGCCCTCAGTGGGTCGCTGCAGAAGCTCCGCAGAGGGGATGGCAGTAGTGGCCCTAGCCATTGCAGTGGGATTCAGAGTGATATACCATGCAAGTTGTGGGAACCCACTCAGCTAGCAAGGCGACCACCATACATTTACCGAGTGACTCCAATACTGATTAAGTGGGCCACATATTGATTATTGACTTGACTTCGTTAAGGAATACTGAGTCCCCAATCAGATGAGCGCTGTTCAAGTCAGAACGGTTGTAACTGGTTATGATAAGAGTAACATGTTATTTACTGTGATAACAAATAAAACTCTGCTCAATCATAATATTTTGAAACTGAACATGATAGTAGGCATGTAGCTGGTTTGGGGGTCTACTAATTATTGCTGGTCATGTACCTGTTTGCCAGCCATCGCCGGTGTGAAGCCCGAGGTCAACTACTCGAAGGCTGGCAACATCAACAACTGCCTGTACAACGAGGGTGCAAACCGACGTTACATACTGCTGCGGAATTTGGGCATGCAGCCTTACCCGAAGTTTGTGCTGGTCACGCTTCCGTTCTTCTTCGCCGAGGAGGACTGCCAATACAAATACAGTACTTGCGCTTCCGCATGGACTGTAAAAACGTGGCCAAGATGTGATGTGCCTCGTGTGAAATCGCAGATGTGCCAGAGGAGCACATCAGCTACTGTTCCAAGGGATGCTTTGAGAACGCCATCACGTGCAGAGCGCACCGTCACCAAGTGAACGGACCGATCGTTCATGCTTTCCCGAAAATTTATGCTAGTTTGTCATTGCAAAACCAAAATGCCTAACAATTTCGTGATAAAGCATCGGAAAATATATTGCCATTTTCGAAAACAAAATCACTGGGAAATGCGAATAACTGCTTTTTGTTGTTGTTATATAGGTTATTTCCCTCTATTCCAATAATTATACACTGGACATGCAGTAAATGGTCCCTCCATACTGAATCTCGTCATGTAGAACAGAATGGTAAGCAGGGGAGGGCATGAAATTGACGATACCTTTCGCTACCTGAATGTTACACGTGGGTTTAGGTCAGAATTCGACAGCAGTGAAGACGAGGGTTTAGTAAGACTCTGAACATTTGTGGAGCGCGACTCGAAGTACGCTACTTCATCTTTGCCGGTCTAAAGAGGTGCCAATACGATGAAGTAGCTCCAAAATATTAGCAAAAATATAAGAAGTAACGCAAAATTCAGATCAATTATTGCTACTTTTGCCATCCGGAGACCACAGCGGTTTTGGCGCAGACCCAAGCGTTTGACATATACCGAAGCGCGGGAAACCAGACAAGTGGCGCGTTTTTGGTCTAATTTCTATATTTGCTCTCGGGGCCACTGACCACTCCTCCCTCGACAAGTCTTCACCCCACGATGTCAACAACGACTCATTCGCCTGCTTCTCGAGCTCGTGTCCTCGAGACTTATCGTACACGTGGAGACCGGATGCTCGTTGTGTCACACAACGGCTTCACCCCTGCTATGGCTCGTCGAATCGTAGCCAGCGGCCGTGCAGAGCCATTGTCCCACGGTGGGTTGCGCAGAGCTTGCGTTAAGTGCACCGCGGAGGTCGAGGCCGCTCTTGAGTCGTACTTAGACGACAACTGCAAGTACACACTGCAAAACATGAAGAACTTCATTTCGTAAGACTTCGGTGTCTCACTCAGTACGCCCACTATCCGTCAAGTTGATTGACATGTTGTATACGATAAAACAGGTAAGTTACAACACTGTGTTCGTACTTCCATGACACTCCTCATATTAATTGTGCTGTATTATTTACGGCTTAGGTCCGTGTTGAGCCTCCGACATGCAACAATAACGTCAAAAGACGAAGCGCAAAGCGTTTGCGGGAATTTACGCCAGCATATGCGCGATGGCGACTTCATCATGTACTACGATGAACGAACATCAATGTTTATTGCAAGCGCAGCCAAGGAAGTGCTGAAAGAGGTGAGCGAGCGATGATTGTGCTGCCCCTTCTAACGGCGCCAATTTCCAGATCCAGTTTGCCGTCTCCACGAGGTTGGATAGGTGCATCACCTGCTATAGCACGGCACATCCGGATGGATGTCAATGCTGCCTTCGTGGACGAGATTTACGAGAACGTGAATTGCAGTTTGCTGAAAGCTAAACTCAAGACAGTCTCGCTCTGTCACGTGAGCAGTTAGTAGCATCTTGTCCCCGCGGCCAGATCACGAAGGGTCGTATGCAGGTCTTGGAGGACACAGAGCGACGCAGCACGACGCTGCATCGGGTGCATAGACCTCCGACTGGTTAACAAGATGGCTCTTTATTGCAGGCATGCCGGGGCAGCTGCAGAGCGAATGGAAAACATGCAGTGCGGCACTTGAACGAAGCATATCTGCTTTGCTCTGGGATTACCGCTCCTAAATGTGTTCGGTGATTAGTAGTCTCACTATTCAATTCTGATTTTCATTTTCATAATTGTAAAACAAATCTACATTGCTCTGGACTAGTTTTTTCCGTCTCTACGATGGCCCCATGCATCAGGATTTAAGAATGCAACATGTGATTTACAATATTCCTTGCGCGCCGGCAGAGCACGTCGCGATAGTATCGGCGCTGCAGGAGCGTTTTGGATGAATATGATCCTCAAGGACCCCGGCCTGGAAACCGATGGAACCTCGTGATAGGGGGCAGCCTGGACCGTAGCTAGCCGGAAATATGACCGCAACACAGTGCTCACTCCACACCAACCCGAGTATTACTGATTGAAGGTGGCGCAGTACGCACGAGCAAAATGATGACTCACTGACCAAGTAATTGGGAACCGTAAAGTTCGAGGGCTTTCGCGATGAGTTCGGTGTCTGTGAGTGCCAGTGTATGGAATCGACACTTACCGTGGACACGATGATTACTAGAGCGTCGTGTAGTAGTGAACACAATACTTGGTCACGTGCAATATTGACGATCTAGATTTTATTAGTTATGAACAAATGATGTTCAAACTAACTAGAGGCCGATTGGAAACGCTATCCTGATCGATCTTACCGTATTGGACAAGATTGTGATGCTTGTCCTTTACGTCGATATTGGCGCGCTCAAAAACAAATCTTCAAAGTGGTCCTTAACCTTAACCGACACGCGGGTTTGTGTCTTGTAAAATAGAAACTCATCAAGTAGCGTTTTCTCTTGTTCGTTCGTCAAGCGCTTCCTACTTTGGCGTCCGGTTCGCTGGGCAGATAACATCTTGGGCTTATTTGCTGTCATTCCTTTTCTCGGCAACTGAAACACGAGTGGTGGCACGCGCAACTCGGTCACTACAGTCGTATCTGACCTGCGGAATATATATCGTCGTCGCGCAGTGTCAAAGCGGCGACGCATCTCCACTAACGAGAAAGGCGCCAGGGGGTCTACATAGGTAGACATACCATAACATCGGCACTCTGCGCAGTGTTGAAGCTGCGCGTGTCCCATTAACAAGTAGGTAGCCAGTTGCTATTTGCATCGCCCATATATAAATATAAATGCGTGTTACCCATTTATAATACAGGTTAGTTTCTTGTAAGCCGTAGCCTTGTACCTTTGAGCTAAAACAAGAAGTTGGAGAAGAACATACACATTTGGGGAAACTCGCATAGCTTGCCGCGTACGAACCATACGTCCTTTACATTGGTTCAGTCGAGTCCAGGTTTGGACCTATTGACTGAGTCACACTGGAGCAAGCTCCTCAGGATCGCCTGCTTGTAGTGCAGCAGGCCGACGTTAAGCGGCCAAATCTTGTAGTCGATCCTGCTGCGTGTAGAAACCTACCAGCCGACGTTGGTGCGGAAAGCATTTTCGCGTCGCAGCTGATCGGAATTCGCACGTTCGCTGCGCGA
The DNA here is from genome assembly GCA_012656105.1 of Phytophthora syringae. Classification (NCBI taxonomy): domain Eukaryota; phylum Oomycota; class Peronosporomycetes; order Peronosporales; family Peronosporaceae; genus Phytophthora; species Phytophthora syringae. The sequence goes on along the minus strand of JAAKBD010000193.1, from coordinate 161,587 downwards.
GCTTTTGCAGCACTAAGTTGGTCCAAGATGTGCTTGCTGGTCAGGTTGAAGCAACACAACCACAGAGGCTCGTTTTCGGGTACATTTCTGTTGTATTTACAAAGCGTTTCATGTCGTACAGAATTAGATCTGATTCGGCAGTGTTACCTGGGCTAACTTAATCAGCCGGTCTGAGTTCGCCACTCGCACGATCTCAGTAGCAACGAGATCATTCTGGACCCAATCGCTTGGTTGCCGGTCGAGGCGGCCAAGTCTAGGGCGATGAGAGCCACACATGATCGGAGACGCCTGGCTGTCATCTTCTGCAGCCCCCCAACGAGCCTGCCGCTTTGACAGTGAGATTCTGCGAGGTGCCCCCAACGAGGCTGCCGCTTTGACAGTGAGATTCTGCGAGGTGCCCCCCAACGAGCCTGCCGCTTTGACAGTGAGATTCTGCGAGGTGCCCCGGCACTCGCGCGCAGTGCTGAAGCTGCGCGTGTCCCATTAACAAGTAGGGTAGTCAGTTGCTATTTGCATCGCCGAAAATTAATATATATATACAAGCCGAGCGGAGGCCCGCAAGCAGGTCTCTTTGGGCAAGTGGTGGCAAAGCGGCCTCGCCTTGCTCGGCTTGTTTGTACAGTCTCGCTTTGCTCGGCGGACTTTGATTAAAACCCGCTCTAAAATATACCACTCCGTTTCAAAAGAAAATAATGTTTGCCAAAAGTTGACGCACTTCACTTTATTTTATCGCAAAACATGGTATAACGTGTAGCAAACACGCATCTATCTGTCACCATTCGTTTGGCGCCCTCAGATTTGTCTAGCTCCCAATATTGATGGCGATATGGCTGGTTGAGCCGTATCACTAGCCTGCCCAGCAATCCACACAAACAAATTCGCCTGCCGCGGCACATGAAGAAGGAGAAGTTTCGGCGCGAGGGTCGACTTCCTGTGTCGATTCGTTGCTAGAGCAGATCTTGACCGACTCAGTAACTTTGTAGGTGGGCAGGCAATACAAACTTGAAGTCAAAATACGTGCTATCTTTCTGAAACACCCATGTAAACATGCTTTCTTTTGAAACGGAGTGGTATGTTTTTACACATTTTAAAATATGTATATCCTTGCTTCAACTAAATGTACCTTTTCACCCAAAACAATGTTGTTTTCGTCTGTGGTTGCCGGGTTGTCCACAAATATGGTACGGATATCTTTTTGCTTTTCCGTCTGGTGAAGTTAAAGCGAAACCATTTCACTATTGGTGACGGCCTTTGTTTCGTGTCTCTTGGGCAGCCAATTGGCGTGCACCCTCCATTTCAGGAACAGAGTCTAATAAGAAAAGCGAGAACGGAGAATCTATGGCAGTGTGCTTCAAAGCGTACTCCTCATTTCCTACAGACAGCACAGGCCAATATCAGCTGGCGGGGGGCGATAGTTTCCTTGTAACTACAGGAGGCAACTGAGCAGGCCCTGTTTTAGGAGGCTGGCGCACAAATTATCGGAGGCGGACCAAGCGTGTAAGGCCGAAGAGTAAAGCGAAGACACTGCATTTGTGATATGATTTGGATATTGAGGTCTTTCTTCAGACGCGCTACTACATTCCCGGAAACCGCTTCACCACTGTTCGCTCATCTCAAAACACCAACGCGAACCCTGAAGTTGTTTGCAGCAGCAGTGGGAAGGCAAACGTTCGCGGAACGTGACGTCGATTAGGGGTTCGCTGACGCTCAGGACAAAGTCATGTGGAAGTTGCCGTGAGAAAACACCGGTTTGGGCAGGTGTATCTGATCTTGTGACCCTAAACGTGCTAATTGTTACGGAACATGACACCCTGACAGGGTATTTGCTTCCACTCAGACCTAACGAAACGCATGTAGTCCTGCTGATGGGAGGAATGCGCAGAGAATTTACCTCATTTCCAGCGAAATGTGCACCTCTTTACAGTTATTCCATTACGTTTACATCCGTTAATTGGGTTCCGTTTGGTATTGAGATTTCGGATAAGCGTTGCTGGGGTCTTGACTTCCAATTTCAAATCCTGGGAGGCCTCGCAGGGGGCATTATCGTGCTGGTAAACGCCCGACGGCATACCTAGACGTAGCAGCGCGTCGTTCCCATCGCGACTATCTACCGACTTTACTCCATACTCTTTCCAGATAGTAGACCCAAAACGAAATCGTTGAAAAATAGGGCGTCGGCATTTTCCGGTGCTAAATGGAACACGTCCGAGAATTGGTGCTATATTTCATCGTTGCACTCAGCATACACATCGCCGGACTTAGTCACTGTATCATATATCGAAGTACTGCATCGCAAGCCCTTTTTCCTAAGTGAAATCAGTAGCTTGAAGGCGATACTTATCCCTTTATTGACACCCACTTTCTCAGCAGCCGTTTGGGCTGCTGTTAGCCGGTCACCGCCCGCCGACTTCTTTGAGCGGACTCTCTCTGGTGCTCACTCCTATTGGTTGCCGCACTTACATGCTCGTCCGTCGTGTACCACCCCAACATGATTGTTTACCACGATGCTATTTTATATTACTCTGTAACCAATGTGGCGAGGTAGATACCGTCGCTGTCGTTATATTTCCCAAAAAGTGTGTTATGTTTTTATCGCTATATTCAGGACGTAATCCTTTGAATTGGCCGTAACCAATCTCTAATCGACTTTTCATCACATTGTGTTATTTTCATGGCAATGGCCGGGAGTTACTTTATCCTCGGCACGAACGAAAGTCTTCAGATCCTACCATTTCCGTAGTTTGGAAGTGTTTGTAGTGCTGCTACTCGCTTTGAAAGTCGTTTCACTTGCTCTACTTGGCTACTGCAGAGCTTATATATTAGTTTGTATCTAGCAATAGTTGTCATAAAATATAAAGCCGTTAAAACCTTAAAAAAATTAAAGATTTTTGAGGCAGGTTCAATTGATGGTCTTTTAACTTGAGAAGGCTATTGATATGTGGATGTATATGGGTAAGAAAAACGCCATACAAAAATGGGGGTGCTTAACTCTTCTCAATGGGGTCTTAAATGAACTCTCAGGACCTCGTTAAACTTAGAATATGACTCATCGAAGGAGACGCTCCAAATCGGCTTTAAATTTTGTGTGGACACATCCAAATTATGTGGACACACCAATTATACGTGTATCACACGAAATCTGTATTTTAGCCAATAGGAGTGCCCCACGAACGTGACATTTGGCTCCGATAGTTAAGGGCGGAAAAAGATGACCTGTAAATATATATTAGATTGTGAAAACCGCGCGGTTGTCCGATTTATTTGCTAATAGACCGTTTTAGAACGCTAATAAACGACCGCGCTATGATTAAACGGATCACAGCCTATAATTAAACGTTTGAGCTTAGAATTGCACTTTGTCTGAGCAGGACAGCTTTGAGAAGGTATATGCAATTGCAGAGGGAAAGGTGCGCTCCGCCCGAGCGGCATACTCTACGAAGACGACACGGCCCGACATGCAGATGTATATGAAGCCAAGCCAACACGCGAAGCAGTCTCAGCTCGTACCGTGTTCGGCAGATAGCTGGCCTGGAATGGTGACCAGCTCGAGGACAATTACGGTAAGTAGAAAATGGTAAGTGGTCCTTTCAGTGTGCATCTACACATGTATGTAACCAAAGAGGTCCGTCAGGGTATTCGAGGTGCTACACCAGCTAGAATCACAGAGGCAGCTACGGCAATCGACTCGTACCTGTTGGAGCGGCCTATAGTGCAAGTAGGTGAGATAGCCCCCAGCCGAGCGCGATAACAAAGACAGCAGCTTCTGCATCTTGACGGTCAGACTGAACGGCTCAACGGACATGCAGATGACAATCAACGTCCAAGAGCTGTGAGCTGCGCTGCCCCCCTCAGTCTAATCGTCGAAGGGCTATTGTGAACGTGCAGTCAACATGGAGGATATCAACCATATGAGCGACTTGAACAATAAACTTTAGGCAACAGTAGGCAAGTATATTGGTTTTGTTACGCTGCGCGCGCAAGTTTTCGACCCACCCCTCCTCGCTTTTCGCTTCCCGAGATCAGGTGCAAACACGTCGCCTCGCAGCCCAGTACCGTCGTAGCCACAGTGGCGGAACATATTCGTGCCGTACTGTCGCTCTTCACGCACGCAGGCATGGCCACCATCAGCACCTTCTCAGGGTAGAGGGGAAACACGAGGTTGGCATGTCGAGCAAGACAGCGCTTCAGCTGGTCAAACATTACCTGGATGGGGTTGACTGGGGGCAAGAACATGACCACCGCACCGACCCGAGTGTACTGCGTCATCAAACTCGGGGTACACGTGAATCCACGCGCTGTCGAGCACGACAATAGACATGCGGCAAAGCCACGGGTTCAGCTTTGGCAGGATGCAGTCCACGAACGCACGGTGGAACTTAAACCGAATGTACCACGAGTCATCCACCAAACCATAAACCCACTCACGTCACAGACCACCAAGATGGACACGCATTCGCTATAGGCGAATGCGTGTCGGACGATGGCGCACTGCCCACGCTGAGACCACGCGTATCGTCGGAGACTGTCCAGGCCATTCTTCGACGTCTCATGCGCGACGACGAACTGCTCAGGATCTGTGTATCAGCACCGCATTTTCGCCCCGAACGCTTCGATCTCACGAGGGACAGCCTCGCATGCGCGACGCTCCAGAACCTTTCTACTTAGGTCGATGTCAAACTTCAGGACGCGTAGGATGCTGGAGGCTGACAATCCTGCTCTTGTAATGTCGAACCAGGCCCACAGCTCCACTTGTAGCTCTTCCACGTAAAACAGGGGTGGTGCTTCATGTAGACACGGACAAAAGCGAGAAGTTCGGGTCGCACACTCGAGCCGGTGCATGTTTGTCTGTCCGCTTGACTTAAAAGGCGTGTACCACCTAAGCACTGTGCGCCCGAAAACGCCAAAGATGCGACCATCCTGCACACACGGGACGCTGTACGCATAGTACAGCGTGGTAGCACTCCAACGGAAGTCCGCTGAATACATTGCTTCGCTCGGCTGCTTACAGAATGACTGGTCCCTCGTCAGTCAATTTCTGCTGATATTAAAATGACGGAAGTCCGAATTAAACCCCGAATTCATGGTTCCCAGCCACATTTTATTAGCTAGATATTACCCTATTCACTCCAAATAGCTCCCGGTTTGGAAGGGACAAACCATTCGACGATCACAATATATATGTGCGTGTTACCAATGTGTAATACATGTTAGTTTCTTGTAAGCCGTAGCCTTGTACCTTTGAACTAAAACAAGAAGTTGGAGAAGAACATACACATTTGGGGAAACTCGCATAGCTTGCCGCGTACGAACCATACGTCCTTTACATTGGTTTAGTTGAATCCAGGTTTGGACGGATTGGCTGAGCCACACTGGAGCAAGCTCCTCAGGATCGCCCGCTTGTAGTGCAGCAGGCCGACGTTAAGCGACCAGATCTTGTAGTCAATCCTGCTGCGTGTAGAAACCTACCAGCCGACGTTGGTGCGGAAAGCATTTTCGCGTCGCAGCTGATTGGAATTCGCACGTTCGCTGCGCAAGCTTTTGCAGCGCTTAGTTCAAGATGTGCTTGCTGATCAGGTTGAAGCAACCCAACCACAGAGGTTCGTTTTCTGGTACATTTCTGTAGTTTCCCCAAAGAGTTTCATGTGGCACATAATCAGATCTGAGTCGGCAGTGTTACCGCGGTAAAACCTTGGTCACCACTGACATATTTTCAGTTGGTCCGGGGTGGCGAGTTGTGGAATCTGACATATTTTCTTCACTGTTCTAGGTTCGGGATCCGGAACTCGCGAGCAACCCGGGCTAAGTTTACGACGCTCTGTCCGTTGTGTGAAGCACTGTCGTGCAGCACGAAGTAGAGAACAGCAACGCAGGGGGTGGACGATTCGTTTTTAACCAAACCAATATCATAAATATATTAATTGTACAACGAAAATAACATACTCTTAGTTTTATTTAAGATTTGAATAAACCTTTTAGCGGGAAAATTTTATTAAATTTAGAGGTCGCAATAGCGCGGTACTGCAAACGCCTATCTCTTGTCAAATATTAGCTTGGATGATTTGCTATAGGTACATAATAGAACTCCACGTCAGCTTGTTCTCAAGATATAACCTACAGCAGAGGCTCACGCTGTTCTACAGTGTCCGATTTTGCTCCTGAACTATGCCTGAGATCTTGTCGAGTAAACCAATCTTCGATTGAAGAAGGACGGAGAGCCAGTGTCCGAAACGTTCGGTGTTGCTCGAGTAAGAAGGCGAACATCCGCATAAGTCATGTTGGGCGGCTCGTTTCCGAATTCACCGCGGTTTTCAAGAAGTCACCATGGTAACGACTAAATTCAGCAGAACCCGAAACCCCTTGGCGCCCTCCATCACCCCGAGCACGTCCTACAGAGCCTTGCCACGTAGAGACGAATAACCAACGACCGCGGTTCTGACAGAGACGCAGTGCTGCTCATGCCTCAGGGCGATTCCGACGACGAGGTAGACACACCGTTCACCGTGTATCAGTCGTACCTGAACTCTGACACCAACAGCGTGCTGACGATGACCAACGTCGGTCCCATGGATTTCGAGCGGTTATGGGTAGTTGTGCGCGACCACGTGACCATCGACCGGAACAGGGGCGGTGGAAGAAGCGCTTCTACCGTGGCAAGGACGTACTCCTCATGTCCTTGGCCGTGCCGAAAACTGCGGCAAGTGGGACATCGTGGCAGCGGTGCTTCGTGCGAAGGCCCCTCTTTCCAAAAAATGGTAGCTAAGTTTGCTGCCGTTGTCCCTTTATCTTGTACAAGCGTTTTGTTGCCACCGCGCTCGAGATCTACTCCATGAAGAAGCTGGTGCTGGGAGGGCAAGCCTTCATCAACTTCCCGTACGCCCGCTACGCCACCGATGTCCCTTTTCAGCACTCCAACCTGCCCGCGGGATGTATACAAGAGAGGACAGTGGACCACATAAAAACACCAGCTCCACGGATACAAAGTGGAGGTGTCGGTCTTGCCCAATAGCCAAGTAGCGAACTGCCCGCGGCACTACCCTGGAAATGAAGCGGACATTCAAATCTTTCTGAACAACACCGAGTTCCACGTGCAGGGGTTCCGCAAGGACTAAGAGGACCACGAAATGAAGGATGAGGACCGGTTAACTACTCAGTATCCACCGAGTTGGGCAGTTCTTGCCGACAAAGGATATCACGGCCTGTCTCGCGACTCTCGTGTTACACTCACTGTAATAGGGCGGAGCCGGACTGATGGTCTGTGACCAATTCTAGAATATGTGTGTGCCAGACATGGCTACACTGGTACATGGGTACATGGTGTTGAACACACACACCTGAGGTACAACAATTAGTCGACTAAGTACGGTTTGTACTTACGGGAGACGACATAGCTTGCGAGCCACTCATTTCGAACTAGTGACTCCAGGGAGGCAGTAATTAGGCAGTTTACGGTATCTACGAACTATTGAGCAAAGTAAATAAAGAAACAATTTAACTTTAACCTAGAAGATCGCAAGTCGTATGGAACGACCAAAGGAAAGCAGGGCTGCCCTTTTACGATAGAAGACAGAGACGCAGGGCGTCTGTCTCGGTTCTAAGCTACGCTTCCTCAAGCACAAGGTGCATGTGACCCCCGTCACACCTGGTAGCACTTGTTGTCAATCCCGCGACCGTCGCGAATTACTACAACGTATATGGAAGACTCAGAGAGCAGGATGCCAGCCCGCCAGGACTTCCCTCACCTCTCAGATGCCCACTGGGTCACGTTGGAGAAGATGGTGGGACTCCTGGGCTAGCAGGTTTTTGCTGGATTCCCTCGCTTCCTCCGGAAGAACAGAGGGCCCGCGTGGAGCGGTTCGACAAGTACGAGTCACTCATCGCTCACGTGAGCATGGCTGCTCAAGAAGCAGCCCGCGGAACCGTGCGAGCCGAAGCGGCGCAGAGCGCTGCTCATGCCGCCGCGCAGAACGAGGCCGCGTCTACTCCACGACAGCCGTCGACGACGGAAGTCAAGATGACGGTTCCCAAGTTTGATGGAAAAGAGGCTGATAGCCTCGTGTTCTGGATCCGCGAGATCGAGATCGCGCTGAGCGTGGGACAGATCTACGACGCGAGATCGCAGGTCGCTTTCGCACGTCTCTCTCTAACCTTGGAGGTCGAGCTCGAGCATCGGCTATGGCCCGCGAGACTTTGTCTCCAGGCTATTTCTCCTCATGGTCGTTCATGGAACAAGAACTCAGGCAGCAGTTTCTGCTTGCCAATGTGGCGTATCGCCATCGCTCCCTGTTCGTGCGGTGCAAGCAATGCAAACGCACTCTCCAAGACTATGTCATGGAGTTGGAGAACCTGGAGGCGGCGATGACCGGCGCTCCTCTCTCGGAGGATGTCAAGGTGACGGTGTCCGCACGGGTCCGGTTCGGACGGAGTTCGGACAGAGCTGTTCCGCCCCAACCCAAGACCTTCAATGAAGCTGTACACCTCGCTCTTCTGAAGGACCTTTGTGTGCGATCCGCACATGACCATGTGGGTCCCTCGGACGTAGCCGAAGGCCCTGTTCCCATGGAGATATCCTCGGCCGAAGCGGCGCATTCGAAGAAGCCTCGGGCAAGTGGCAGATGCTTCAGCTGTAACCAGATGGGCCATTTCCGTCGCGGCTGTCGGACGAATCCGTGGCGCGTCAATCATGGCATAGCCAATTCGACGTCGCCGGCGCTCAATGTCATTGAGTCCGCGCCGGCGGAAAACGGCGAATCCCAGTAGGCGCGGGACTCCCTGCTGGGAGACTTCGCTCTTCCAAGACGACGGTGGCCTCACCACCTCCCCGTCCTGGAGAGAAAGTCCCGGAGACGGAACTGTTGTTCCTCTCGGTGGCCGCCTCGCGGTCTAACCTTGTGGTCGTCACCGCCAGCACCAAAGGGTATGAAGAGCCTATGACCATCCTGATCGACTCAGGTGCGCCGTAAAATTTCGCAACGAAAACTAGTGTGGCTAGGAACAGCGCATTATATGCTAAAGCTTTAGAAGACTCTAAGAGTAATAGCAAAGTGTCTGTTCGTCTAGCGACTGGTTCGATTGTATCGACGCGGAAGGTTCTCCTCCCTCTGGCTGTCAAATTTGACGACTTCAATTCGGTTGAACCGTTCATTGTCCTCGACATGGACGAACGATACGATTTGATCCTTGGCATGCCTTGGCTTGCCAAGCATGAGCCGTGGATCGACTGGCGTAGTCGCACCATTGGTGCTAGTCAAAACCCTTAGCGGATAGAGCTTTGGCGGGTCATGTCCCCTCCTCATCCCGCAACGGGTTCGTGCATGAGCACCGGTGCCTCGTGGGGAACGTCACTTTGCCGGATCGGCTGAAGAAGTGTTTGTTCCCGAACTAGAAGGTGGTCGAGCACGCGCTCCCACTACACAACGCGTACAAGCTGGTTCAGCTTTGGTCGCGCAGGAAGACGCAGACGAAGGTCGTCGCGCACCCCAAGGTGGTCGAGCAGAGGCTCCCACACCAGTTGCGGCACGCAGTAGGACTGTGTCCCGCAAGAAGTCCCATGTGGGGAAGGAACCCACTATGGTGGTCGTTGGATGCCCTTACAGGCAATATACGGGAAGGAGTGGAGATAACTCCTGCCCCCGAGCTGTCAGAGCTTCTCGCTCTGGAAGAGCTCTCGTATGTTGAGTTTCTCGAGTCGCTGAAAGCGGGAGAACTCGAAGACTTAGTCCTCCTTCGTCGTGAAAACGACTCAGTGGAGCTGAATAGCTCGTATGTCATGGATACAGACGTGCTCGAAGAGGAACGAGTCTCCAAGAGACAACGCCGCTACGGCACGGCAATCTTGAAAGACCCCGCGGATCCCTACTATCCTCTGTTGAAGGAGTTCTCGGATGTGGTCTCGGCAGACCCTCCATCAGTGTTGCCCCCAGATCGAGGCGTCCGCCATGAAATCGATCTGGAGCCGGGTACCAAGTACTGCACGACGCGGCAATGGCCGCTTCCGAAGGAGCAGGTCGATGTGATCGACGCCTTCTTCGCAGTGAAGCATGCCGCCGGCATGGTGCGTGAGTCCAAGTCGCCACATTCGTCTCCGATGTTCTGTGTGCGCAAACCCAATGGGAAGTGGCGCATGGTGCACGCCTTCAACAAGTTGAACGCGGCGACCATACCGGCGTCCACGCCTATCCTGAGGAAGGATGTGTTGCAGAACAACATGGCGGGTTGTGCCGTGTTCAGCGCACTCGACATGGTCGATGGGTATTATCAGCTACTGATGCGGGAATCGGATATTCCCCTCACCGCTGTGAGCACGCCCAGTGGAATGTTGTGTGAATGGTTAGTTATGCCCCAAGGGCTATCTCACCCACCAGCGACGTTTAATCGCTTGGTGACCTAGCTATTCCACCCGTTGAGGTGCTTTACGCAGACCTACTTCGGCGACATCTTCGTTCACAGCCGAGCTGAGGGCGATAAGTCGGCCACTGAGCTCCACATTGGACACCTCCCTGAGGTTCTGATGTGCATGCGCGAGAATTGCTTGTATGCAAACATCAACAAATGCATCTTTGGTGCGGAGGAGATCCCTTTCTTGGGATGTTTCCTTGGCAAGGATGGCGTTCGAGCGGACCCCGAGAAGATCGAAGCGATCTCTCAGTGGCCAGTTCCTACGTCCCAACGGGATCTGCGCAAGTGGCGTGGCCTCGCCAATTACTTACACAAGTATAGCGAGAATTATGCCAAGCTGGCCAGGCCATTGACCATCCTCCTGAAGAAGGATACAGAGTGGTCTTGGCCCGAGGAGGCACAGAGTGCCTTTGAGGCGATCAAGCAGAGCCTGTAAAGCGCTCCAATCCTCGCACTTCCAGACGAAGATCGTCCATTTAGTGTCGTTTGCGACGCCTCGGACTTTGCCATCGGCTGTGCCCTGCTTCAGGTTGATGCCGAAGCCAGAGAACGAGTGGTCTTGTTCCAGTCGCGACAGCTCAAAGCTGCGGAAAAGAATTACCCCGTCCATGACAAGGAACTTCGCGCGATGAAGTACGCACTTGTGGAGTTCCGGGTTCATCTAGGCAGCAAACCCTTCGTGATCTACACAGATCATGCCTCATTGAGAACGGCGACATCGTCCCCGCATCTGTCCCAGCGCATGGCGCAGTGGTTGTCATTCTTTGCAGAATACAACTTCACGGTGGCTTACAAACCAGGCAAGCAGAATGTCCTTGCGGACGCACTGTCAAGGAGACCCGACTACGCGTTAGCACACGCCGTGTATTTCGAGTTTTTGCTTCATGAGTTGCTTCGAGAAGCTTACGCCGACGACGACGATCTGCGAGATCTAGTCGAGGCATTGCGCGAGACGACGGGTAAAACCCAGCTCACGACCCGCCAGCGGGCGAAGTTGCATCGCTACTCTTTGTCCGAGGGACTGCTCTACTACCAAGTAGACCGAGACGACACTCCTCGTTTGGTTGTGCCCAACGACGAGGTCCTGCGGTACAGGATCCTCTATTAGGCCCACGACACGACGCATAGCGGCCCCTTGGGCCGCTAGAAGACGTACACGTCTGTGGCACGAGACTTCTGGTGGCCCACATGTGCCAGTGGGTCCGCTCTTACGTCAAGACGTGCGAGACATGCCAACGGGTGAAACCCTCTCCGGCATCGGCAGCGCCGCTAATGAGCTTGCCGGTTCCGGCTGACTGCTGGCGCTCGGTGATCATGGACTTCATCTTCGAGTTGCCGCCCGACGGGCGAGGCCATACTGGCGTTTGGTCTTCGTCTGCCGACTGAGTAAGATGGTGCGGCTGGTGCCGGTCAAGAAGAGTGTGACAGCGCCGCAGGCGGCTCAGCTCTTTATAGGCAATGTCTTTCGTCATAATGGCCTCCCGAATCGTTCGTTAGCGATCGGGACCCACGGTTCGTGTCACACTTATGGACCCACCTCTTTCGCCTCTTAGGCACTCAGTTGGACATGTCCACGGCAGACCATCCGCAGACCGACGGTCAGACCGAGCGCGTGAACCGTGTTTTGGAATACATTCTGCGCAGTGTCTGCGTGGCAGATCCCACGAAGTGGAGTTCGCAATCAACATTGCGGTGCATGCGTCCACGGGCTTTACGCCCTTCTACGTGAACAGCCGGCGACATCCGCGGACCCCACTGGCTTTGCCTCCGGGTTCCAGTTTGGGTGAGGGAGGGATTGTCGTAGAGGACGACAGAGGTTTGCACGGGGTGCGTCCGTCCGTCAAACGGAACCTGCTCTCATTCATTGGGACTGGCGAACCAATTCACACGCGCGTCTGAGACGCTATGGCGGCTGCTCAAGATCTACAGAAGGAGAACAGCGATCGCCACGGGTGCAATAACACACAGGTGTTCAAAATTGGAGACTTCGTCTTACTCAACGCTGAGAACCTCCCTATTAAGGCAGTATCTGCGGTGGGGAGCACCAAGCTTCGACCACGCTTCGTGGGGCCATTCACGGTCATTGGAGTTCATGGCAATGCCTACACGCTGGATTTGCCATCGGCAATGGTTACCCACCCAACGTTTTACGTCGGCATGCTTAAAGCATATCACGAGGCGGGTTCCCAGGATCAGGGCGACCCTGAGCTTGGAGACGCAGAGCGTACTGCATCGCCTGCGCGAGAGCCTCTTGGGTTAGTGGTGCCTGCGCCGGATGTGGCTGTGGGGCAGCCGCAGCGGACGGAACTTCCTCCGGAAGACGTCGCCCCAACTGGTGCACGCGATCGTACAACTCCCGGATCCAGCCGGACTGCTGGTCGCGGGCGCCTCGCCCTCCTCCCGAAGCTCACGGAGCTGCTTCTGGGTCTCGGTCAAGTCATGCCGCACGCGGCGGATCCTCTGGTCGGGGTCTTGGGCAGCCTGCGTCAGGCGCTGGCGCTCGTCCCGCTCGTCATTCAGGACGCACTGGGCAGCTTGCAACGCGACAATGTCGGCCTGCTGGTAGCGCAGAAGCTGCTGGCAACTCGCCACCGTCTCACGAAGACCCACCTCCACCGATGGTGCCGAGCCAAGAAGCGTCGACACGACAGGCCGGGTCGTCGAGACCTCGCCGGTCCCGAGCTCCTCCATCCCTACAGGGAAATGATGGGAAGCAGTATTTCCATGTGGAGAAGTTGGTGCGCCATCGCGAGCGCGCGGGCGCCGTGTGGTGAAGTGGCGCGGCTTCCCCACGCGCGAGAATACGTGGGGGCCGGGAAGCCGCCTCGCTGAGGACTGCGCCGCCCTTGTGGCCGCCTATAGGCGCTCCCACGAAGGTCTTCGGCGCTAACGCGTCCTAAAACGCTCATGTATCCACACGATGCGAATGCTGCGACTTGGCCACCTTCTTCACAACCTCATCGAGGATGACTCTGGGAGTCGGTAGGTGGCGTGTGTCCAACTGGTTGTAGTCCCAGGTCCCGTCGGCGAGCATCTTCGCCATGCGAAAGCAATGACGCTGCTGAACCAGCCAGTCCAAGCGATGCGGAGGGTTCAAGAACTCAGCTACAGGGTATCTACAGTGTTGCAGCCAGGCCTTGAACTGCTCCTCGTAGTACGCTCGGGCTAGCGCCGTGTCCTCGTTAAGAATGATAGGGCACGCGACGAAGTTGGGTACGGCTACCCCTTGTCGTCGGCTCTGCCTCAAATATTCGGCATACGTTCGAGGAGACCAAACGAGCTGAGCCAGCTATTGTTCGCGAGTATGCGGAGCTGTCGTCTCACCAGCACGACCCCGCTCAGCGGACGTGCGTCTCGACTCGGTTTGTGCCCGAAGAAACTCGCGGCTCTCTGAGCAGGTTGGCGGGATCGAGTCCTTCGTCGACTCCAGCGTTGGAGATCACGGGCTCGGGGACCGTAGTCGCGGGCGGGTCAGTGACTTCACCCTGCTCGACCCCACTTCGGCCCAGAAGCGCGTAGCGCGTGGTAGCAGCCTTGCTGCGCGGACTTGCAGGACTCCCGGGGTGGATAGCGCGCTGTAGCTCGGTGAGTTGCGGCGTGGCAGGAGTCGTGTGGGTTCCCTCGTCGGGGTCGGACTCTCCGTAGTTGATCTCTTCGAGCTCTCGATCCACGTACTCCGTAGGAGCCGAGGCTTTGGAAGCCTTGAGGTCTCCCTGCTGGGGCTGGTGAGGCGACTTGTCCTCGACATCCTCCATCTCGATGTCGCCTGTGGTCATATCGATGACGCTTTGGGCAGGAGTATCCGCCTTAGGCGCGGTAGGCTTGCCACCTGGGACAGGGATGTCCATCTTGGGTGTGGCTGGTTCTCCCGCTGAGCGGTCATCGTCCCCCTTGTCGTCCACAAGGTTCGGGTTCTCGACGTCGCTCCCTGAGCAGCTATTCGAGTAATGTGGTCCAGGTTGTTGGACGAGTTGCCGGCTACGCTTTCGCGCAGCGGCCTCCGCGGCTCGGCGAGCCACGGACTTCGGCTTCGCGGCCTTCTTCTTCTTCTTTTCGGCCGAGTCGGCCTTCTTCGACGGTCGAGGCTTCTTCGCGGCCGGGCCGGCCTCCGAAGACTCTTTGCGTGTGCGGCTACTCGTCTTGGGAGCAATACCAGCAGCCTTCGCCTTCTCGAGCGCTTGCGCCGCTTTGGGGTTCGCTTGTGCTTTTGCAGGCACTGGCGTGTCGCCGGGAGCAGGCTTCGCCTTCGCAGGCACTTGCGTGTCGTCAGGAACAGGCGTTGCCTTCGCCGGAGGTGGCGTCCCCTTCGCAGCAATCTGTGGGACAGGAGTAGCGGCCTTCTCCTCGAAGAGATCGTACTTCGGACTGGTGCTAGTGACGGTCTTCGTGTTGGCATCCGCGGGGATGTCGTCCTTGGAGGTGTCCGCGTTCGGCACTTTCGGAGCGCTCGCAGAGCCGGCGTCTTCACTCGCGATCTTCGCGTCGCCCTGCGGGCTCGCCTTGGGTTCGGTGGTCTTCGCGTCGCCCTTCGGGCTCCTCATGGTTTCGGCGGTCTTCGTCATAGCCGTGGGCCAGTGCTTGTGGGGTCGGTGGCGTTTTCGGGAATGAGGCTTTACCGGCAATTGCGCACGTTGTGCTCGTGTTCCGCTGGATTCCCCGCTCCTGTCCCAGAATGGGATACGACGGTGTTTCCCGTTTGGGTGTGGGAGGGTGTCATAGGGCGGAGCCGGACTGATGGTATGTGACGAATTCTAGAATATGTGTGTGTCACACATGGCTACACTGATACATGGATACATGCGTACATGGATATATGGTACACATAGGTGCATGGTGTTGGACGCACACCTGAGGTACAACCATTAGTCGACTAAGTACGGTTCGTACTTACGGGAGACGCCATAGCTCGCGAGCCACTCATTTCGAACTAGTGACTTCAGGGAGGCAGTAATTAGGCAGTTTACGGTATCTACGAACTATTGAGCAAAGTAAATAAAGAAACTGTTTAACTTTAACCTAGAAGATCGCAAGTCGTTTGGAACGACCAAAAGGAAAGCAGGGCTTCCCTTTTGCGATAGAAGACAGAGACGCAGGGTGTCTGTATCGGTTCTAAGCTACGCCTTCTCAATCACAAGGTGCGACACCCACCCTGAAGCAAGTTGCTGCAAATGAGCGGATTACTCTCAACCGCTTTCTGGTTGAAAACTACTTTGGACGTATCTGCACCTTGCGAGCAATCTGGTCCGACAAGTGCCGACGACACATACTTCCAAGCATGTATGGGGCTTACAAACTTTCATATTCGCGCTAATCCTCTTCGGCGTGAAGACGGCGAAAATTATGCTCGCTAATTGCAGCGCCTGCGCGAGATTGGAGAGAGTGTCCGAGTTGAACGCAACGAGACCCAGCATCGTTACCGCGAGAATCGTTGGAACGGAATCAACTTGAGCGCGCCGTGGGCTCTAGTGCTCGCCGTCGGACCTTTTGGAGGCTGCACCCTTGGCTACTCCGGGTGCAGGTACCCTTTCACCGTCGGACGACACCGCGATCTCAGACAACCCGATTGTAGCGTGACGTAGTTGGCAGTGACAGTGCTGCTGCTAACCTGACTAAGCAGATTAGCAGAGATGTAGCTTTCACCGAGATGATTAAGTGACTTTCTTGCTACAATGTACGTTTGCAATTATCTCAGTGCTTGAAACTCGGCAAAGTAGTCGATCAGCGTGTTTCCACGCTAGGATCAAACGGATGCTTTGTTTGGCAGCTTCCATATCGCTAAATCGTTCATGGAGGTCTAATGAATCTGTTTCAATTGATTTGAGTATACTTGAACGATTAATTATGCTACTGTTTATGATTGGTGAAAGAAGGTATAATACTAGGTTGAACTTGTATTACAGGTCGCATTTTTCACCCTTTTAGAGAAAAAAATATTACCGTGTTTTGAAAAATGCCTAAAAGGGCAACAAATGCATCATCGTATCGCGAAAGGGTTAACCAGCCTCATGCGATGCTCTGTGTCAAGTAGACTACCGCCGCGACATTCCTATGACTGCTGTCTCACCTAACACTACTTCGAAGGAGAATTCAGGGCTCCCCGACAGTGTAAACAGCGGTTGTGGCGGTGGATCGTCGCACCCAGTATGGTCGAAATAGATGCGACAACCTGCTGCGTTCGCTCAGCATCCGAGTTTCGAATTCGCTCGAGCTACCACAGCGATTGAGTGAAAATGCTTGGATTAGCTGTATTTTATGGTTTAATTCTCAAAGTGTATACCGTATTCCTTCTGTGCTTACAGACACCCATCTTCACGATTTGAATGGTGTCTATAACCGAGCAGAAAACTTACCTTCACTCGAAAATTATTAGATATCTTTGCTTCACTATAGCGTCTGTTAGCACATAAGTCACAACAGTACAGCAATTTCCGAATTGTGATTGGCTGTTTGGACTGTCAGTAATGAGTGCCCGTCAGTGAGCACAGAAGGAATACGGTTTAATGAGACATGAATAGGCATTCGATCTACTGACGTACAGACTCGGTCATCCCATTCCGATATGCGACCTACATCGCTTCGTGGTCACTAAAATGATTGACATGTATCTACTTCAAAGCACAATGATCATATATGTCAAGACTGAACGCTGAAACTAACTTTGGAATTGGCTCTCGGTTCCTCATATGCCTGTGAGCAATGTTTCAAAGCCAAAACTCACCATAACCGTACACAAAACCCAAAATGAAATAAGCTTAACGGTAACGAATGTGACTAATATATATTATTTATTGTCAGAGAGATCCGTAGGGATAGAGTACGGCTCGGTTCCGAATATTCTTCGTGATACGAAACCATTCCTTCTTAGCCTGATTTCTCTCTTAGAGACTAGCAACAAGAGATTCTTCGTTGAAAGACCTGCACACGTCGACGCAATCCGCCCCGTCTCCGTCTGCTAACTCGGTTCTCACCCCAACAACCCCATGTCTGAAACGAAGGCCCCCACCAAGACGTCGCCCGATAACCCGGCGCCGAACGTGAAGGACCGCATGGCCTGATCATCGCTGTGTAAGATAACCAAGGTCACGCCCCGATAACGTCGTGTGTCAAGGTCAGGGAGTGAAGGGAGGTGGCTGTACAGAACGCTAAGAGAAGAGAAGACGCAAAGTGGGGACCATCCGCTAGTAGAAAAGAAGACGCAGAGTTAGGACCATAAGAATCGCTTTTACGGACACCAAAACGTCCAAGACCGCACTCCATCGAGATTTACGCTACTCAAGAACCTGAAAATCCCAACGAAAAACTGCGACGAGGTTGTTAAGGATTGGACTTACTGAAATTATGTGAAGACGCTCTTCCACAGACCCGCCGCTGCAATTTGCCATAAGGTGTCTCTTACCCCCGAGGTAGACCCGGCTAATACTAGACGGCCCACATTAATCAGCTACTGCTCATGAATATCGTACGCCTGGAGCGTCACCACACACGAAATCGGTACGTATCTGTGTCTTGCGACTAGCTTCTGTCTGGCCTAAACGTTCCTCATCTTCTGAATCCTTCCGCCCAGTTGCGGCTGAAATTCTTTCGCCAGTACAGCATGCGTCTCGCTCACCAGATCGCTATGAAATCTACTGAGCACGCATGAAGCAGTCAGTGACACTCTGCTAGTGCATACGAAGGTTGGTCGCTGAATGTCCTGATAGAGTTCTCTGCGCACTGCTCGTCTACTGCACTGCTTTTTATTTATTTATTCGAAGGGGTACCATGGCGGAGTGGCGACCACGTTTTCGGTGTTCACGGACCCGATGCATAGGAGATTCAAACTGTGACGTGCAGCACTGCTCAAGCTTACAGTCAAGACCAAAGACGTGCAAAGGAGGAAAGAAGTCGCTATTCTAGGCCTTGCCGTATCTTTGGGTCGACAAAGATCTACATAGTTGAGAGTAGCAATTTGTTCAGAGCGCGCTGTAGGTGCAGGACACAACCAAAAAAACCGTAGGTGCAGGGGTCCACCAAATTCGGTAGTTAGGCAGTAAAAAAGTAATGTTGGTCGAAGTTTGAACGAAGAGAAAACTTTGTCTTGTGCCCGCGTGGGTCGTCATTGTCAGCGTCAAGTGTCACACATGTAAGGTTCAGAATAGTGACATGTGTGTGTGACACGTGAAATAGTGTATTGGTCATTGATCTCATTGCTCACATCTCAGTTCGCAGTTTGCAGGGACAGGGATCACGGAGTGATGACAGGCAACGGTCGCAGCTCATTGCTCACAGCTCAGTTCGCAGTTCGCAGGGACAGGATCATTGCAGGGACAGGGATCACGGAGTGATGACAGGCAACGGTCACAGCACAGCACGACCCGGCGGTTGCAGCTCACATTGCTCAGTTCGCAGGGACAGGGATCATCGCAGGGACAGGGAGGCGACGCGAAGAGGCAGATAGTGGTCGTGGCGCACACGACGCCGAGTGTAGCGACCACGTCGGCCGCTTTCACAACTACTGTTCAACAACTTCAACAACGGGCTCGTCGGTGATTGGCTTGGTCAGTCGGCCATTAAAAAGCTTGGCGACGCCGTCGTCCATTCCAGCATTTGCGTTCCAAGGAGAAGTGGGGTGTACGAAAGCGAAATGGAGTCTGACTCTGAAGCGGAGTGGCAGCCTGGTGGTGGACGTGCCGCCCTTCCCAGAGCCGCGCGCAAGTCCGAGTCCGAGTCTGAAGCCGAGTCTACGTCAGCTTCCCCGCTTAAGTCGGGCTCCGAGCCCGAGTCGGTGGCCGAGTGGGAGTCCAAGCCGGCTGCCAAATTTGAATCCGAGACTTCGCGCGAATCTGAGTCCGAGTCGGCGGCCGATTCCTATTCGGAATCCGATCTGGAGTCGGAGTCTGAATCACCGCTGCAGACGCTGCCTACGCCGTCCCCCAACAACATCGCCTCAATTGCAAAGGCTATCTTATTTTGTACGAGTATCTTTAGGCCAAGTTGTGCAAGCGTCTTCGAACATCTGCAGATTCCGTGAAAAAGTCGTCCTGGAGCAGATTAATTGGAGATGGGGGCAAAATGGACAACTTCAGATGGTCAACACAGGCGCCAAAAAGCTCTCGCAAAAAGTGTACAACGAAATACGAGAAGAATGCCGGAAAATTTTCCCGCATTCGAAGGCGAGAAAGTGAATTTTTATCAAATCGCTACCGGGTGGCAAGCTACAACCCGCCCACCAAGACTTTCTTCCGCTCCCGAGCAAAGGCGGACTTCTACAACTATTCAAGCATACCAGCTTCGGTGATCATCGGGCTGCAGAACGATAGTTTCATTTATGGTTATGGGTGGAATCGACGTTGCACTGGAGGCTGACAAGGAGAAGATCATATTTGATGAAGGAGACGTGGTGATGATCCGTGGCGACTTCTTTCACGGTGGAGGCGACTACACGACGACAAATGTCCGCATGCACGTGTTCTTGGAGCCTGAAGGGAAGAAGAAGCTGCGAAAGAAGAACAGTGTCACGTTAGTCCGGGTTATTCCGAAAAAATTCCGACAAAGGAATGGCGGCAGCGGGACTGTCTTGCTTGTGGTCAGTCATTTCACTCTGGAGCTGCAGCGCGAAAACATACGCGGGATGGCCACAATATTCATTTCATTAAGTACCCGAAGCATATCAAGCAACCGTCACGAGTCACTGCGACCAAGGACACGAAGTATGAAGAAAAACCAGCTGCTCCTAAGAGGAAAAGACAGAGATCAAAGCAAACTAGCGGTCGATAAGTGTGTAGTAGCAGTTAAAGGGAATTGAATATTACTGCTTAGCCGTCGGAACAGTTTTAAAGTTTGTGTTTCTGGAACAGTTTTAAACTTTCTGTTCCTCAAAAGTTTTCTACTTTGTGTTTCGGGAACAGTTTTAGAGTTTGTGTTTCGGGAACACTTTTAAAGTTTCTGTTCCTCGAACACTTTTAACACTTGTGTTCATGGATCAGTTTTTAAGTTGTGTTTTAGGAGCATCGACGTTTCTGTAGTCACTGCGCTAGACCTTGATGCTTCAGACAACGGTGCCAACGCTACCTACATTTGCAGATGCAAGCTGCCGGGGTGCACGTTAAATCAGGCGGTGAAGGGCTAAATCGAAGAATTGGCTCCACGAGCAGACGTTGTCTCTTCCTTGTTGGATTGCTTAATGTTGATATTGAAATATGCCTGGACAAGAAGTGTTGGCTGCTGTGGGGAAAACGTCGCGTATGCTATATCCAGCTTATTATAATAAATGTTGACTATAAACAATTGCAACTCCTTACAACTGGAGCTAGCCAATACGGACCATTAAGCTAGTCTTGCATTTCTGCCACGGTGTTGTCAGAGAGAATTTGCAGCCTCCTTTTTTTAAATGTTTGAGCTGCTGCACAATATCCATTTTTGTCAACAATTTGAGAAAATGATGATGAGCACCGTCCCACCAATTTTGGTTAACGGTAGCGCTGGTCACTGTCTATCAAACAGAGGGTCCTTGCACAAAATCATTTCGCAATTGGTCCGCAAGGCCAAAGGAGGCGTGTGGCCTGCCATGGTTTGGACAAGATCAAGCACACACTCGCAGCCGGCGCAAGCTGGTTCAGCTCAAGAGGTCGAAAACGCACTGTCATCAGATTCTAACTCCGATTCGGATTGGCAGCCGGAGCTGCGGAACGTGAGAGTGGTCACCCCACCAATGGAAGCGGCCTCTGAATTGTACTTGGAATCCGAATTAGGACGTACAGACTCGCCCCCTTAGGACGTTGGGATGCCGCCGAGTTTACCCTTTTGTCGTCCACGACCACCATTCAAATCATCGATTGCGCGTGATATCCTGCATGAACGTGCGAGGCACATGTTTGAGCCGGTCTCTACGATACCAGGGAAACCCAAAGACGCCGTCCATATTGCTGATGACGTGCTAAACCTGCGCAGTATTCATCAGCAGGAAACAGGGATGCAAGGAGATGCTAGCTGCGCAGATGGAGCATGTAGGCGACGACTGGGTTCGTATCGGTTACAGCGTGTATGAACAAGAGAAGAAATTCCACAAGAAAAAACAATTGTATGGATGTTCGCTTCACGACTAAAAACGCGAGATAGTTGGACAACGATTGCCGCCGTTGGTTGTACACGGGCACCGCATTAGCAAACCATCGCCGAGGTAGATAGTGTTGTCACTGCTCAACGGTGATGTTTTGAAGCTCAACAGTCACTTGAGGCTCAACTTTGCGATAGAGAATGTTTTTTCGCATTGTTGACTTTGATAATGCTACCGTCAGCTGGCAGGTCGTCATCGGATATGTTGTTTGCCTTGAACATAGTTGCTGTTAGCAAAATCGCATTGATCTTGTCAAACTCGGTATCAAAATGAGCCTTGAAGAGCTAGACACAGCAACACAGCAACGTTAGTTAGTAATCGGGGAGTGAAAATAGGAAACAGCAATAAAGATACCTGGTGAAGTTCTTCTAGCGTTTCGGGACCGTCAGCATCGACGAGATGGAGTTTGATCAGACCCCCATCCCCGTAGTCATGACGCGAACTCCACACTACCCGTATGCGAATGGTGGAGCTCATTCGCCATATTTTAGATTTCCCCCAAGCGTAGCTTTGAAGTCTAAAATAATTAGGAGCGTCAGCCTGCCATAAACTAACAAACGTATTCAGTCATAGACATTACATACCTTTAACCGTCGAAAGCACAGATTTGTCGCTTACGCTCCCAGACGCTATAAGCTGGCGCATTCGATCACACGCTGACATCGCTGATATTAGCTCTTCTTTATCAGCAGAGACTTTCCTTATTGAAACATACAAGAATGCGTCAATATGAGCCACATCCTGTCTTTTGAAGTGGACCCACCTTTCACACACTGTGTTTTCGCAGACTCACGCGTGTCCGTGTCGAGCGCAGTCACTCTGTCCCGCTTTGGCGTTACCCCCATGGTGCAAATTTGTAAATGTGAAGGTCTGCCAAGCCACGGCAACACAAGATATAATGAACATCAGGCAACTGCGGTTTAGTACTTTCTTGTTGCACGTGCACAGTCGCACTGGTTAAACCGACCAAAGCAACGCCTTAGTCATTCTTAACTTTCACATGTACTCACTCGGAAACTTTAGAACAACATGTCCCGCCCATCCACCACATTGCCATTCAACTTGAACCATCTTGGCGCTGTATCCAACTGTACAAGGACACTTTCATAATTTGGGTCTGCTCATCCTACCAGCCTTACACAGCCATCTTCAACGTGATGCCGTGGAGTCATGTGGCCCACGACTCGAGGACAATTGTAAAAACTTAGCCCGCTCATCCCACCGCTTCATCAGTGTAAATGGGAACCTGGGTTGCTGAAACTATCGCATCCAAAGCGGCGACCCACTGACCATTGTCCGCTCATATCATGCATCCATTCCGAACCTGAAGTCATCGAGAGGTTACAAACTACTCCCTGGGACACTTTACAAAAAGTGTTCCGCCCATCCACCACATTTCACTCAACTTGAATCCATCTTGGCGCTGTATCCAACTGTATAAGGACACTTTCAGAATTTGGCTCTGCTCATCCAACTAGCGCTACACCACGACCATCTTCAACGTGATGCCCTGGAGTCATGTGGCCCACGGCATGATGACAATTGTGAAACTTAGCCCCGCTCATCCTACCGCTTCATCAGTGTAATGTAAATGAGAACCTGTGGTGCTAAAACCACCGATGACTCTGCTCATCCAATCGGACCAGACGCAGTCATCTTCAACGCGGTGCCGTGACGTATCATGACCCACGGTTTTAGGACACTTTTTAAACTAGCCCCGCTCATCTTACCAGAGTTAACATTCCACGGTATCGTCGCCAGAAGCTATGGTAGCCGTAGTGAGCTCAGCGTTGTTCTATATAGGTATTTGAGCGCTTCGATCGATCGTGGTGTGAGCCAACACTTAGGTTGATAGATTTAAAGTCCACTCAAGCAAGCGTGCTCTTCACGTGAAAAAGGAGGCTGAATCAATGACTCTCATTTCCGGTTGTTCGCGCTCCTGCACAGTCATGCTGCCAACCGAGAAACTACGCTCGCGGGGTTGTTTCGACCTACGCGGGGTTCTGGGATAAGACGCAACAAATGCCCTCCGGATCATTGCACGCCGGGCTCATTTGCCATGGGCTGCTGAAGACCCGACGAGTCCAAGATTACGGCGTGATATAGCAATGGTACCATCGACACCAGCAATGCTGCTATCCATAATCTTGCAGCACTACTACCGAACATTTTTTCCGACCATTCAACCCTCCATACTCCTGTGGAATTATCTGAGGTCGTACGGGGCGCCCCTGATCAACCGATTCATCGCAATTTCATGCTGCCTACTTTGTGCCTGAATCCGATTGACTCTGAGGCTCTTCCTGGGTCTCTACTCCTTGCCACTCAGGACGACACAGTGATCTATGGTTTTGGTTGGAATCATCAAGTCGCTTTTCAATCAGAGAAACTCATCATCAAGCTGCGCAAAGGAGATATGGTTATTTTCCGGGGTGATTTCATCCATGCACGAGCAGGATACCACTGGAACAACCTCTGTGTTCACACCTATCTGACTCCGACGCATGAACACAGACTATTTACCGGTCAGCTTATTCCGCTGTACGTGGATAAACCGCGTGCAAATCCGGTCTGTTGACGCTGCTATGTGTGGGGGTGTCGATACGAAGGCCCTACGAAGCGGGCTTTGAGCAAGCATCTCAGCAGTCGTCACAACTTTATGACGAGGAGCTCTCCATCCAATGGTGAATACGCTGACGATGAGCCTGGGCGTGTCCATCAAAATAGGATCCCTTTCCATTCCTCGCTGGCTATTACGGTAATGATTCGTTTAACGAACGCCGGCGGTGAATTTAGGGAAGATGAAGACCCCAGCCGCCTACTCGACAGCACACCAGAGGTCCCAGACGTTGATGACGACTTGGAAATGGAGATTTTGGTCGCTACTGACAGCGATTCAGACACGTGAAACGTGAACATTAGTTCCGACCCTGACACGTCAATGAGCCGGGGCTATTGGCTCTTTGCAGTTTGAAGTCGGAAATTAATCGTGCGAAATAACGAGAGTTGAGGTTGAACGCAAAGGTCGATGATGTGGTCGAGGTCTTGTATACACATATAAACTTCAGTTGCTTCAGAGTTATCTAGCCAATACATACGTACTCATACTTCTAGAGGAGCAGCTACCAATCTGTCCAGCCGAGTGGGCCAACGTGGCAGCTGAGTACGCCAAACGGAAGGAGTCTTCATGGGGCGATCGAACTGCTGCAAGCTTGCGGCGAAAGTTTGTAAAGTTGGCGGCGCCGTCGGTCTCTGATTCCTATCCATCGCTTCAAGCACACGCCAGGCGTATCAAGATGCACGTTAACACGCAATGTAGCGTGTTATGAGGGCAATGGAGAGAACGGCAGCGTTGTGGGCATCAACACCAGTCACTAGATGCACCCGAAAACGGGAGATACCAGGCTGCTATCCAAGCGGATCACCAGTCACAACCTCCCCTCCACTTGTTTCCCATCAACAACAAACGGAGACTGCTGCGTCTATTAATACTTCTGGAGATCAAGCGCAAGCAATTGTGCAAAATATTTCGCACAATCAAGACGCTGCAGACGATGAACTCGTCCCCGAGCAAGATCGTAACGAGCCCATACAAGATGAAGAACGGATTGCAGAAGATGAGTCGTGTCAGGAACGGCTCGTTTACGCTTATCCATCGGTTGCACAACCAGAACGCCCCAACGAGGCCAGCACACCATCTTCACTCATGCAGCTTTACCATGAGATAATTCAGCTTGCGGTGAAAGATCAGCTCGATTTTGATCGCCGAAAGATGGAGCGCGAGCTGCGCGAGCGTGAAGAGCGACAAGGGGCTTTATAGCGCCAGCAGAAGATGATGCAGTTGATTGTAGCTCTAATTAAGTCGAAACCGTCCTAAACAGCTCTACACGAAACCGCTTTGATGAACATAAGTTGCGCAACGATGTCCAATACCGGTACCGTACGGTTCGAACTTCGAATATCCCCGGCCCCGAAGGCCGGTATGCAATACCGGCTCGATCTGTCAGCGTGCTGCATTCTCGAAACATCGGAAAAGTATCGAATTCAATATGGCGCGGAAATTTAATAACGAGCGCTCAATAACTTTCCGGTTGAATTTTGAATCGAACGCTCTATAACTTTACGGTTGAAGTCACTTGTTTACGGATGTCTCGGCTTTACACACTCGAGTGACGCGCGCTACGTCGGTTAGTACCGTAGTAAATATGTCATACACTGATAGGCTTTATATTATGTAAACTTTATAACATATTTAAAATGATGCATCTTCACGTTCAAGTAGTACATTAAAGTGGTGTACACCACAGGGAATCTGCTTTGGCGCGCGATGGGCGTTTGCGAGCAAACTCTTCTACTGACTTAGCGGATTGATTAGACTCGTCAAACATCAACAGCTCCTTGGTATCAACTACGCCTCTTGACGCGCATTGGCATCGCTCATTCCTCAATCCGCCTCGCACCTCTCAAGCTAGCATCCACATCCCATTCCATGTCTTCGTCGCCCGTGGACCTGAGCATCCTGCGCGTCGGCATCCCGACTGAGCTGCCTTCGCACCCTGGCAACCACCCGGACCCGTCCGTTCCCAAAGCTCCACACCGCAACATCGACGGCCTCTCCAAGGACGATCTAGTACTAGCCGTGCAGAATGCATTACGGTACTTCCCAGACAAGTTCCATGGCGCATTGGCGCCCGAGTTCGCTCAGGAGCTCAAGGACGAAGGCCACATCTACATGCACCGCTTCCGTCCCGTGCAGTACGAGATGAAGGCGCACCCCATTGACCAGTACCCGTCCAAGTGCAAACAGGCAGCCAGTATCATGCTCATGATCATGAACAACCTCGACCATCGAGTTGCCCAATTCCCCAACCACTTGGTCACCTACGGAGGCAACGGTAGCGTCTTCCAGAACTGGGCCCAGTATCTGCTGGCTATGCGCTACCTGTCGGAGCTCACGGAGCAACAGACACTCGTCATGTACTCGGGTCATCCCATGGGACTCTTTCCCAGCCGACCGGCAGCACCTCGTATGGTCATCACCAATGGATTGATGATCCCCAACTACTCCACACGAGCTCAGTACGACAAGGCGTACGCTATGGGCAACACGCAGTACGGTCAGATGACGGCTGGCAGCTACTGCTACATTGGCCCACAGGGTATTGTACATGGTACTACCATTACTGTGCTCAATGCCTGCCGCAAGTATTTGAACCGTGAAAATACTCGTGGCACAGTGTACGTGTCCTCCGGTTTGGGTGGCATGAGCGGGGCTCAACCCAAAGCCGGCGTCATCTCTGGTGTCATTTCCGTGACTGCGGAGATCGACGCAGCTGCAGTCAAGAAGCGCCACGAACAGGGATGGGTGGACGAGGTGGTGAGCGATCTGGACGCCTGTGTGGTTCGTATCCGTGAAGCCAAAGCCAAGGGTGAAGTGGTGAGTTTGGCGTACCACGGCAACGTCGTCACACTTTGGGAGCGTCTTGCTGATGAAGCTGAGGCTACGGGTGAGATTCTGGTGGAGTTGGGCTCGGACCAGACGTCTCTGCACAACCCGTTTAACGGCGGGTATTATCCAGTGCAGCTGACGTTCGAGGAGTCTCAACGTGTCATGGCTGAAGACCCGGCGCGATTTCAGGAGCTGGTGCAGGAGTCTCTGCGTCGCCATGCAGTTGCTATCAACCGGTTGACTGCCAAGGGCATGCGTTTCTGGGACTACGGCAACTCGTTCCTACTGGAAGCTCAGCGTGCTGGTGCCGACGTGCTGCGTCCCGGTGTGAAACCAGAGGAGGCGGCCGTGTCCACTACAGCTTTCAAGTATCCGAGCTACGTGCAGGACATTATGGGTGACATTTTCTCGCTCGGGTTCGGCCCGTTCCGCTGGGTGTGCACGTCCGGCAACCATGAAGACCTCAAGAAGACAGACATGATTGCAGCACGCGTGCTGCGTGACCTGCTAGCTGAGCCGGAGGTGCCAGACCGCGTCGCAGCTCAGCTACGTGACAATTTACGCTGGATCGAGGCGGCCGAGGAGAACCAACTCGTAGTAGGCTCGGAGGCTCGTATCCTGTACGCTGACCGCGTGGGTCGCGGGACAATCGCCATGGCCTTCAATGCTGCTGTGGCTAGCGGAGAGATCTCGGCGCCCGTGGTGCTCAGCCGCGACCATCACGACGTGAGCGGCACCGACAGCCCGTTCCGTGAGACCTCTAACGTCTCGGACGGCTCGGCTTTCTGCGCTGATATGGCCGTGCAGAACGCGTTGGGTGACGCTGCTCGCGGTGCTACGTGGATTGCGCTGCACAACGGTGGCGGCGTTGGCTGGGGTGAAGTCATGAACGGAGGCTTTGGTATGGTGCTGGACGGGTCGGATGACGCTCGCGAGAAGGCTGCGTGCATGCTCGGCTGGGACGTGAACAACGGCGTGGCTCGTCGTGCCTGGGCCCGCAACGCCAACGCGCGCTTCGCTATTGAGCGCGAGATGAAGGCTGACCCTCTGGTGCGTCCATCGATTGACTTTTTGTGCTGTGTTTGGTGAAACTAACTTGTTCTTGTTTTGCCTTGTTATCTACCACAGCTGACGGTGACACTTGCCAACGAGGCCGATGATGCGAGCGTGCGCGAAGCTGTGAGCAAGCTCTTCTAGACGGAGTTTACGTAGAAAGTAGCGTTGAGGTCAACCTTCGGTCAGCGATTGCAGTGGCCGCTTTTTGTATCACGAAGGGATAGATATAGTAAATCACAAAATACATTCGCGATGACCTCCTTACTCTCGGCCACCTCAGCCTTGAAGGCAACGATGACGGTTTGAGCTGTTGATACCGCGGCCGTGACGACTCTAAGCAGCACGTGGGACCGACGTTTGTCAAATGAAATCTGAACACCGACAGACTTCTACTGGTATCGGATAGGAGTATCCAGTCTAGCCATTGCCGCAAAGCGAACTGTTGTTGCGGCACCAGCGATCCCCAAGCATAATACCAGTCAATTCCTGCAAACTCCATGATTTTGTAAAAACTACCACTCTTACTCGTTCTTTGTATGGACCTCTCCTAATTCAGCACACCACTTTCGGATGACCCCACGATCCAATTAGACACGAACTTGGATCGGCTTTCAACGCGAGGCGTCACAACTTCAAAGCGACTGCACCCACGAAGGCGATGGAGACGACAGCAGCCACCACTGACGCGCTCTTCACCAAGCGCATCCTCGTGACTGGCGGCGCCGGCTTCATCGGCTCGCACGTCGTCATCCACCTGGTCAAGCGCTACCCGCAGTACTACATCGTGAACCTGGACTCCCTGGACTACTGCTCGTGTGTACGCAACGTCCACTCGGCCATTTCCTCCTGCGGCAGCGAGCACGAGCTGCAAACCACAGAGGAAGAGGCGGAGAAGGCCAATGAGAGTGAAGACGAGGACGACGTGTGTCAACGACTTCGTGGCAGCTTCTGTGAACCCGGAGACGAACTGAGTGACGAGCTGCTGGCCACGCTCCCCAATAACTACAAGTTCATTCACGGGAGCATCACGGGGGCGGATCTGGTGGGCTACATCCTCAAGACGGAGCGTATCGACACGATCATGCACTTTGCAGCTCAGTCCCACGTGGACAACTCGTTCGGGAACTCGATCGAGTTTAGCAAGACAAACATTCTGGGCACCCACGTGCTGCTGGAAGCTGCGAGATTGCATGGGGTCAAGAAGTTCATCCATGTGAGTACAGACGAGGTGTATGGGGAGGGAAGACCCGACTCCGCCCCCATGACGGAGGATCACGTACTGGAACCCACGAACCCGTACGCCGCCACGAAAGCGGGAGCTGAGTTCCTTGTGAAAACTTATCACCGCTCCTTTGGCTTGCCGACCATCATCACACGCAGCAACAACGTGTACGGACCGCATCAGTACCCGGAGAAGCTCATCCCCAAGTTTATCAACCAGATTCTGCGCGACCGACCGGTGACGATCCACGGCGACGGGATGCACACGCGCAACTACCTCTACATCTCGGATGTCGTGGCGGCATTTGACCTTATTTTGCATGAAGGAAAGGAGGGAGAAGTGTACAATGTTGGTGGCGAGAACGAACTTTCAAACAAGGAAGTAGCGATGGATCTGCTGGCGGTCATCAAGCCGCAGCTACTTGGAGCGGAGAAAGCCAAGATGGTTACACACGTACTGGACAGGCCCTTCAACGACCACAGGTACATCATCGATGCTGCCAAAATCCGTCGGCTGGGGTGGAAAGAGAAGGTTCCTTGGCGTGACGGCCTGAAAAAGACGGTCAAGTGGTGCTGTCGCTACGGCCACCGCTTCAACAACATCGACCATGCACTGGAAGCTCACCCGATCAATTTCAAGAAGACGTACAAGCTCAATCTGCCGTAGGGACTGTCATCCGAAGCATCCGTACAGTAGAATGGCATCGTTATACACAAATTTTCTTTTACTCGAACACTATCCAACACTTGACAAAAAACTGCAGTTCAGTGTCATGTCCAGCATGCCAGCAGCGAAGGAAGTCCAGCGAACCAGTAAAGTTATACCATTACAATTACAAGTACCCATCGCGCCAGACTTCGCGAGCAAGACTTCTTTCAGAAGCCAGAATAGCGTTTTACTTTCTCTATGCGTGAACCCCACGAAACTGTGAAACTATCGCAGACCGCCACAAGAAGGAACGAAAAAGTTAAAGTAAAGTTGGTGAGCTTTCAGAATACCTAGGGCATGCATGACAAATAAGGAGGAGCGATCCTTACGTCGGTCGATAGACAAAATTCCATTGTACATGCATTGACGCATGCTTGATTATTTGGTTGCTCGGCGCTGGTGACACCATAAAAAATAAAATAAAGAGCGCTCGAGCGATGCTAGACTTGGCGCAGCTTTAGCATTGTTGCTGCTTCTCTGGAAATGTGAGCTTGACGAACGATCTCGGTCTTGCTTCTCGGTAACGGGATTAACTAACCCACTCAACTACACTGAGCCCCTCGCCGACCCGGAATTTCTCTCGGACGCACATAATTTCCGTGTGTCCGGTCAGGGAAAGCCAAATGTCCACGACCTTGGCGAGCTAAATGAGCCTGATGTTCCTGCTGAAGTCTGTCACGAGAGATATGATGATTGGCCCCATGCAGCTCGGGTGTGCTGCTAGGCGGCCACGACCCCTGTGAAAAGGTTTCTTGCGAGTGGTAACTTGAATCTACCGTCCGAGGCGAAAAAGATGTCCTGAAGGTCACGTCGCAGGTGTTGTGGTCTAAATCGTAGCGTCGGTGATGAGCGCACCACATGCAATCCGGCAGCGGGCAATCCACGACCACCCTAAGCGACTGCGGAGGAACCACCACCATTCGCGGAGGTGGAGGTTGTTCAACTCGCCGCATGATGTACAGGAAATCTAAGCTGAGCAAATAACCCGGGATGCAGTACTTTAGGATGGAGAAGCCGGCAAAGCTAAGCTTGAACCACGAACCACGAAATCCCGAGACCATCACGGGCACATCGATAATGATCTGTAGCGTGGCTGCCACGGTTAGCAGGGTCATTAGCAGCGCCATTTGAGTGACTGATTTCTTCTTCATGTCGACCGTCACGGCAGCGGACATTATCCTTTTCCTCAACTGCACAGCGACGTAGCACGCCACCACTGCGTCGAAAGCTAGAATTGCAATATTCAATGCACGAAAGATCAGCATGAGGGCTCCTGCGTCGGCAGAGTAGTTCATCATCTTGGCTCCATGTCGGAAACCATAGATCATAATATGGATCGCCATGACAGTTGTCCAGATCACGTGCACCGAGTGTAGGAACACGAGCAGGTTCAGCATCGTGAATCGTTTCGACCGCTTCTTCTGTTGCGTGGAGCCTCTTCCTGCCGTCACAGCACTCGACCACTGAAAAATCACCGCCGCTGTACACACCAGCACGAGCGAGTTGGACCACCACACGCAGGCTCCGCCCACATGGACCATGCCGGGATTACACATCCCCACCCAGAAGACAAAGCGCAGCATAACCGATGTCAGCAGCACCTACAGCACCAGTCACAAAAAATGTTAAAAAATTACTAATCCATTATCAAAAACAGGAAAATTGTCGTACAATGTGGAGGACGATACGTCGCGTGCACGATTTCCAGTAGATCTGGTGGTGCGTGCGCCAGAGAATGACACCCAGGAGTAGTATCTCTAGTAGCATGGGCGGCATCAGCTCCCAGCTCACGCATTGTAGCGTCGACGAGTTTGTTCCCACCATCCGCATGAACTGGTGGTCTACTTGTAGCTCCTTGGTGTGTTGGCACGACAATCGCGAAATGAACTCTGCACCTTAAAGGTGAAGTCGTTTGGCGACTGTATTCATCCGACGTTTTGTTTTTAGCTTGGGATAACTGCTGCGACCGATTTAAGGCATACACATATCAAGGGGACGGAGCTTGAATATTTTTTGTGATTGGTTTGTAGAAGGGTGAGACTGTAGCACGAGTGGGGCGTGTCTAGGACCGTTAATTCCAGTGCTAAAGGCCGCTGCTTTAGGGCACAGTTACTTCGACGACTACCGGACACATTTGCCGTTGGCTTCTCTCTTGCTGAATTCACTCACAGCTCCCTGTCGAGGTTCGCTACCTGTGAACTCGCGCGAATTGATTCTCCCCGCACCTGGCGCGAACTGGTGCTTCTTTGGCTCCAGTACTACCGTAGTACTGAAGCCAAATTACTACTATCATTACGGTAGTACAGAAAATTATGAACGAAATATTGCTATTTTTGATTTACAATCTACAAAATACTACGTACTACTAGTAGTAGTATCAACAAGTTTTCTCTTATTTTTAGGATTTATTTTGACCAAACTGTACGAGACGGCATTCTAAACTATTTCTCCGTCATGTAGGATACGAGACGTATTATCTGTTGGCGCTGGGTTCATATGCACCTAAATTATCATTTCGCTCTGTGTAGTTGCTTGTTGTACGACCTCGGTCTTGCTTCTGGGCGACGGGATGAACTAACCCACTCAGCTATAGCGAGCCTCTCGCCGTCCTGGGATTTCTCTGGGAGGCTCATAATCTCCATGTGTTTGGATAGGGAACGGCAAATGCCCCCGAGCCTGGTGAGCTAAGTGGGCTTGATGTGCCTGCTGAAGTCGTTGGTGGCTGTCTCGAGAGAGATGATGATGGGCTCCATGCTGCTCGGGTGTGCTGCCAGACGACCACGACCCCTGTGAGAGGTTTGCTTGCGTCGACGAGTGGAAACTCGAATCCACGGTCCGAGGCGAAAAAGACGTCATGAGAGTCACGTCCCATTTGTTCTGGTTCAAATGATATCGCCGGTGGTGGGCGCACCACACGCAGTCCGGGGACGAGCACTCCACGAACTCCACAAGTGGTCGCGAAGGAACCGCCACCATTCGCGGAGGCTCACGCTGTTCCACTCGCCGCATAATATACAGGAACGCTAAGCTCAGGAACAGACCTGGGGCGAAGTACTTGATGATGCAAAAGCCCTCAAAGCTCAGCGAGGCCCACGAGTCCCGAAGATCCGAGAAGAAAACAGGAACGTCCATAATCATCTGCAGCGTGACGGATGCCGTTAGCAGAGCCATCAACAGCGTCATCTGAATGACCGATTTCCTCTTCATGTCCTCCGCCATGGCAGCAGACAGTAGCCTCTCTCTCAGCTGCACAGCAACGTAGCACGCCACCACTGCGTCAAAAGCCAGAGTAGCGATATTCACGATCCGGTAGGCGAGCAAGAGCGCTTCTGCATCTTCCGGGTAGTCCTGAATCTTGTTTGAAGAGCCCAAACTGGTGGCCATTATATGGATCCCCGTGACGGACGTCCATATCAAGTGCACCGAGTGCAGGACCACGAGTGGATGCACCACCGTGATGCGTTTCGGCTGCGCTGTGACTCTCCCCGCCGTAACAGCACTGGACCACTGGAAAATCACCGCCGCCGTACACAAAAGCACGATCGAGTTGGACCACCACAGGCAGGCCATACCAATAGCCAGCACACTGGAGTTGCACATCCCCAGCCAGAAGACGAGTCGCAATACGCACGACAACAGCAAAATCTACCACAAATAAGACACACATAAGGTAAGTAAAATAAGGCATCCGTAAAATAAAAACTGCACGACTATATTTGGACCGTACAATGTGCAGGAAGACGCGTCTTGGGTGCGAGTTCCAGTAGATCTGGTGGAACGTGCGCCAGAGCATGACGCCCACGAGCAGGATCTCCAGCAGCATGGGCGGCAGCAGCTCCCAGCTCGCGCATTGCAGCGTCGATTGGGGGTCCAGCCACACCATCCGCTCGGCCTGATCGAGCTCCGGTTTGCGACTGAGACGTCCGTCCGTCGAGCGGTTGGGTGCGCTCCCTGTCTGCCCGCCAGTTCTTTGTGAAGGAGGTGGTCCCCTGGAGAATTGGGGAAAGTGACTCGAATTAAGAGGCGAGGGAGCCTATTCTTTAGCTGTTTGTAGGGGCTTCTTGGCTTGGGCGAATGCACGATAGAGAGCAAAACGGAGACTGCGACTTGAGGGTCGTTGGCGACTGTATTCGACGGTTTCTTTTTAGATTGGATGGATTGGCTACTGTGACCGAGTCGATGCATACAAATGACAAGAGACTTGATTTTGGGTACTTTGGTATACTACGTAGTATGTTTGTAAAAGCGGTGAGATTGTAGCACGAGTGGTGGCAATTTGAGCGTCCCCAGGCCTTGTTTTTCCCTAGCCAAGGACGGACCTTCGCATTACAATTCCAGTGACGAAGGACTGCGAGTGAATTAGGGCTGCTTGGGGGCGCAGTTGCCTTGACGGGTAATATCGGATACCGGACACATTTGCCGTTGCCCCGTTGATTGTGTCGCACTCTTCAACAGCCAACAGCTATCGTTCCAGGATTTTGGGGTGTTCCGAATTTTGAAAAACGGTGTGCTGTGAGAACAGCAACGAACAACGGCATTCTTCACAGCGCTGCCAAGATTGCTGAAGGCACTCCGCTGAGACGTGAACAGTGTGGTTGTGCGCTCGCAATGACTGCCAAAAGCCCAAAAATAGCTAGTCAAAAATAGGTCCTCACCTAATTTAGTGTGGCCTCTATCTTTTCATACATCCTGAGACCGCATACTTCTATCATTCGTCACATTTCTATATCCATCCAGTCAAACGCCTTTCTCATCACCTTCCACATCACATACACTCCCACAACCTATCCCGGTCAGAACTTCGAACGCCGTTCCACAAACCCCTAAAAATGCCTCTCCCAAAATACGTCCACCACACCAAATCCAACTTCAAACAGATTCCGTTCATGGGGCGCATCCTCGTGCTCTTCCTGGCTCCTCTCCTCTCGCTGCTCCATGCCGCGGCCCTAAACACCGACGTGCTGCTCGTGCATCTGCACCCTCCCGTGAATACGCGCAATTTGGCGCTTTCCCCGCTGCTAACGGGCTCCGAACGGCGCGAAAAGCTCTTCCAGACGCTCTCCAACGCTGTAGATGACGCGCAAAACAGCGTTCGCAGCTTTATTGAAGCGCAAAAAGAGGGGGAAATGGACATTCACCCCTCTGGATGCAGAACACTCTAATCGTTCGCTATACTAGCGACAATGAGAAGCTCAAGGCGTTCTTTTGGACGGAACTGACTTCGTTTCCAGGGGTTGTGGAGATTGAACGAGATGCCGCAGCTTTGAGGCTTCTGGGAGCTGTACAAGAAGAGGGAGGAGAAGAAGAACAAGGAGGAGAAGCTCAGAGTAATGTGAAACTTCTTCATGTCCCGCAATTGTGGGCGAAAGGGGTGAAGGGGAAGAACGTGGTGGTCGCCAGTATCGACTCGGGCGTACGATACACACACGAAGCTCTGAGAGAAAACTTTAGAGGTTGGTCATGTTGATATTATAGTTTTTTTAGCAGGCTGATGATATATTCTGGTGTGGATAGGTGCCAAGACGAACGGGAGGTGGACTTCGACTACGCGTTCTGGTTTACACCCGGCACGGATATGTCGAAGGAGACGCCGGATACGGCGGATGAGGTGGGCCACGGGACGCATACCATGGGATCTGCTGTTGGGGGAAAGGGGTGGGAGTAGCTCCCGAGGCGACGTGGATCACTGCACGAGCGTTTGATATTTGGGGCGCGGC
The DNA here is from genome assembly GCA_012656105.1 of Phytophthora syringae. NCBI lineage: Eukaryota > Oomycota > Peronosporomycetes > Peronosporales > Peronosporaceae > Phytophthora > Phytophthora syringae. The sequence goes on along the minus strand of JAAKBD010000193.1, from coordinate 125,945 downwards.
GAACAAGAGCGACTTCCTATTGGCGGCGCAGTGGGTTTTGTGTCCGACCAAGATGGACGGCACAGGTGCAGACTGTTCTCGTGGAGCTGATGTGGTGACCAACTCGTTTGGGGTCGATCGATCAACCCCTGCGTATCCGCAGTGGACTTGGTTGAGTAAGGTCATTAATGCATGGCGCGCAGCTGGGGTTTATCCTGTGTTTGCCAGTGGAAACACGAACGGGTTCTTGTGTGGAAGTGTGTACTACCCGGGAAGCCACGAGGATACAATTGCGGTCGGTGCGCTAATCGGTGGAAGTTCGCTCTGGGGTGCTAGTGGAAAGGGGCCCAGTCTGGAGGATCAGTTTTCCCGAGGCTTGACCAACATACCAAGCTCAAAGAGTGGCAAGTACATTATCAAACCCGATTTTGTTGCTCCTGGCGTCGGAATTCGATCCGCGATGAGCGTGAAGGACAACGCCTACACCCGACTCACAGGAACCTCTATGGCGACACCACACGTCGCAGGCGCTATCGCACTACTTCTCAGTTTGTATAATTCCTCGGAAGAAAGCTCTCTATCGAAACCATCGTACGAGAAGGTGCTGAACAGTCTCACTGAGACGACGACACGCAAACTACACAAGCCTTTCCTCGTCCCCAGTGAATGCGGCAACACGACATATCAGAAATACCCGAACAATATCTACGGCTGGGGGTTGGCAAATGTCTGTTTGGCGGCAAAGAACCTCGGATTCGCGTGCGACGACTCGATTCAAGTTGGAGAGTCTTTTGCCATGGAACGACAGCCTATTCCGCTTGCTGAAATTGTGGCGACAGAGTGATGATTGAGCAGCACGTTTGGACGTTTGGCGTTGAAGGTGTTGTTGCAACTGCAGATTTGTTCGAGTCGCATTGGTTGTGCGAGAACATTTTATTGCAAGGGAGAGCGATCAAAACCAACTGCAAACACCAGCAATGGATCGAAAACCAGGAAATATACACGTGTATTTGCTTGGAAATGAATGAAAGGATGCACGCACCTCTCTTATCAACAATGTGCTGGTGCTTACTCAAGGAACTTGTGCAGGGAGAGCAGCCATTTCTGGATTAGTACGCGACGGCGCGCATCTCCTCCACCGTCGGTAAGTCGTACATCATTTTGCCGGCTTCCATACTGATTGAGATGCCTTCAGAGCCGTACTGACGCATGTTGTGCTCGTACTGTGCAATTGCATCTACCCCAACGCCCATTTCGCTGAAGTACTTGGTCAACATTTGGGCATCGTGCAGGGCTGTGTTGCAACCAATTCCTGCGGGAGCCATCGTATGTACAGCATCCCCCATCAGCGTGACAGTGGAAGGCTGCCAGTGGCGAATCTCTGGAGACATGGTCGAAATCCGCAAGAAAGAGCTCCATTCGGGCGCTTGGTGCTCGAAAAGTGCGCGAATCTGTGGACACCAGTCGCGGGTCATTTCGATTGACAAATTCGCGACTTGCGCGGGGGTCATGGAGAAGAGATCTTGGACAGTCGTGTCTTCGTTTCGGTGGAAATGCTGCGCGCGAGCGATGAGCACCCAGCAAATATAGTTCTGCACATCTGGCAAGTCCGAGTTCGAGATGGCTGCAAACTCCTTCAGGTCTGCTTGGATCTTGCAGCGCGGCTCCATGACGAGACTCATCATGGGGTTCTTGCTGATGGCCATCGTGGTGCTGTCCGTTTCGAAGAAGCTCTCGATCTCAGGTGTCAACACCGTTTTGCCATAGATGGCCCCACTATCGGTGTCAAGAAGAGTAGCTGCTCGCGGCACATATTGCCGACGAACGCGCGAGGTGGTGCCATCAGCTCCCACAAGAACGCTTCCTTCGACGATTGTACCGTTCTCGAACGTGACCTCCACACGTCCGTTAGACTGCACGCGAAAGCTTTTGAACGCCATCCCGTACTGGATCTCGTTCTCGTTCAGGTCTGTGAGCATAAGAGAGCGCAGCATAGCGCGGTCGGCGCTGAAGACGTTCTTGGTGATGCTGGATTTGTGCGAGAACTGCGCATTGGATGGGGCAGGGTCTCCTGTTTCGGCATCCAGATATTTGAATCCAGGCTGGAAGTGGCCTGTGGCTCGAAGGAAAACCTCAAAGTTCTCAGGCGAGAGATTGGCCTTGAGTGCTTCGTACCCGTCACTGTTAATTCGCAGGCGGTATCCCTGAGTGCGATAGTTCGGTGATGGATCGCGCTCGAAGACCGTGAAGGGGATGCCATTTTTCTTGAGTCCTTGAGCAAGACAGAGGCCCCCGATTCCTCCTCCGATGATCAGCACGTGTGTCCGGTAATCCGCACGGCATGGTGGGGTGTACGGGTTACCGTACCCAGCCGATGCCAGCGAAAAGCTGCCATTCCCATGGGAACGTCCGCTCTTGCTGAGACTGCCGCGATCACGCGAACGGAGATTTTCTTCCGGCTCCACGTTGCCAAAACGTGACCTGATCCAGCGGATCATCTTGCGTCGTTTGGATTCATCCAATTCATTGGCGTCACGTGCTTGGCGTTGGTCGTAGTGGGTAGCACGAGTATGCTCTTGGTGACGGTTGCGACCCATTGTCTGTTTGAGATGGGGACTCACGGACTGGTTTGGTCGATCTGCTCACGGCAAGAAGTTTTGGATAATGAAGAGTTCACGAGGGCTTCGAGACGATCAATGCTTTCTCTACAACCAGTTCCGATGCGTGCGGTGTGGTGACAGGGCCACGCAGGAATGAAAAGTACGTCAGCGATTGCAACGCCGTCGAGAGGCTTGAAATGTGGTAATGGAGCTCCTCGGGGAAAAAAAACACGTGAGCTGGTACATCGGGCAGTTTGCCACGTGAGGAAAAGGGAAGAGAAAGCCAGAATTCCTCAGATCTGCTCGGGTCTGCAATCCAATTGCCAATGCACAAAACACTATCTGCAGCAGAACAACTCGCGAGAAAATGTCAAACGGCCAGCGTCGCATCGTGCAAGTACAGCCAGTGGTAATCCGTCGAAAGGTGTTTGATTGGCTGGATTGTTGAAGTTGTTACACCGGTCACATATAACTGCACTACGGCGAGACTAAGGAATGATCCGACGAGCCCGACTCTTTGGCTGCACCTACGCAAGCGCCACGTGGGTAACTAACTTATCTTCTCGTATCGAGTTTAACTGTATGAAACCAACGAACTGGTTCTGGATCGTGGAGGCTTGAGAGATGGTCTCATTTTGCGTGTAGGTTTGCATGGACTTACTCCGCCCTCCCGTCTACGTGTGTCTGCGTCATAAGAATAATGCTGAAGACGGCGGCTATGAGGCCATGGAGCTCGACGGCCGGTACGTCTGGAATCAGCATCTTATTTGTCAACCTCCGACCTATTTGGTCTTTTGGTCCAAATGTAGCGTGGACAAAGAGGAATGGGCCCATGTGCCCTGGTCCGGTGATTTTGTGGACCAGAACACATACCCAAGGAACATCCACTAACGAGGTTCAAAATGATAGCTACTGGATCGATGACTCAACCCTGGGTTTCACTACAACGGCGAACCCGTGGAGCACGAACCTCCCATCGGATGCCCATTTTCTCCTTCACTCATCCTGGGATGATAACGCTGTAATCACAGACAGTGAAGGAAGAACATTACGACAACATGACTACCCAATGATGAAAGTCTGCTCTCTAGCTGAGATTATTACCTTTAGTGGACGTGCATACATGGACGTGGGGATGCATTTCATCAAAATCAAGCCTCCTTTCAATGATCCTGACAGCAAAACCAAATACCCAACCACGGTAAAGAACTGGTGCACCAGCATAATGTCCAACATACCGTGGAACTTGTGGGGACTTGACTTCGACGAAATCAAACCTTGGGCACTTCCTGAGCTTCACCAAAAACTCCTGTGGAAGGTACAACAAACAGGGAAACTCCGATTGTGGCAGCCAGTCTAAAACGATCGCCAGGTTCACCAGTATTTCATCTGACTAAAGGACCGAGTGGGTTTTTGTGGAACTTTGCATGGATCAATAAAGATTTTCAAATTAGTGCTGACTGCGGGGAACTACGGGTTTGGGAAAGACAGGTGGGCATTAGTTTCCTAGCCGACCCTAGAACTAGCAGATATCCCTGGACAGCACATCCAGACACGATGACCAAACACATCGAACAGGCAATTCGCAAACAAAGAACGAAAAGGGCGAAACTTCATGTTCGTACAATCTGGACGCGATGATAGACAAGATTCAGGCTCGAGCGGCTAACCAGCATTGCAGCAACATCCCAGTCAATTTTGGAACCAGGAAGGCTTATTCACTGATTATTAAAATTGGACAATCTACAGAATAGCACTCGGAGTTTTAAATGTTCGCCATGATGGCTGGCCAAGCAACCGCCAATGCCCGGACCCAGATTGTGCATGCTTAGAAGAAACATCAGACCACATCATATGGAAGTGCGCAAAGGCAGCTACGTCGTGGAAATCTTGGATTAGTCTCCGGATGGGGAATGAATGTACTAGCAGCCAGCTGCAAAGTCTTCGACCAGCTATATCCAGCAGGAACGCACCACCCATTTCGATATCCTTCTTGTCGGTCGCACACCAGTGTATTGGTAGATGGACTTACGGCCACACCGCCGCAATGAAATTGATGTGGAAAATCTGGACAACGACGACGCCTGCGATGCTATGGAGGTTGCGCGTGGAAGCGGTGTTTAAGGACAAGATCAGTAATGAAAATAAGACAGGAGCAGCGATTTTATTGGACGATTTGCAGTGATGAAAATCTCGCTTTGCAACAAGAGAAGAAGCGCGGTCTACATTAGAGCATCCACCAAACATCGTTGGTTGTCGGTGCACTTGGTAGTGTAAGGTAGTTTGGCAGCTCAGTTTAGAATTAGCTTCGAGACAGGCCTAAGACACGTCTTAGCTATCATGACACCAACGCCGCTGAACGCCGGCGACTTTCTACTGGTTCTATCAGAGGATGTGAAACAGCCCGTCGACAACGCCTTCTACGGCATCGTGGTCTCTACGACCCGCTCCTCAGTCCGTGTGGAGTCGGTCACGGTCACGGTACTCGGTCCCCAAGGCAGTGGCCACGGGGCGTCGAGTGACCGACTCGGAAGCAGAAGACAGCCAGCCTGGCGTGTGGCTGCGGAAGGCGGTTTGCGTGCGATCTGGGAGCTTCCACTACTATGGCCAGGTTGTACGGGTCGAGGGGAGCGCCTATTTGTGTCTACGTACCTAGGCGAGAAGGTGTGCACCGCTCAGCACCTCGCCGGCTAGGTCTACCCCGTCATCGCAATGATTCGGGGTTCTCAGCGTTGGTCGGTCCGGAAGTGGCCGATTGAGGACCTGAAGGCCTTACGCGACCGGCTACTGGATGCCATCCAGGAGGGCAGCTCTGGGAAACCGCTACCGAGCAGCGAACTAGCGGTGATTGTACCCGAACTCAAGAACCGCTCAAATGTCTACGTGGAATGGTTGGCACCGGATTCGGGTGCGTCCCGGACCACGTCATTACACCACGTCTTACAATATGTCTACTTTGTGGGCGGCAAGCGTGACATTACGGCATCGCTGCGTGGACAGATAGGCAAGACGTTCTGCGAAGAGCCAAGTACCCCAACCGCGGACGAGCCAGCTTCGGACGGCGCGGATAGCTTCTTTGAGCCGTGGGAGGATGACGACGACGACGAAGCCCCTGCGGACAGCCAGAGTGATCGCCATGTGACATCCATGGAGGCGGACACGCGTGGCGGCAGCGGACACGTAGAGGGCCTCGCGGCCGTGAGTCTCAACCCCAGGCTTGGCAGCAAGGCGGCGTCCCAGGAAATGCTGAAGTGAACGATGTCGACAGCCCGTCAGCCGCACGCCTCGACCTCGAAGTGATCGAGCTACTCCAACAGTACCGACCGGATCTGATCGCATCATACCTGACAAATGGCGCGTCAGCCGCCACGAAGAAGCGACCCAGTGACTCTGAGCCAAGCCGCGCACCGAAGAAGGTTCGGTGCGCTTTCTCCCGTACGACTGAACAAGAGCGCGTCCATCAAGTGGTAACAAGCCTTCAACACCAAGGTAAGTCCAGTGATGCCTATGTAGTCTATGTGTTGTCTGTAGCCGCATTTACAGCCCATCCCGGGGTGGCCGCAAGAGCGTACGACCTCCAATTGGGCAAGCACGGACTCTCCATCATGCATTTCAAGCGCATGGGTTTTCTGGACAAACTGCGTTATCTGGCGCCAGGCACAGTTAACACGACTGACTATCACGTCTCCGCTCCAAGACCTGCGACTCCAGCTTCCTGGGTCGATTTAAGCTCGTCAACCCGCAGTTTTGTGGATTACTGCAGAGACCTCTGTGATGCCACCACTGTCCGCATCGCGGGAGCATTATATCAGCTTTTTCTCGCTATGGAAGGCTGGGAACAACTACGCGTTGATGAGTTGCCTCTCTTGGTGCTGTGGATTGATGCAACCCTGGAAAAATATCGCGGTGCGGTAATTCAAGATCTGCATCATGGGACGGCAATCAGATCGGAAGCTGTTGCATGGTTCTCCATGGCGAACTCGGAGGTCCATAGTCTACTCTTCGCGGTACTTGGAGACCGTTCCAAGCAAGTCGGACGGGAGGAGTTGGCGCACAACCGAGTCCCTGCCGCGCCAGCCGACACTCGATACGGACCGCGTCGCACAGTATTGCCAGAACGCAGGATCCCTGCCGACGTCGTGGCCAGCATCCAGGTCAAAGACGGAAAAGAAGTGTGCCTTCACTACCTCTCACAGCGCGGCTGCAACCTGCAGGACCCAGATCGCGGCACGTTCAAAAACCGTGCCCATTTCGTGCCACCATCACTGTCACCCAAGCTCCGCCAGTACATTACAGCGCGACTCGGCGGCGTCTGCAAAATGCTGAACTCGGCCTGAAATCGTCCGGGTCGTGCTGGTCAGCCACGACTAGGACAGCACATCCGACCACAGCAACGATCCCGCACCACTCGTGTCGTATCCAAGCCGAGTGACCGACGCAAGGTGCTAAACGTAGACGAGCACACGGTGTCAACCAATACAGCTCACCCATTTGCTCGTTTGTACCAGCGAAAGCTGCCGACACATAGACCCGTCCAGCTTGTACCGACACAAGCAGCACCGGCACCCTGCTCAACAGCGGTCCCATCACAGACCCCTTCCGTCAGGAGGCCACAGTCCCCACTGACGAACGTGCACGTCGGGGGCCTCAGTCCCTACCGACGATGCCGCACCGTTCAACCAGATCCACCGAGCCTCAGTCTCGAACCGTCCGAGATCTTCCCACATCTCACTCATCGGGACGACTGAACCGCCATCCACATCGAAGTCCACCCAGTCAGCACATCCACGATGTGGAGGACAATCCCGCTCGAGACCCAGACTTACGCCTCGAACTGCAAAGGCCGCCTTCCATCTCGCTCGAGTGGGTACGGAGCAGGCTCGAGCGCGACTTGCGGTCTTGCGAACGCGATCGGGACCGACGTCTCCGCCTCCATCTCCGGCAACACGGAATTCGAGACAGATTGCCCATTCCCCATGTGAAGATGCCTCGCTTAACTCGACGTTGCAACACGCACTATCCTGTCTCGCCTCTTAGCATGATCACAGTCTCATTGATATCGTGGAGCTGGTTCGAGGGCAGACGGCTGAAGATCGGCGGCAAAACAAGGCCCTGTGCCCGGTCCGACTTCGAAACCTCCTCTCCGGATACCGACACCGCGACCTTGTTTGCCAGATCGCGGCCGAAGGCGTTTCTCCACACTGGCAAGTACAGAAGCTCCACCGCGGCAAAGTACCCGATAACCATCAGTCGGCCACGCGACACCTGAAGTCCGTCCTCCGCAGCGTTCGCCGCGGCCAAGATGCAGGGTAATACCTAGTGCTCGATGACTCCATTCTCCAGCTCTGGAACATGGTGTCTGGTCAGGTCTACCAACATCGATGTTTAGCCAGGAACCCTAATTGATGTGCATTGGTACATGGATGCCAGCGACAGCGGCCTGGCGGTCGCGGACCCAGCCCAGCAGCGCTTTATCCAGCTCGACTTCGACGACGATGAACGATCCATGATCCACTCGGCGGAGAGCAACCTGCCCTTCAACATTAATGTGCGCGAACTATTCTGCGTCGCACTCGCTGCGGTGCTGTGGGGTCCCGACTGTACCAAACATTTCGCCTCGAGGATGATTCACGTTCGGGCCTGGTCCGACAATACCAGCGCGGTCACGTGGGCGAATCGTCTACACAGTGATAATCTGTTTGCCCAAGAACTCCTCCGTGTGCGAAGTCACGCAGCGGTTTCGTATCTCGGCCGGCCATCTCCCGGGAAAATGCAATGTGTTGGCGGATGCCAGCTCACGACAAAACACTGACCGGCTTGCTCGTTTATGGACTAACGCAACTGGTTCTTGGTCACAGACAAAAGTCCCTGTCACATTCCGCAAGATGTATCGATCCTTCTCGGCAAACTTCAATCCCGAGCACTGGCCGACTTGAGCTATCGCACGTACACGACTACCTGGCGATAATGGCACTCCTGGTGCCGATCTCAAGGTCTTTCCCCTGGCTCACAGACAACCGCCTTCGCGACTCAGCTCAACTCATCCGATTTGCGGTATTTTGCTGGTAACCGCGATCTCCGGCCCGAGGAAACTCGGCCGGCACCATTCTGTCCAAGATCGGCCATCTCAGCTGGTTTCATCGACGGTTCCGCGGCTTCTCCGTCGGACTCCACGAAGGCCACCAACTGGCCATGCGCGGGATGTCGAGGTTGTCACCACCACCGCGCTGGAAAGTGCCATTCACCATCGAGTTGCTCAAATGCATGCGCACCCAGTGCGACTTCAACTCCGCCCATGACCGCGTTCTCTGGGGGCTGCGGTCATGGGCTTCTTCTTTATGATGAGACGCTCAGAGTACTTGGCGGAGAGATCGAATGTCAAGCCATACGCAATTCAGTGCCGGGACGTCAGCTTCAGGACGGACACAGGACGAACAGCGACTACGTTACCTGCGGTAGCGTCAGTAGCCATTCACTTTCGCGGAGGAAAGGCTGATCAGAGGGGAGTCGGCGCAACACGTAGCCTCGGGAGATCTGGGATCCGCTGGCTGTGCCCGGTCCGAGCCTGCTGGTCAATGGTCCGCATTGCCAAATCCCGACAAGCTCGAGAAGATGAGCTACTCTGCACCACAGGCGACGGCACGCTCCTGACGGCAGCAGCAATGACAACAGCCATTAAACAAGCAGCAACACTAAGCGGATCCGGGTACATTTAGAACTCACTCGATGCGCAGCGGCAGGGCGACCGCAATGTTCGGATCCGTCCAGCGCGGGTGCGTAGTGTCGGCTCTGTAGCAACTATCGGGCTCAGATTGAGCCCCCGCGTCAGCAGATATTTGTCGTCCAGATAATTTACTGAGATCACCCGGTGAACCGCCCACAGCCTGGTGGAAATTATTGGAAAGCCAAGTTCGAAGTGCTTTAGCAATTCGCACAGCGGAAACTCCTCCGTCCACACTTTGATCTCGGATTTTGCCAATCCGAGTGAGTCTGGAGATTTTTCAGGAACATGGCTAGTGTATTGTGGAAGCAAATTCACCGTGGAACGAATGAAACGTACGTTGACGGTAGTAAATGACATCCAGTATACGTTCAATGGCCATTCTTTCCTCCAAGCTCAGATCATTGACACGAACGCACCAGCGCAATCAACGACTTCATCAGAAATTCGGCGCCGCAACACTCTGCGAGTGTTGCCGGCGCAATCAGAAATGCACAAGACATTGTCTCGCGTCTTAATACCTACCAGGCTTCTATAGAAAAGAAAAAAGTAAAAACAAAAACAAATAGAAGGCCGTTTCAACATCATTCGTTCCTCCAAGATCGTACGGCTGCATACACTCCAGTGGGGACCGTTGATTCTTGGGTGGTAGTTTCTCTTTGATCAATGCATGTAATGACTGGGTTTGGGCTTCCCAGAGCTCCAGTTTTCTCAGACATTGGGCCGAAATCTGCAATTGGCCTTTGCTTTCGATCAGAGCCTTCCTAATCATCTCATCTGAAGTTGGGCGAAAAGTACAACAGTGAAGTGTTACTGGTTTCCCAGGGTGGACCGCAGCATGCCAAGCTGCTTTGTACACGTTCTCAGGTCCTTGGATCCATCGGTCCGCTAGGTTGCCCCGTGTAGCTCTCAGCGCCCTCGCAATACTCTGCAAACCAAGGCCACCTGCCTGTAATGATACAAATATAAGAGCTGGACTCAGTTTGTGGGTACAGGTCTCCATACTGGTTATTCCTTTCCAAATAAAGTTTTTCTGCAGGTTTTCGAGCTTCTTCATAGTCTTCTTCGGAGGAACATATTGTTTCCCAGTATATAGTATTGCCGGGAGAGCTATTGCGTTGAATAGTTGAATGCGCTGTGCAACAGAGTTGCTCATTGTAGTTGCATTCGCAATCTACGCTGAATCTTTTCAATCCGGATCCGCCAATTTTCCGCTGTGGTATCCCAATTGCCGACCCAATATCCTAGTTGTCGTGTGGTTGCCGTAGGCTGCAGTACAGGATAACCATTCCATTTAATTGGAGGTTTCGCTGTAGAGAGTCCAATTAGTATGCTCTTACTCGGTTGTACGTGTAATCCAGAAAGTTCTCCAAAGTTTGCCAGGATAGTGTTGACCGTGTCAATTTCCTTAACCGAAGAGAGGAAAATCGTACTATTATTATTAGTATCTACAAATCCCGAACACTTGTGCCGGTATGACTTGGTTCCACGGATAGGGATGCCTTTGAGTCTTGGGTCTCTGTTAATAGTCTGAGCTAGGGTATCGACCGCTAAGTTGAAGATTACTGGTGCTAGTGGGCACCCCTGCCGAATCCCCGATTTTACTTCCCAGTCCTGAGATGTTGTCCCGTTGACTAAGAACCGCGCTCTGGTACCTTCATGAAGTATCCGAATTAAATTGATAAAGCATTGCGAAAAACCGTACTCTCGTAACACTAGCGTAACGAAATGTCTGTCCGAAGTCTCATACGCCTTACGAATATCCACACACAGGGCTGCCAGTCCATCCTCCCAGTTTCGATCTTGTTTCTCTTTGCAAGTCTGTTTCTTGACTTCTTCCTGGAACAGTGTGGCCGGGTGGTCAATCGATCTGCCTCGTACAAACCCATGTTGTGTTTCACTAATCATTTGCGGCAGAAATTCATGTACCCGTTCAGCGAGAATCCTACCCAGAATTTTGTACGCTGTGTTTAATAATGAGATTGGCCGGTAGTCCATTGCGTTAGTCGAGTCGCCGTTCTTCCTCAGGGGCACAATTGTAGCCTCTAGGAAGGATGGAGGAACGCCTTTGCCTTAAATAATAGCGTTGAACAACTTGGTCAGTCCCGGTGCGAGCTCATCTTTAAAATCCTTGTAGAAATCATGATTAAATCATGATAAATTTTAGTCCAATCGAACCGCCACTTTTGTGCCGCTTCAAAGTGTCAATTGCTACTCTAGTTTCACCTTCGTCAATAACCGCAATGAGTTTCTCGGCTGCATCGTCAGATAATTGTTGGTTCTTCGGAATTTGTACAAAGTCATGAAACGTTTTAGACATCTGCTCCGGAGGGATGGTGGAGTGAGAAGCTGCGAGGATATGGCTCCACTCCGCTGCCATCCTTGCCTCGATGGGGTACTCATCATCATAAAAATGACCGGCCGACGGAGCTATAGCGCTAATGCTTTGGTCACGCTGTCGGTCAGCGCTACGTTTGAAAAAATGGGCGAGTGTTTTCCATAGTCGGCTGAAGATTGCGTCCGAATAATCGGCTGCTGTCTTTCTGGCCTCCTGACACTCCGCTTCTTGGATGTCTGCGCGGGAGTTGAACGTCTGCCTGGTTTCCGCTCGAAGACTTTCGAAGAAGCGTTTGGATTGTTTGTAGTCCGAATTTTTGACTTCCCGGAGCATTCTTTGAATACTGGTGATGACTCCATCCCATTCTTGGACTGGGTTATCGCAAGCTTCGAAGAGTCCATGATTGAGCTGAGCTTAGATGTGATCTCTTCCTTGACTCGTTGAGGTCGGCCCATTGCAATTGGATAGTATGTTGTCGTTTTGCCGTATTGCTGCGATTTATTAGCCGATGAAAGATCGAGACGGACTTCTCTATGGTCCGAGTTCCACGCCGCTGCGGTGGCTTCGACCCATTGAACTTGCATGTATGGTTCTCCTTTGATATATGAACGATCTAATCGACTAGCCTCTTCTTGTCTCCAGAACGTGAAGAATTTCAACGGATCAAATTCAGCTTCATCATCATCCAATTGTCGAGTCAAAGTTATTGCATCTGTAAGGTCGTACTTCCGTGTTAGTTTTTTCAGTATTGCACTTTCCGCTGGCCCCTTACTCGGAGCTCTGTGAACTCGTCTATCACTTGCCGGGTTAAGCACACAATTAAAAATCACCTCCCACAATAATGGAGGTGTGTTTAGAGATCCATGGTTCCAAGTTCGCAAAAACATTGATCCTGATCATCTTTAGCATTCGGAGCATACACGTTGAGAAGAAGGCACTTATTGTACTCGACCGCCATGACCCGAGAAGTCCAGCTGCTTTGCTGCCAGGGTTTTATTTTTTCACTCATTTCCGGAGTAACTAATATATCGAGTCCCGCGGATTTCGATTTAGTAGTAGTCCAATAGCTGAGTGATTTGGCAAGTTTTGTTCGCTTCCAGGTTAGTTCCCATTGATCGACCTGTTCCTGAACGTGCTTGTCTGCATGTAATTGAGTGTCTTGTAAAAATATAACATCGGGTTTTTACTTCCTTGTCGTCGATTTCATCCACTCATCCAATGTCGTCTGGACTTGGCTGCAAAGCCTCGAAGGTTTTGGGTTGGTATAGTTAACGCGTGTTTTCCTCTGCTGGATCGTCTTGGCCGATCCGGTGCTGACGTGAACAATTGTGCTACATTGTATAAATCGCTGAAGAAGTCTCCGGTCGATGCCGGATTTAGCGGCTTGATACCCTTAACCATTTGACTAGTATTCAGGCGAGCCAGATCCCTGATTGGGCTCCATTTCATCATCTAAAGGCGTGTCGAAGCCTGATAGCATTGCTTCCAGCTGTGCCCATAACGTTGGGCTCAGGTCCAGTAACTCGAACAACAGTGATAGTCTGCCAATTGTGGATGATGGGGTCGTCTGATGATCTGTCGGCATAAGTAGTTGGACTTCTGACTTGTATACCGATGTCATTGTCAGCATTCGGGTCAGTACCTTACCGACTTTCTGCATAGTCGAAGTAACTGAGAGTGTCCAAACTTCAGTTTATTTCAACCGGGTCCACAGCGCTGAAGGATAGAGGTTCAAGTCTTCCATATCGTCAAGACTTTGAGTTTTAAAGTCGTGAATGCAGGCTCGGGTCCAGGCTGCCGATGTGGGGTCTGTGGGATGACAATTGTTAGCAAGGTTTTGCAAACAGTACAGGAGACATTCCAACCGTTCAGCTTTCGTCCATTGATCAAGATTGGCTTCAGTCAAATCACTCAGGAGAAATTCAGGGCTTTCATATTGCTGCAGTAAAGAACGTAGCAGGTTTGGAGCCGCAGCAATTGCTGTTGTCCATTTGGCTGCTGTGTTCGGTACTGTAGGAAATTCAGCTTCGGATTGGGTCTCCCACTGCGTCCGCAGAGAATTCCATTTCACTCGCAAGTGTTTCATTTGAAATCGATTTTTGGCCGGGTTGTCGGCTTCCCCTTGAATCTGCCTACTCCGGAGCCCTCGATCTCTTGTCTCGTAGGGTTCACCATCAATGGTTGTTCCTGCTCAGCATTCGACGTAATTTCGGAATATTGAGAGTCACTGCTTGGGGTAGGCGGTGATGCCGAGGATGTGAAGGTCTCCTGAGAAGATCGGGTTAGCAACTCCGTTTGCCAGGCTGCCAATACTTACGCAGAAATATCATATTGCATGCACCATTGCAACACCTCAGTATCATCAGTCATGTCCAAGTCTCGAAGCGCTTGACGGTGTGCAGTGACGGTACCATTGACTCCCATCGTGGAGAAAGTCGTCTGCTCCTCTTTGCGGTCACCACCGTGTTCATCGATCTCGGCTTGTCCTGTGCGTTCTTCTGGGACTGCGGTACACCTGCCTCCTTGTATGGTGGGGTATCTTGCTCCGGTCCTTGGTCCAGTGCGCCCATGGGGAAGTCCTCATTGTAATCCATGGCTGATTCATTTTCCATAGCAGGTTTCATTGTGGCCGGAGTGGTTGCTACTCGGGTTTTGACAGACTGCGGCTGAAAACTTAGCCAGTTGTAATGGTTAGTATTAAAGCTCAACACAATTGGGAGCCCCGTGACTTGGGGGTTCAATTCACATTCCCTTTTGATGTTGGTTACCCATGACGCCGCTTCCTTTGGTCGATATACGCGTTCCTCGACCGTGCTATACTTTTTCCCGTTGACTGCTATCTCTGCAGCCGTGAACATAGAGAAACTGGCATTTTCTAGTCCCTCGCTCGCCTCCACGAGGTAAATGTTACGGTGCAATATCTTTGCCAATAGCTTCAACGTGGTTGTCGAACCCCAACAGCTCCTGTCAATGGCGCCATCTTGATCCGAGCTGGACTTGCCAATTTCTTTGAAGTGGTTCTTCAGCTCAACAAACGCCTGTTGCTCTGTGAAGTCTATCGCCTATCCATTCTGTTTCTTCAGGATCATCATCCGAGTGTAATGCGGGAACTCTTCCGCCAAGAAATGGTTCGAGGCAGCAACAATGCCCTTCTTCAACTTGTTGGTTAACGCCTCAAGCGTTTTCAGATCTGCCTTTCTTTTGCATTCTCGTTGTAGTAAGGCCATTGCCACACTGTAGTATTGGCAGTTGCCACTGGGCGGGCATTCCACCTCACTCAGTCCACATTGGTTGAGAATTTGGTCTCCAGTGCAATTCGCAAAGCTCTCGTCGGAGGTGTTCAATCCCAAAACAGGCTTGAGCACTTCCGGAGAGAATTTCGTTTTTGTCGTGGACGAGGGTCCAGATCAACGCTTCCGTCTTTTCCATAGGCACAGACCGGATGCTCCGCTTGATCCGGGTTTCTTCCGCAATAGTGGGGCCTTCTTCCGGTTCCTCAGGTTGGGTCACTTCGTATTTGGCGGCTGGTGGTTCTGAAGGTGTGGGGGTTTGCTCAGACTTGGTAGCACTCGTTCGTCGACTCAAGATAGACCTTGGGTGCATTGAAGATGCTGTATTCGGCGGATTTGGAGCAGGTTGGTGAGGGGTTGTCGACCTTCTGCTGGATTGCACCATTCGCCAGGGTTGTTCCGGTTGTGGAGCTACTCTACGGCTGATTGAGCTTTCAGGTGAGCTGCTTGGGGATGCAATGATCGACACTGTCGCTGCATTTGGCACCTCTTGTTCTGGTTCTTCTTGTTCATACTGCTCCATTTTAGTCCAAAGTTGCTCCAGGTCGTCCAGACTAGTGAGAGTAGATTCACGTACAGAGAGTCTCGCAATATCGTTTGCTGTCACTGTAATACAGATCCCTTCGTTCATCCAGTCGTCTTCCGGCGTGTTACAACAGTTTCTGTTGTGTCCGCTAGATCCGCACTTAAAACATGGGTATGCAGCACGTTGACTGACGTGGTGCAATAGTATTTTAACTCCATCCCAGTTGATGAACCTCTTGCCTGCCAGGAAGCTTGGCCACCCCGGCCATTTGAAGAAAATTTCCCAAGTGTCTGTCAGAAGGTTATGTTTTCCGTCGTGGGTTCTTGCCACGTAGCGTAAGTGCCGTTGAATTGGCTGCGGATGTATGCGTCAATCGCTGCTTCGTCCAGACTCCGCGATACGTTGAGCAGTCGTACATGGTATCGTTCACGAGGTTTTTCGTTTTTGATGCCATCTTCCCCACCTGACGGTTCCAAACTGATTTCACATCAGCGGTTGCACTGGTTTGGTCTTTGTTATCCCCTGGGTGCTCGTTGAGCAGCGGAAAAGTTCGGTTGCGGAAGGGCAGAGTTCGAACCTCTCGGCTCCACGTTGCTGCTCGTTCACGTGTCCAGAAAATCAGATGCACGACATGGGCTGTCCTGTCAAAGTATACTTGTTTGGTATCTTGCAGTAGGGGGATCACCTTCTTCTTATCGCGATTTTCTTAGTCGAGGCCCATTGTGATCATTCCGATCAGCCTAGATCGATTCTGAAAGTCAGCATATACAGGAAACTCGTGATGAAGCTTGATAATCAAATCACCCTCCACTTGAGCCTGAATTGTGTTTTGAATCAGTCGCAACGCTTCGTTTGTACAAATTCGCTTCAAAAGTCCGGAAGTTTAGCACATAGGAGGGACCCCTCAACTAGCCCTTTGATCACCTTGGTTTCGTCTGTAGTCGGCTTGCGGAGTTGAGTTGGGAATCCGTAGGGAGTTTTACACAGCTTGCGAAGTGCTTGTCTCTCCTCTGGGTTGTAGATGTTCGACTGGAACTTATACGGGGAAGAAGTGTCTGCAGTCATGTCGACGTCTTGGCTTCCTGTTTTTGCTGATTGCTCCGCAGCGTGCTGGACCCACATGTTGGCCATTGGCTGCGAAGTAACCATCATTGTCGTGATGCGTTGTTCAACCAGGTTTACCAGAGCTTTTTGGACTTAAAAATAGCTCTGGTAATGTCGTATAGGCGAGCTCTCCACTTCCGCGCGTCAACCCGTCCTACCTTAGCGTCCTCTACGAATAGTCGTAGAAGCGCTTCCGTTTCGTCATCATTGAGGTCTGGGTAGTGGCTCTTGCTGGCTCCAAGCGGCTCATGCGGCTGTGTGTCGAAGACTTCGGCAAACATCCGCTGCGTATACTTCTTTGCGCAGTCAATCTTAGACAAGTCCAAGTCCTTGTTGTCCGATTCCTGGATTTCCTCGTAGAGGTAGCGGAACATCTCTGGAAAGGTGAGTTTCGCTTCTTGGTCGTCCTCGAATTGCGGGGCTCTTCACGTTCACGTTCTGGTACAGGTTCCTTCATTTCTTCTTCTGGCTCTTGCGGTGGTGGCGAGTCCGTCTCCGTCTTCGCTTCTTCTCCGGCTTCGTCCCGGTGTCCCAGCCCCGTTGGTGCAAGTCCCTCTACGAGCGCCGAGTTTTCGTTGTTGTCGTCGGGTTCAGAGACATCGCTTTCCTCTTCCATTCGACGCTTCACCCTGTAAATTGCTCTGGCATGTAGGCGTCTTCTTCTCCCAGTGTGGATGGTCCAGGGTCCCCTGCTCCCACAGGTTCTCCGAGCGGTTCCTATCCCGGAGGTTCGTCTGGCTGCTGTATGAAGATCGTCGGGTGTCTTAGGACAACTACCGACTTGCTTCAAATACAGGCTGCGATACTTTATCGAAGAGAAGTTGTTGAGATCTTTACTCTTTTAGTAGCCTCTGACTATTTCCGTGGTTGCTCCCAGTCGCCACGATTGTTTCTTGAACGGTCGCTCGAAGTGCTCGATCGGCCGCTGATTTGGAAGTGAGCGTGTGGAAGAGGTTGGCCCTCCACCTCTGAGTCCTCGATCCCAAGAAATTAAGGATCGGGAGTCCCGTGGACTGTTTTTGAACTTTACAGTGACCGGGCGCAGCAAGACGCAGAAATGGCACATGGCTCACGACGGACGGCTCTGGCAAACACAGTAAAAAAAAGCAGGTGTTGGAGGCCATGATTATAATAGTGGCCATATCCAGAATGAAGTGCAGGATTAATCCTGGATGAACGATTCTTAACATAAATGAGTACCCATATGGGTAAGATTACCGAAGATTCGTCGAGGACGCGGAAGATACACATCGTGGGGCCCTGGTATCATGACAAGATTCATTTAGGCTTAAACATACCGCTAGGCTGTCGGAAGCATGGTCATTCTCTACACGACGAAGTACGACAAACTAATGATGTTTAAAGCCGCATATACTCAGCATTGCGCAAGCAGTTATTCCTCTGTCTACTTCCGCTAGTCTACTGTGCCATTTGGGTCTGCGGTACATCGTCGTCCTCTTTGCCGTGGACACCAGTTTGGGATTTTCCTCAATGCCGATCGATACTGCCAGTGAGTCTTTCATAGGTAAAAGTGTTCCGCTCAGCATATAATAGAACATCTCAAACCGGCGTCGTGGCAGCGAGGTTGAGCTCATATCCAGGGGAGGACCTGCAACGACTTCGCTTATGAACATCCAGCTCACATAGACGCCACAACTGAATGCATCAAACTGAATGGGGTTAGTCTTTGGGACCACTTCATACTCTCTGAGCTCTCTCAGCTTGAAATGGTTTGCAATAGCCTTTGCCGCGTTCATGTAGGGGTCTGGTTCAACGGATCGTAATAGAAGATGCGCTTCGCCTTTACTTTCACAATTACACAGCACCAGTGTGCGTTGTGAAAGTTCAAAGGCAGCATGACGGTGTCCACTCTATCATCTGTCACCTATTGAAGTACACGTGTGCGAGTTTCCTCGCTAACAAGGGTTTCACCGTCACTTTTCGTCCGACGTCGTGTAACTTCTGCACTCTGGAATCCCGCAAACCGGCAGTCCGGGTATTCTTGAACTAGCCGCTCTCATAAAGCACCAATCGATGCGTCAGAGAGCCACGATGGAGGCGTAGCCCTGTATAGCATGGCGTACACGTAGTCGGATAGGTTTGAGAGCCCTTCGATGGATTTATAGGGGTAAGCTGCTAATAACTGCATTTGCCAATTGGTGGTACTTAGCGGGTAGAGACGGCAACCCTGTTTCGATCAGCCACTTGTGCATGTCCAGTCCAAGCTGGACCAGTGTCTTCAGATTTCAACACGTTTGAAGATTTCGATCTGCTTCCGCGAGAAGCTCCCTAGGTCTTTGATCTGTATAGTATCCACCCACACGTCCGACCCACTACTCTTTTCTTGTGACGTTATAGTGTCGTCAACTGAAATTGCACTGCGATGACGTTACTGAGTGGAAGGACTTTGATACAGGAGTTCAGCAGCTTTGAAGGAAGAATGTAGAATGGATCCATGATTAAGACATGATTTTTCATGCGTTTGAATTTTGGCTTCCTGTTGTCGCAATTGGTGAACTTTACGATGACGCCCGACAGGCGACGCTGAGTCTCAATAAGCCCTGGCTGTTCATGATCCAGATAATCAATCAAAGCGTTTAACGTGACTTCTCCCGCTTTTTTCGTCCTGCCTCAGCAGCCGCAAACCACTTACGGTCACATTTCTCTCCAGCAACGGTAGTCTTCCGCAACTTTCGAGGCGCACCAACTTTCTTCGCAGTGGGGTTAAGCTTTATCTTCACGCATTCGTCCTGTGTTGGTCTATTGAGGGTGTCAGTTGACGTACGTCCTGGTCCTTCGCCATCATCTGACTCCTTTTCACTCGAACTTATCCCGAACTGAGCCTTGACTACTTTGTCATTCTCTTCGCGTATGAAAGCGATATCCGAAGTTTCATTGTACCCAGATTGTGTTTCTTTGATCATTTTCCGCTGACGCACATTCCGCCACTGATTCAACACGAACTGTAGCATTTCGTCAAACTCGTTGTCGTCATCGATGTCAGCTAACTCACTAGCGATCAAATGAGTCGCCTGCACAGTATGTCGGTATCGGTCGGACTGGGTACAATTCTTCTTCTTGCAGCGACCAGAGCCAAACCGTTCATACGCGAACTGTTTGACTCTATTCAAAACGGCCACAGAGCTTGTCCATCTGCGAGAATACAAAATCATGAATTAGTTATGTAAGACGCCCGGGCATTTCAAAAGTCACATGTGCTGAGCGCTCACCTCTGGTCGATCCGTATCCATGGAATTAGAGGACCAGGAGTATTGTGGACCTTTCGATACGCAATGGCGTGACGACAGGGAAGCCGCATCGACATAGCGACCTCGCAATCACAACGCCAATCGGACAGGTGAAGGGTGTGCTCCACAACCGCCCCTTAACCTTGACAAGATCTTGATCGACATCACGTCTAACGAAGCGGTATGCAGTAGCATTAGCCAGAGCCCTAGCATATTCATGCGATATATGCTCAGCAACGTAATGGGTGGTGAATCGCAGCACATTCGCCATCTCTTCATCGTAGTTACTATTCACAAACTGCCCAATCCTCGACACTCGATATTGTTGCTCGTTCTGTACTCGCAGGTCATACGCTAGCAAGGCGTTCACACACTAAGCCATACTCATCGAACTATCGATTCCATCTTTCAATTTGCCGGAAAAGCTCTCCAAACGGTTGTTGGTATGGTTCTTCAGGTGGGGTAGGGCTGCACGTCGATCCATGACCCATCGATCTTGACTTTTGTGCCAGTTCCGCTCGAAATACTCGAAAAAGGCAGGAATACCAATACGATCACACAAGCCTTTCAGTAATGTGTGATTCAGCTCGTACTCTTCTTCACAGGTGGCGTAAACCATCTTGTGAATAGCGGCGTCAATCTGACAAGCGTCTTCTGACGAAATCTTCCAGAATTCAGGTTTCGCTCTCTTTTCCTTCAGGTACTTATCACATGAAAGTGACAGATCAAGATTTGGGCATCAGGGAAATGGGTCTTGAGCACACGGATCTCGTTAAGATCCTTGTCCACCACGATGACTTGGAGCTTTTCAATTCGAGTCGGGTGGGACCTTTTGCAGTGTGCAATTGCTTTCTCCATGTGCCAATCCCCATTCGCCTCGATAAGTGACTGCTGAACGACGGCCCCTTCTCCAAACTCGTTCATTGCCATGAATGTGAGTAGCTGGTAGTTGTACCTACAAAAATCACAGTTAACCAGAGATAAATCCATTATGTATCAGGGAAAATCACATTGTACTCACCGGTTCGTTTTGTGACTGCAATCTACCATCAGAATCTCGCTGAATCGATCAAACACACGACGCATGTGTGCTGTAGCCAACGATATTACGCCAGTCTCACAAGCAGCCGTCTCAGCAACCGTCACTGTGTTCTCTGGATCTGCTGCTGCGAATGCAGCAAGTTCACGCTCGGTGGATTCATTGTCATCGCGGCTGGACACAGAAGCTGAATACCCGCGGACTAAGTTGTCAACGTCCACCTGAATGACGTTCTGATCATGCTCCAAAAGGTAGTCGTAAAAGCGAGAGTGCTTTGCTCCAGCTGCCAGCATCCCCTCAACTCGCGCGCCTACCACGGGGTTGTTCACGCCGCGAACACTCGGGTATGTCTCGTAAACAACTGAAGAAACTTTGTGGTTGTGACTGAAGCACCCATTCTTAACTTGAATCTCAGCTCTCTCTAAATTCCATTGAACCACGAACCGAAATGGACAGTCTGTCAGGCGAATGTGTTGACGCGGGCGACTGCCTTTCCTGCGCGATTTGCGTTTTTTCACCCATAGGTGCAAATATAAGTCCTCTGGTAAGGGTCCATACCTTCTGGTACAAGCTGAGACGCATCCTCCCCTTCTTAGTCCGCATCACACGCTTGTTCCTCTCTGCACGAGACATCGTTTCCTTCACTGGCAGAATATGCATTGTCCGTTCACAGTAGGCCGTCAAATAGGT
The DNA here is from genome assembly GCA_012656105.1 of Phytophthora syringae. Taxonomy (NCBI): domain Eukaryota; phylum Oomycota; class Peronosporomycetes; order Peronosporales; family Peronosporaceae; genus Phytophthora; species Phytophthora syringae. The sequence goes on along the minus strand of JAAKBD010000193.1, from coordinate 104,410 downwards.
TTGCCACGCGTCCCAGTTAGCATGCCATGTAGCAGGAGGATCAACTCGGACCACTACTTCAGCATCACCACGTCCTTCAGCATCACCACGTCCGGCATCTTGAGCATCTCTTTCAGATTTGCTGTTCTTTCTGGGTGGAGGTGTAACGGCAAGATGTCGTGACTCCTCCTCTGTGCGCCCTAGTTCTTCTTCCGCGGCCCCGCGCCCTGGCTCTTCCTCAGTATCCGCAATAGCACCGCGAGGTGATGTCGCCGAAAGGCCGGGCCCGCCGCACTCCCGGGTCGCGCATTGAAATCCCCGTCGACGCTATCAGCTCCCCGTTGGCCGCTTGTGCTCATCGCAACGACACAATCTATAATGAACTCGTCGTTTCTCCCCGCATGGGGAATGGGAAAAGCTATTTTATAACTTATTATTATTGTGCTTTCCAAGTAATTTGGCAAAACGTGATTGATTTTGGTGGATTTGAGCGATAAGGAGGCAGATTTATAATAAATCGAGGACAGAAACCAGTGAGTCTGGGGAGATTAAAGCAAATACCGGTACAGCCACTTTTACACAAACAAAACTGCAAAAGTGGCTGATTTACAGTAATTCTGATGCACCTTCCTCTGAGTCCAGCTTTAGGTGTTTTAGGCACTACAGACAATCCTCTCGGTCGTGATATCCTGAGTAGTGATACCCTCCACGGAGAGATATGGGGAGGGCTCCTGATGACCGTCACCATACAAGCACGAGTCAAATATACCTCTACCCTCTAGTTACTGGTTTGTAATACAAAACACGTCATTATCACTATTCAAAGGTGCTTAACTATTGCTAAGGTCCATTTGGTGCAGGACGTCCGAAGAAGTCGAGCATCGACTTTTGCTGCTTGTGGCCTTGTCTACACGCAAGCTCCTCTCTAAATACTCGCTGCATCGTTCGAAGCCCGATAACGTCCCTTGAACGGACCCCCATCGCACCGGCGGTAACGAAAAGTTGTGCTATCCATTGAAGACGCTCCTTCAGCTCCTCTGTGGACAGGTTTTCGGGCGTTGGATAGGTTGAAGAAGTGTTTTCTTCTTCTTCGTCCTCGATACCGCCATCACCGACATCTTGACCGCACCCATTCTCGCGCTCTGAAGACTCGACCCGGCAGAAATCTTCGTTCGTTGGTTCATCCGCGAGGATGTTCTCGTCCGGTGGGTTCAGCAGCTCTTCAACCGACATCGGATTCGAGGGGTGGAGACGCGTCAGCATCTCTGCCAGCTCGTTCACGATGTCATCCTCCACGCCCGGCTCGGCGTACTCGCACGTGTAGTAGTCAAGCAAGCCAGTCTTCTTCCAGCAGTTACTGAAGACGCTGGGAAGCAGGGTGGTTCCAGCTCTCGATGATCCACAGTACTGCCTGCAGTACGTCGACGCTGTAGAGCTTCGCGGCGCTGCTTAGGTCCATGGTCGGGTCTGCTTCAAGCTTGTCAAGGGCGTGCTGCACTTGGCGTCGCCGGTAATGGCGCTTGAAAGCTGCTATTATGCCAGCGTCTAGAGGCTGCCGCTTACTCGTCGTGTTGGGCGGCAGAAAAGCAACTTCAGCGTTGGTCAGGGATTCGGAGTCGTATCCGGAATGCACGCGAGCGTTGTCAAGCAGCAGCAAACACTTGCGATGCTGCGTTCTGAACTTCAAGTCGATGTCTTTCAGCCACTTCACAAATATTGCTTGAGTCATCCAAGCCTTGGTGCTGTTAGTGTAGTTGAGCTCAGCAGCCGTATTTTTCTTGAAAGCGCGTGGCTTGTTTGACTTCCCAATGAAGAGTGGGGGAGCGTCTCCGATCCGTCCGCGTTGCACGTGAACGCAATCGTCAGCCTCTTTTTGTCTTTTTTGCGGCCTGCCAACCGCTTCCTCGCCAGAGTGTGATCGGGGGCATGGAGAAAACAGCCCGGTCTCGTCCATGTTGAAGACGTTGCACAGGTCGTACTGTTTCAGCTTGGTTTGGAGATGGCTGATAGATGCCTCCACTGCAGAACCGCTCTCTCCATGCGATTTAAAGCTCCCAAAACCATGCCGCGCGTTAAACTTCTGCAGCCAGCCATTAGACCACGTAGGCGGAGCTTGAGTCTTCAACAGCACCGCGAAGCGAGAAGCCTTGAGCTTGATAGCGTCACCGGTCACAGTAACACCCTTCTCCTCACACCAAGCAACCCACTCTGCCAGTGCGGTGTCGAGTTCGGGGCAGCGCACGTGGGGGCGAGCTTTTTCGTCATTTCAGCGAGGAGAGAGACTCAAGGGAGTGCCGCTGCTTCAGGATTTTGGAGATCAAAGGCTGAGATGGAGCCTGCGGGAGCTGAAAGGTAGTCTGAGCCCACTCGGCGAGCTGGACTTGACTGAGAGATGGATGCTTCGAGTAGTGGCGACATATTTGAAGCTGCTGGGCGCTAGATAGCCGAGAGCGGGTGGATGGAGTGATTGGAGACGGCATCGTGACCTTCGAGTTGATCCTTGAAAAATGGACGGTAAGGAAGCAGCGTGCTGTCGAGGGATGCTGTCGAGAGAGAGGGGTCTACCAACCATTCCCAACCTCCCAAACGAACCGCGGTTAAGTTCAAATGTACCAGTTTTACGGCACATTTCTGCCTTGTAATAACTCCAGCGAGTGATAATGTGGTGGTTCCCGACGCTATCACAAAGGAGAGGATTGTCTGTACTTTACTGAGCGCCCCTTTCTTTGGCACACATTTGCGCTCACCGGTGCTGGATTTAGCTCGCTAAATCGGGCGGCAAAACCCGTGCAAAGCACAATACTTAATAACTTACAATCCTGGACAAACCATGATTTTAATCTTGTAAACTGCCACTATTTATTATAAATCCTGGCCTCCAACAGGGGCGAAAAAACTACTGGCACAATGAGACCATCACTCAAGCTTTTCGCGTTCAGTGTGCCGCATAATCAACTTTGTTGGTCCATAATCGAAATTGATTGTGTGTCAAGCACGACGACAGATACGAAGATGATGCACTTCTGAGGATTATTGGCGTCAATGTCAACTCTCGACAAAAGACTCGTGTTTCATTCATTTCCCGTTTTGCTCTCCGGAGCAAACTACCGACTCGGCCATGACTTCGACATCAATACTTTTTGAAAAGGAGCAGGAGCCGTCAAAGGCAGAGATGGTCGACTTGGATAGCGGTGCGGGACTCATGGCTCGTGGATCTCACGCTTTGCACGACTTGGTGGCGAACCGATTGGAGACGTCGTTGGAAAGCAGCTTCCACAAGTGGAAGTACGTTTTGAGGATGTCTCAATCTCTGCGAGGATTATCGTGAAAGATGACTCGCAAGCCAAGTCGGAGCTCCCCACGCTTTTAAACGTGGTCAAGGCCGGAGTTCGTGGACTGGTCTCAACAAAGCACGTGGTTGAGAAGCAGATTTTGCACTCCATGAGCGGGGTGTTCAAGCCAGGAACGATGACGCTTGTGCTGGGGCAGCCTGGGTCCGGGAAGTCGTCATTGATGAAGCTACTGAGTGGAAGATTTCCAACGACCAGCGGTATGGAAGTAGAGGGTAACGTGACGTACAATGGTACCGGTCAAGCCGAAGTTCGTAAATTCCTGCCTCAATTCGTTGGGTACGTGCCGCAGCACGACAAGCACATACCGACTCTCAGTGTGAAGGAAAGTCTGGAATTTGCCCATGAATGCGGTGGAGGTGAGCTGTCAAAGATGGACACGCAGCAAATGGTGCTTGGAACGGACGAAGAGAATGACGCGGCGATGACGATAGCTCGAGCCTTGCACCAGAACTACCCTGACGTGATACTGCGCCAACTCGGACTTGAAAACTGTCAAGACACGGTAGTTGGTGACGCAATGTTACGTGGTGTTTCTGGAGGTGAACGCAAGCGAGTGACTACGGGCGAGATGGCCTTTGGCAAAAACTACGTGATGATGATGGATGAGATCAGTACGGGCCTTGACAGCGCTGCAACGCTCGATATCGTCTCGACACTTCGCAGTTTAGCCAAGAAGTTTCACAAGACAGTGGTGACCTCGCTGTTGCAGCCGTCACCGGAAGTGTTTGCGCTGTTTGACGAAGTGCTGCTGCTGAACGATGGCTACTTGATGTACCATGGACCTCGTGACCAAGCACTGACTTACTTTGAAAACTTGGGGCTATCTTGCCCTCCTCGACGCGATGTGGCGGACTTTTTGCTGGATCTTGGCACCGACAAGCAGCATCAGTATGCTGACATTGGATCTGTACCAACCACACCAGAGGATTTCGCAAAGGTGTTTGGGAAGTCCACTTGCTATCAGCGAAGTTTGGACGCTTTACGTGAGCCGGTGGATTCGGTTCTTGTCCGTGATAACCAGCTTCATCTATCTCTCCTTCCGGAATTTCAGCAAGGTTTCTGGAGTGGGTCCTGGACTCTCAGTAAACGAGAACTGATGGTGGCAATGAGAGAAACAGCATCCGTCAAAAGCCGCTTCATGCAGGCAGTTCTTCTTGGTCTTCTGCAGGGAAGTACCTTTACCAGTTCAACGACGTTAACTCGCAAGTGGTTATGGGCATAGCGTTTGTCTCGATCAACTTCGTGGCAACGAATCACATGGCACTCATTCCTTCGGTGATGACCACCCGAGACGTCTTCTACAAGCAGCGAGGAGCGAACTTCTATCGGTCTTCATCCTTTGTGATCGCGCGCTTTGTGAGCTACGTTCCGATTGGCCTCATGGAGTCGCTTGTGTTCGGATCCTTCATGTACTGGATGTGCGGATTCGTCCCGACCGTGGGTGGCTACTTGTTGTTTGAGCTGGTGCTCTTCCTCGTGAGTATGGTAGCCGCTGCTCTCTTCTTCTTCGTTGCGTGCGTGTCACCAAACTTGAATGTGGCGTTTCCGGTGACTCAGCTCTTGCTTCTCTTCTTCGTCACTTTCTCGGGATATGTGGTGACCAAGGATTCCATTCCCGACTACATGATCTGGGTTTACTGGCTGAGTCCGCAGGGGTGGGGGTTCGAGCGCTTGCAGTGAACCAGTACAACGACTCGCGCTTTCTCACTTGCGTGTATGACGGGATTGACTATTGCGAAAGATACGGCATGCAAGCAGGCGAATACCTCTTGAGTGTGTACGGTGTACCGGCAGAAAAGTTCTGGCTATGGTACGGGTTGGTCTTTTTGGTGGCGCTCTACGGAGTTCTGATGCTGCTGTCCTGTTTGGTGCTGGAATATTTGCGCTACGAGAACCCGACAAACACTACGATAAGTGGAGAAGCCACCACCAGCGATGAGCTGTTACCGGAGGGTGAATATGGTCTTGTAAAGACACCCAAGCGCTCGGATAATGTAGGTGGACAGCATGCAATGTCAATTGCTATCCCAGTATCGACACCAAAGCACAACTTTGTTCCAGTGACGCTCGCTTTCCAAGATTTGTGGTACTCCGTTCCCAGTCCTGCGAATCCTAAGGAAGAGATTGAGTTGCTTAAAGGTGTTAGTGGGTTTGCTGTACCAGGGACAATTACGGCACTGATGGGGTCTTCAGGGGCAGGTAAAACGACTCTCATGGATGTGATCGCTGGACGCAAGACTGGAGGCAACATCCGCGGAGAGATTTTACTGAATGGCCATCCTGCCACTGAGCTCGCTATCCGTCGATCCACAGGCTACTGCGAGCAGATGGACATTCACTCGAGCGCGTCTACTTTTCGTGAAGCGTTAACGTTCAGCGCGTTCCTTCGTCAAGGTGCTGACGTTCCCGATAGCCAGAAGTTCGACTCGGTGAACGAGTGTCTGGGGCTGCTGGACTTGAACCCGATCGCAGACCAAATCATCCGTGGCAGCTCAATGGAGCAAATGAAGCGCTTGACCATTGGCGTGGAACTCGCTGCGCAGCCCAGCGTGCTGTTCCTGGATGAACCAACAAGTGGACTGGATGCTCGGTCAGCGAAACATATCATGGACGGAGTGCGAAAAGTAGCCGATACGGGACGCACGATTGTTTGCACGATCCATCAGCCGTCGACTGTGGTGTTTGAGGTCTTTGACAGTTTGTTACTGTTGAAACGTGGTGGAGAGATGGTTTACTTTGGTGAGTTGGGCTTGAAAGCGACCGAACTGGTCAACTACTTCGAGGCCATCGACGGTGTGACCAAACTGGAGCCGGACTATAATCCAGCGACGTGGATGCTGGAGGTGATCGGTGCAGGAGTTGGCAACAGCAAAGCAGACGCCATGGACTTCGTGGCTTTGTTCAAGGAGAGCGATACATATCGTGAACTCCAAACTAATCTGGATCAAGAGGGCTTCACACGTCCTTCACCTTCGCTACCAGCACTAACATTTGGCCGTAAACGCGCGGCTAGCAGCATGACCCAAGCACACTTTCTGATCAAGCGGTTCTTCGATTTGTACTGGCGAACAGCGTCTTACAACTTGACGCGCTTTATCATCTCGATCATCCTGGGTCTTTTGTTTGGAATCACGTACATCGGAGCCGAATACAGCTCATACCAGGGGATCAACTCCGGCTTGGGTATGATTTTCATGGCAGCATCTTACATCACGTTCATCACATTCAGCGGAGTACTTCCAATCACCTACGAAGAGCGAGTCGTGTTTTACCGGGAACGAGCTGCCCAGACGTACAATGCTTTCTGGTACTTTGTCGGTTCGACGCTCGTGGAGATCCCGTATTGTTTCCTCGCGACGCTCGTTTTCCTCGTCATCTTCTACCCAATGGTGGGGTTCACGGGTGTGGGCAACTTTTTCACCTTTTGGTTCTGTCTGTCGCTGCTAGTGTTGATGCAAGGCTATTGCGGACAGCTTCTGGTGTACGTGTTGCCGAACCTGAATGTGGCTCCCGTTTTTGCGCTGCTGATCAACACGATCTTCATCCTGTTTACGGGTATGAATCCCCCTGCGGACTCGCTACCTCGTGGCTACGTGTGGCTCTATCACCTCGTCCCGAACAAATATACTTTCGCCAGTTTAACTGCGATCGTGTTCGCTGCTTGTGACGAAGACGGACATGGCCCAGGCTGTCAGCAAATGACAGGAACTCCACCAACACTGGCGGACGGCATCTCAGTGCAAGAATACATGGACAGCTTGTTCTGGATCAAGCACAGCGAGATCTGGTCCAACTGCGTGTACGTCGTCGCGTGGATCGTCTTCGTTCGTGTCCTCGCGTTGCTGTCACTGCGCTACGTCAACCACCAGAAGAGATAGGTCGGACTAAGACAAAAGAAACGGATATCAGCAAAACGTCCACAGCACCGACACCTTTAACCTAAATCGAAGTCCAACTCAATACGTGAATCTTTCACACACTTTTCTCGATCAAAGCCCTGAAGGCTAATGGTTCGCACGATTTCAGATCTGGACAAATATCTACGAAGTACTACGTAGACAACTGTTGTAGATTGATTTACTCTGTCTGCCAGAGCCGTCCGTCGTGAGCCATGAGCCATTTCTGCGTCTTGCTGCGCACGGTCACTGTAAAGTTCGAAAACAGTCCACGGGACTCCTGATCTTTAATTTCTTGGGATCGAGGACTCAGAGGTGGAAGGCCAACCTTTTCCACACTCTCTGCGCCGGGTTTTGTGTCGAACCCTTCGTCGTAATCGTCCAGCGCGGGTGCGTAGTGGCGGCTTGTTCTTCTGTAGCAACTAGATTGAGCTCCCGCGTCGGCAGATATTCGTCGTCCAGAGAATTTGCTGAGATCACCCGGTGAATCGCCCACAACCTGATCACTACGGGTGGAAATTGTTGGAAAGTCAAGCTCGAAGTGCCTTAGCAATTCGCACAGCGGAAACGCTTCCGTCCACACTTTGATCTCGGGTTTTGCCAATCCGAGCGAGACTGGAGATTTTTCTTGAACAGTGCTAGCGTATAAAGTTTCCATTGTGGAAGCAAATCCACCGTGGATTGAATGAAACGCACGTTGTCGGTAGTAAATGGCATCCAGTATACGTTCAATGGCCATTCGTTCCTCCAAGAACCCCGCCATAGCGCTAGCCAGCTCCAACTCACCACCGGGTTGTTCATTTTCACTGCTGAAGAACACGTATCCCCACCGTTCCGGGCGGTGAATGTCAATCACTCCAGTTGGGGCCCACACGATGTTGTCCTCCCGTTTCTCAGGCACCTTTTATACTGCAGCTGCTGCGTATCATCATTCACGACAGTCAACAGCTCGTACTGTACGCGCGAGAAGTTGACACGCCACACATCCCCGCTACTGTGTTAGAAGTAGTCATAGCAGGTCTCGGAGTTTGTCCGGAAGCTGAAGGAGGTCTGGGTGTCGCAATTGACGCCAATCCCAAGCGAGAACTACCCAGAGGTTCGTCCGTATTGCCCCGAAAACGCAGTCTGTCGAACTGCTGAAGTTCTGCAAGAGACCAACTCATCTCAACACACCAGCGAACACTCTCGGTCTCTGGTGAATTGGTGAGCCCATCCACAAACACCGCCGAGCGCGTCGTCACCAAGTTGAATGGATTGTCAATGCTGTAGCCGTCTTTGTACGGCCGATGCAGCAGAAGTTCCCAAATGGTATTCAGGCAGTTCACCTCAAATTCACTGCACCAAAACACAAAAACGTCAGCACATTTTTTCAGAAAATAAAAAAACAATTTACCAAATTTTTCGACTCACTAGTAGTGGTGCCGACTTCCGTCCGGATTCAAAAACACTTCGAAGTCGTTCTCATGGTACATGGTACTGTTCTTCTCGGTAATTGTACCCCAAATTTTGGGTTCCATCATCTCCGCCCCCACGTACAAATGATCGTCGTCGTACATCATTTTGAACCTCGTCAATGGATGTTCCTTGGGTTTGTGATCTGGTCCTTCGATGTCCACAAAAGCATCGGACCAGGAAACATGGGCCCATTCCTCTTTGTCCACGCTACAATTTGGACCAAAAGAACAAAAATTAGGTCGGAGGTTGACAAAATAAGATGCTGATTCCAGACGTACCAGCCGTCGAGCTCCATGAGCTTATAACCGCCATCTTCGGCATCATTCTTACGACGCAGACACACGTAGACGGGAGGGCGGAGCGAGTCCATGTACGCCCAGTCCTCGCCTGACGCCATGGCGACGATTCCCGAGAGTTTAGCGGATACTGTTGAATTTTACCCAATCAGGCAAAAACAAAAGCAGAAAAAAGCAGAAAATGCAAATTACATTAGACCTCAATTTCATATTTGATTTAAAATCTTCAAATAAATGCAACTGGTTTCTAAGAAATAAAAATGTGCTTCTCGAACCAGGCACCGAATGGAGTTGGTCAAGTACCTGTTAAAAAAATGCGTTGAGAGCTGGCCATACCTAACGGTATTCCCAGTAAAATTGTCGCTCCTTCAGCGCAATTATCCCACTCCACACCACGTGTCTTCACACGGACCACTTTTGTCAACAGCAGTGGTGTGAACATCACCATTCACAAATATCTCGGGGGCTTCGCTCAAGCGGGTGCCACTAGGATAATTGTACGGGCGACTGGCTGCAGCCGCAAAATCAATCAAAAACCATTTTTCGCGTCTTTTGATCACATTCGACCATCGAATATCTCGATGGATCCAAGAGTCACCATGGAGGACTACAAGAGCTTCAAGTACGCATTCGGAGAGCGAGAAACAAAACAACTCCATCAACCTGGATTCACCAAAATTCCACGAGGTGTTAACAAAATTCTCTTTTCATCCCGTTTTTTTGTTAAAAACGGGATGGTTTTTCACTATCGACGTTAGGCTAGACACTAGTCATGTGACCAAGATTCTCAGATACCGGGAAAGTATTCTCAACGAACTTTGAAAACAATCGCACAACGACACCGGTGGGACGGTAAAAACTGAAACTCATTTTGACCGGACAAGGGGCAATATTCATAGATAGCCGATACAGGTTCAAGAGCGCGAGGAGAAGGCGAAAATGATGCGAAATCGTCTCCAAATTAAAAGATTCAATCAAAACGCTCGGTCGGTCCGCTGTATCTCCAGTGCTGGGAAAAAGCATACAAGTCCATGTTGAACGCCAGACGTAGCATAGCCGAAGACGTATGGAACTTCCCAAATGCCCAAACCAGTTTCTTAGTGAGATGTTTTACCAGAAAGAACAATGTCGATGTTAGAAGCGTTCTCCTCACCACGAAAGACGCACATGCAATTAAAAATAAACATAAAATCAGGTCGCTGCGCGCTTGAATCCCAATCGACACGTGCGCGCGGTAACATAAATCCGAGTACAGGACGAATCATCATATCCCAAAACCAAATTGAGGGATTATCTCCATCTCGCAATGGGTCGAACATGAAAATGCTCAAACATCGCTCTCTGAAAAGACAGCATGGAATTGTCGTCAATTCCAAACATGTTGTCTTGAAGTCGCCGTCGTGGTGATATGGGTACGTTTAGACCACAAAGTAAGGAAGTGCCGCGGAAACCGGTCTTTACAGGAAGATAAATTATCTCAGGGATGCACGGGGTGGCTCAATTTTTGTTTTGAGAAACTCCTCCAACCACTCGTCCGAGCTGTCTGGGAGTTCGTCAGACAGGTAGGTTGGAATCTGTATCGGAACTTAAACCCCTTTCCAAAGTATTTGCCGTCCATAATAAACAACGACGGATCCATCTTCTCGTAGCCCTGCGGGTTTCGAAACCCATCGAGCATCAAAGCTGCTGCTTCGGTACCATGGAGCCACCCGCTACTCGTCTTCGCCAGGAAGAGCTGCAACTTACTTTTCCACCTCGATAATATCATCTTTTCTGCGATAGCATCCCTCAGGAAAACCACGGTGCTCTTGGTGTCCAGGTCTTTTCATCAAGTTCGATTGAAAACACATCTCCTTCTTCGACAAAAGAAGAAGGAGATGTGTTTTCAATCGAACTTGCACGACGCAGTTTAAAATCATCATCTTTCCTCGATTCTCGAATGAGAGGACCTAACCAGGAAATGAAGCAGTAAACCGACTCGTGATCGAGCCATGTTAGTCGAATCGCTCCGTCATATATGCCACGATACTTCATTTCCACATTTCCACTTGGAACCCTGCGTCAACGAAAGAGTGGTTGGATACCCGCCGAAGTGTCCTCTCTAACTGTAGACAAGCAAGGGTAGCACGTTGCCGTGTCTTCGCCACTGCGAATAACGCACCGCTCCTTCGAGAGTTTCCACCGAATACTGTTCTTCGTTGCTGCCAGTGATATGATGTCGTGACGCCGAATTCCAGCCACTTGGTCGGAGGTCCAAGAGCCTAAACAGCTCGTAGGATGGTACTCGTCCCGAACAAGTACGTGTTCGCTGCGTGTGACAAAGACGGAAACGTCCCGGGCTGCCAGTAGATGACAGGAACACCACGAACACTCAACCCCCAGAAGCGATAGTCGTAGCCTGACTAAGACAAAGGATAAGGATCTGAGTACAGCAACAACTTGACTTGCACCGAGAATAACAGCTTGGTGAACGCATTTCTTAAAGACGCCAACATTTCTCGGGACGATGTGCAGGAGAAAGTATCTTCATCCTGCCCATCGTCGCGAGAAAGGCATGAGCTTTCATCGTCGCATTCGGTGGGGTTCAAGTCGTTACCAGGCACTAATGGCTAAGACCGGAGTCCACCCGGGTACAGATCCCACGGAGGAGAATCCGGCCCACGCACCAAAACCGAACCGAAACGGCCCCAGTGATGTATCAGCGGCACCCACTTGATTGTACACACAGCAAATAAGCAAGTGATCCTCACTCACGACGAGCATATCCCACCTTTCTGCCGTCGTTTCTTGGGCTCATTCAGTCTTGAATCTTCCGTGTAGTTGAGAGAAGTACCATGAAGTCGCCACTGTTGATGTGGTTGCTGCTCGTGCTCGTCGTTAGACACGCCGAGGCTGTTGAAGTGAGTGTGTGTGCTGACGCCACGTATGACTTGGCGGCGAGTCGCGGCGTGGCGTGCGCGGGTGCCGGAGACGCACCGCGGGGCCGCTCGTGTCCGTTGAAAGGCGATGTGGCCGTGGCCGACTGCCGTGAGTTCCTGCCGTCGTTCACGGACGGTGCGTGCGCGGCACTTGAGGACGCCGAGTGTCGGATCGTCAAAGGCTCGACGTGGGGCTGCGTGCTGCCGTCCGTCGGCTGCGGGGCAGCGCCCGAGACAGGCTGCGCTGCGTGGGGCACGATCGGACCCGACACGGCCGCGGATATCGACACCATCTCCTTGTTCGACGGCAATGAGGAGTACGACGAGAGCTGGTTCGTGCAGACGTCGGTCGTGAGAGAGCTGTACGACTGCGGCGAGAAGCCCACGGCGGTGCCAACTACGGAGGCACCGACTGCAGCTCCGGTGCCGGAGACGACGACACTGGAGTCCACCACGGTCACGCCGGAAACCACAACGCCGGAGCCCACTTATGCCACACCGGTTCCCGAGACCACGGAGCCCACAACCTCCACGCCGGAGCCCCGTTATGAGCCCACGACACCAGAGCCCACTTATGACACTCCTGTTCCCGAGACCACGGAGCCCACAACCTCCACGCCGGAGCCCAGTTATGAGCCCACGACACCAGGACCCACTTATGCCACGCCGGAGCCGACCACACCAGAACCCACCACGCCGTACCCTGAGACGGATGCACCGGCAACTTCGACCCCGAGTCCATACACGACAGAGCCTGTGACGCCCTATCCTAATACTACGGAACCTGCAACCCCTCTTCCTACAACGCCGATTCCAAGCACGACGGAGCCAACGACCCCGTATCCGAGCACGACGGAACCTGCAACACCGCTGCCAACAACGCCGATTCCGAGCACGACGGAGCCGACGACACCATATCCGAGCACGACAGAGCCGGCAACACCTTTGCCAACAACGCCGAATCCGAGCACGACGGAACCTGCAACACCGGGCCCAACGACTCCGTGTCCAAGCACGACGGAGCCTTCAACGCCTGACCCAACGACCCCGTGTCCGAGTACGACGACATCTTCACCGACAACGCCGTGTCCGAGCACGACAGAACCAGCAACCCCTGACCCCACGACCCCGTGTCCGAGCACGGCGGACTCGGCAACACCTTTGCCTATGACTCCGTCCCCAAGCACGACGGAGCCTTCAACGCCTGACCCAACGACCCCGTGTCCGAGCACGACGCAACCGGCAACTCCTGGCCCAACGACGCCGTGTCCGAGCACGACGCAACCGGCAACTCCTGACCCAACGACTCCGTGTCCAAGCACGACGGAGCCTTCAACGCCTGACCCAACGACCCCGTGTCCGAGTACGACGACGTCTTCACCGACAACGCCGTGTCCGAGCACGACAGAACCAGCAACCCCTGACCCCACGACCCCGTGTCCGAGCACGGCGGACCCGGCAACACCTTTGCCTATGACTCCGTCCCCAAGCACGACGGAGCCTTCAACGCCTGACCCAACGACCCCGTGTCCGAGCACGACGCAACCGGCAACTCCTGGCCCAACGACGCCGTGTCCGAGCACGACGCAACCGGCAACTCCTGGCCCAACGACGCCGTGTCCGAGCACGACGCAACCGGCAACTCCTGACCCAACGACTCCGTGTCCAAGCACGACGGAACCGGCAACACCTTCACGTACGACCCCGTGTCCGAGTACTACTGAGCCAGCCACAGTGCCAACAACAACACCCACGCAAGTCGCCACGCCAGACCAAGAGATTGGCACCGCCTTGCCAACGTATGCAGTCAGCACCTCTTACTTAGCCACAACGACAGGGACAGACGATGTGAGTTCCAGTATTACTGGGGCTACCAGCACTGGTTGGGTTGCGATTGCGGTAGCTGTTGGTGCCGTTGCAGCTGTCGCCTGTGTGGTCCTGTTCAAAATGTGGAACCATCGACTTGCCAACCGAGAGCGAGATACCTTCGAGATGCACGCGGTCATCACTTCAGTCTATGCCAGACGCAATTCGTTTGACATTGGGGAGTATAGTCAAGTCTGACAATCTGCCTTCAAGCAGGTTTAACAACCAAGAGGAGCAATTGAACTCAACTCAATATGAAATCACAGTTTACACTTGGAACATCTTGCATACAATTCCTTTTGAGTTCATGAGCGTGGAGAAGACTGTGATAAGTCAATCTCCCGACACGCAGAGTGAGCAATTCTGGATTCACCTTCGTCGACAATTTGAAAATCCGGGTTATCCTCGCTGAGCCGCTTGCCTTGCAGAAGGCTGTCAACAACCCAGCGAGCTTTCACAACGTGCAGTCCCCACTCCATCGCCTTAACATACTTCATCGCCTCGGACGTCCGACAAACCAGGTGCGTGTTTCGCTCATCCAGTTTTCGTGTTACGTGCGCGCCAGCAATTCGTAGCAGCTCAGCCACAACAAGTAGCTCCACTTCTCGATATACAGAGGTAGATACTACGACGTCTTGGAAACCAGGCAAAGGTACAGGTGCAGTGAACAAAGCGCGCGGTTGGTTGGCGCTAATCCCGAATAGTTCGTGCGAAGAAAACGATAGCTTAGTCTTGGCAACAAGAGAGCAGTTCACCCACAAATCTGACACGAACTGCAGCATTCGTTGCCGCGGCTTCTTTCGAGCATCATTTACGGTGTGTCGTGCCCGTTTCAATGGTATTTCAGTAGCTTCAGCTTCGGCCTCGTGCTCAGCAGCATTTTCGCGGTTATTACGCTGAATATTGTGAATGCGCTTTTGCATTTCCAGCGCTGCGGTCTGATCCATCACCGCGCCGGTGCACACAACTGCATGACTCACAAACGCAAACTGATCCGCGTCTATGCGGGGAAATCAATCGCGTACACCGCGATAGCCTCGGCTCCTCCCAACTCTCCTCGAATTTTTTAAGCATTGGCTCAATCAAGTGTTTGTCGTCAGGGTCACGACACAGCAGTAAGAAGGAGTAGCTTGAAAAAATACCCGTCCTTTTCTTCGTCGGAGATAGGTTCACTTCAGCAGAGGTTGCCAGTATGCTTCTCCCGTCACCATCTTGCAGAAGGTCTTCAGAGAGATTTACTGGTTCTTGGCTTACTTCAACTCCAGCATCAGTTTCAATTTGCGGGTACTCGATAGGAGGAATTCTATCTCCGAGGCGAAGGGCGCTATCTCCGACATTTGGTAGGGATTCTGGGGCATGCACATCAAACTCCACTGGGTACAGCTGCTCGGGTTGTAAATCTTGGCAATTGATGCAGTCGAGCAGCCAGCTTGCTGATACAAAATGCATCTCACCCTCAGCACCAGCAGCAGCGACGCGAGACTGAATAGCTTCTAGTGTCTGTCGGTCTGACAGTGACGCGCTCACAAGAACATGTGTCACCTGGCGTATCACCACATTATGATAGATCGTTCCCATGCCGGTGCGTATCAAACGCTGGAGCAGCATCGTCATTTGAGGCGAAAATCCCAATAGATACACCACGCACCCGTCAAACAGATCCATCCAGTCGTCTAAATCTCCACAGCTTTCACTGTGCGCACGATGATACTTTCTCACAATCTCCGGCAATGCCGACACCAGTTCCTGAGCATCTTGTTGCTGATTCAACGCAATATACGTCGGTTGCAAACTCGCGTCCCCCGCTTCCAGTCGAAGTGCAAACTCCTCTTCATCCACCAACATGTCCTCTCCAAACACGCATAGAGCCACGCGAGATGCACCACCGGAATATCATTAGCCACCGCTGCCTCGTACTTGGCTCCTACTGGATGCTTCACAAGATCAAAAATAAAAAAGTCAGTCCTAAATATTGTTTTTCCTCTCTTCACGTTCTCTCACCTGTGCAATTAGCACACTGGTGAATCCCAGCTCCAGTCTCCCGTCATATTGAGCTCCGTGGGCTGTAACCATCTGCCCCACTTTCTCCTTTTCTTCAACGGTGAGGCCCGCAGTACAAACCCCCAAGCCTTCCAGCAACTTAAGGCCGAAATCCTTGACATCCAGCAGCTTCTGAGCCCGGAAACTCTCGAAAACCCATCGAGGAGACGCCACCGACAGCTCGTGGGCCACTGCAGCCTACAAAATATTAAAAAAAATATGTTAGCGAAATATCGGCAAGATACTTTATTAGGCTTTGTGGTTCATTTCAGGGCCAATTGAAGACGTACGCGGTGTTTTAGAGAGCCCACGGCTTCGGCGATCAAGTGGGTGGTGGCCCCAGCGTCCAGGTCGTCCTGGAAACGGCCACCGCAAGCCACAACGATCTTGCGTACTTGTTCCTGGAGATTATTTTACATTGCACAGCATAGCGAGCGAAATACAGCGAGTTAGAGAGAATAACCCAGTACATCATAGACAGGAGGCGCAGACGAAGAGAATGAATACCTTCACATCACGATCCAGTCCTGTGGAGCAGAGACTCACGCCCGCGAACATGCCGTCCTGCTCACCCATTTATCAACGATTATATATTATAATTGCAATTTGGGGA
The DNA here is from genome assembly GCA_012656105.1 of Phytophthora syringae. Lineage (NCBI taxonomy): Eukaryota > Oomycota > Peronosporomycetes > Peronosporales > Peronosporaceae > Phytophthora > Phytophthora syringae. The sequence goes on along the minus strand of JAAKBD010000193.1, from coordinate 87,994 downwards.
AATTGCAATTTGGTCAGGCGAATAGGTGGGAATTTGCCATTCGGTCAGGTCATTGCTATTCGGTCAGGTGGCATTTGCAATTTGGTCAGGTGGCATTTGCAATTTGGTCAGGTGGCATTTGCAATTTGGTCAGGTCATTTGCAATTCGGTCAGGTCCTTGCTATTCGGTCAGGTGGCAAATCTAGCGCTCTAAAAACTCCACTCTTCTGCTTACTCGCGATCCTTAATTCTGGCCATCGTCTGTGAATTGGTTAGTCGTCAACACCCGTGCATCCATTGTTGTTAACCGGGCTGCCAGCCTGCCATTTGTGCCATAAACGATTTTCATTGGTCAGTTCACAATAGAGGTTAGTTTTTTTGCCACTCCAAAATGCCATGGCAAAAGCTATTGCCATGTGCCGTGCAGATATTTTACCACGGGTGTCGATATCTTTCACAGAAGCGCGATCATGTACGTCTCTGTGAACTTCATAGGCTTGACGTTCTACAATCCCCCATAAGACGAAGAGAACCAGAATCCTTCATCGTGTCGAGTTTCAACATCAGACAGCCTTCACACTTTCGTCTCAGTGTATTTCATGACGTCCTCAGAGGCGAGCCTCCGGCACTCGCTGCATCTGCTGCAGAACCTAATCTTGTTCGTTCTAAGAACCCAACTTGCTGCGTCGACAGCCAGGGTACGACCGGTGAAAGCCTCTCAACGGCACGGAGAGATTCACGTGGTCACGGAGCTCTGGCCCACAACGCCCAGGCAGAGGTTCAAGAATTGAGGAGTACCGGGTCGTATGAGCTCCCCGCAGTTGGACGTCCGAAACTCGTCACAAATCCCGAGCGACGACCACGAGTAGTACCGGTAACCACAAGCACCGAGCAGAATACCACCTGAAGGACCTGACCAAATTGCAAATGCCACACTGACCAAATAGCAACGACCTGACCGAATTGCAAATTCCCACCTATTCGCCTGACCAAATTGCAATTTCCCTTGCAATTTCTAACAGCATAGTAATGCTCGCTAAAAATTGCTCCTTACAGCTGTACGGCATGGCTACATATGTCTATATGGCTACATTTATCTCGACCCAGGAATAACTTCAACTTGCCAAACAAGTAACGGACAGTGCAATCCAAAGTACCTGCTGTCCACTCCTCCAGTTCGTTCACCATGGCCCAGCAAGGCGCGACGCTGCAGAACTACAACAATGAGCTAGTCAAATGCATTGAGGACCTGCGAGAGAAGCGAGAGGAGGTGAACCGCGCCATGCTCAAGGAAGAGGAGGAGAAGGCCAAGATCCAGAAGGACCTGACCATCCTCACCGACCGCCTCAGCAAAATCAACGAGGCGCTGGCCAGGAAAACTCAAGCACGCAACGAGTACGACCGCACGATCCAGGAGACGGAGGCCGCCTACATGAAGATCCTCGAGAGCTCGCAGACGCTGCTCCACGTGCTCAAGCGCGAGACGGTGCAGCTCACCAAGAAGAAGCAGACGTCGTCCTAGAAACGGCAGTAGAGCACAACAACTATATGCAAAACACCTCATTCCTTCTTACCGTCCGTCTCTCTGTCTCGTCTTGTTTGTAACTTGAGTCTACCGATGACGCAGCTCCTTGGCGGCAGTGTCCATGACCATGGCTTGACGACGGTCTTTGCCGCGACGCTCGCGACCGAAGCACAGAGACACGTCGGCGTCGCTGTCGGCTGCAGCGTTACACAGCACGTCGAAGCACGACTCGATCTTGCGGAGCTGGTGCAACAACAAGAAGTGCTCGCTGCCCTTGGGAATCAACTCGGCGTAGTACGCGTTCACCTCGATTTCAAGTTCCTGAGAGTGAAATAATGAAACAAAAAGGGGTTAATGATGAGTTGCTTCGTGTAGAGCGGGTAAGAAAAAATAACGCACCTTCAGCTGGTTCTCGTAGACAGGGAAATGGTCCTTGTCCACAACCTTGCTGCTCGAAGACGATTTTGGCTGGAACAGGAAACGTGGAGCGCGCACCGGGTATTCGGGTGAGATCTCAACGTATAAAGACACCTTCGTATGGCCATTCGCCATCCCAGCAACGAAGTAGCGGCACCCAGTCGTCGGGAGATGGAAGTGGGCTCGCGGACCCGCTGACGGAGCAGCACTCTCTCTGAAGAGCTGGAAAATGTCTTGTGGTGGTGCCGGACATTCCTTCCATTCCTCGAGATGAGTCTTCACATCGTGTGGAAAGAGATGCCGCGCCAGTGGATGCACGAATTGCGCACTGTCGTCTTTCGATCGGTGCGAAGCACCCGTTGACTTGTTTAGCTGCTCTAAGTGCTTCTTGAGGACTGCAGTAGCCACAAAACGCTTGACAAGCTGGCTCATAACATTACGCACTGATGGCTCCGGTCGGCGACGGGGCTTCTCCTCCGTGGAGTTGACGTCCATATTCAACGCGTCTGGACGCTTCATGGGTTCCAGCCCGCAGATCCACTGCGCCCAGTAGTACGGTCGACATGCAGCATTCGCTGGGAATTCAACCTCAGTTCGCTCTTCACCCTCTCCTTGGAAAGCGTAGTTAACGGCCAAATGAGGCACACTTAAACCGTCATCTCCTGGGAACAGGTTCATCAGGATACTCCGCTGGTGATTGCCGCTGGTAAGGCTAGCGGGGATCGTTTTCACGACCTCAGCAGTGACTACCTTAGCCACACGGAAGTACTGAAACATGATTGTGAACGATCCAGAGACGCCGGTACTTGCAACCCCGCTCTTGTCAGCATCCAAAGGAGCGTGGACGGATACCGTCAGCTGTAGAGCCTTTGCATGTGGCTTCCACAGGTTTTGAGCAGGTGCAGTAGCATCCGCTCCCTCCTCCTGGTCTTTTGATTCTTCCTTGGTCTCTTCCTCCTCCGATGGGGATGCATGTGGGCGCAACTCAAGCAGCTTTTCCGCAGTATGCGTCGCCACGATTTCCCCGCTCTCCGGCTCCTGAGACGTGCCATTCGCTCCACGTTTCACCGACGGTGAACGTGACGGTGCAAGCGGCGGCGTCGTTCCATTCACACTAGCGGACGGCGAGCGTGATGGCGCCTTCTGTCTCTTCACCGCCGTCGTCTGATCCTGTCGGTCCAGCGCAGCAGGAAAGCCGCGCTTCCGGAACGCCCCCACGTGTTTCACACCAACCGAGTCCACAATCTCCAGCGTCAACTGCTTTCCCGCCTCACCACAAGCAGTTTGGTACGCCTCCAGCTCGCAGTAGAGCGCGTACAAGGGGTGGAGAGCTCCACCCCGCCGTCTGATGTCTCGTCCTCTGCGCCGTCATCGGCTCCCCATGAACTTCTGCAAACCCGTCGTGGCCGCTTCAATCCCAGCCAAATGGTCCGGCAAAGCGTTCAAAAGCCTTGTTTGGTTTCCGTCGCGTCTTCCACCTCGGCGATCTTGAGCTTAATCTCCTTCAACTGCGTCTGCAGACTACAGAAACAGCGTTAGAAACTCAAATTTTGTGTTTCTAACTGCAAAAAGAGCATTTCACCTCTTTCTAGCATGGAGCTCCTGCGTGAGCTGGTCCAGGTGCTGGCGGTGGACATCTGCGTCCTCTTTAATAGGGACGTTGCCGTCCACAAACTCGATCTTGTCCATCTCCTTGGTGCTGAAGCCTCTGCAGCGACGGATCTCGCGTAACAGATGGTCCTTCTCGTACAGTAAGTTCTGCAGCTGCAGCTGATGAGCCTCCGCCACGTCCTTCTGCTCCTGTACGCGCGTGCGCCTTCCGTCCGCTTCTAAAAACGTCTCCCGCAGTCCGCTCTTCATGGCACCAAGCAGCAGCAACACGCGCCAGCGCTTCGCCTTGAGCCGCTTCTCGTCCGACTGCCGGTGCTCGTACAGACCCGTCATCTCCTCGCGCAGGGACGCGCACGTCGCCTGCAGCTGCTTGAGCGCCGCCCCATCCATCGCCATGGTCTCCGTATCGGTGAATGGTGTAAACATGGTGTATCCACGTTATGTTGGCAACTTACTGTATGTGGTGTGTGCCACACGAATCAACGAGTGGCCTCACCACCGCAGATCAACTTCCAATAGCTCGTCGTCATGCTGCGTCGCGCCCTCCGCTCTCGCGCCGTCTCGGCCCGTCCGGCGACGCGCAACTTTAGCAAGAAGGTGGAAACCGGTCAAGCGACGATGCGGCCCATCCACTTCGAGCACGACGAGGATGTACGTTGCAGAGCGGTGAAAGACTTGCGATGTATCATAATTTCAATTTCCAATGTGTTTTATTTATTTATTCTTGTTGCTGTAGGACGTCGCAGAGCGGCCGTTCCGCATCGTAGGCGTTCGCGACCTGGAGGCGCAGGACTGGGAGTACCTGACGCGCGTCGAGTCGGACCAGAAGAACAAGAACCGCGTGCTGCGCAACCGCTTCGGCCACCCCAACTTCATCAGTCTCTGGGTGGACAAGCTGGGCGAGGTGGAGGGTTATCTCAAGCAGGAGAAGGTGCCGTACACGAGCGAGGGTGTTGTGAAGGGTCCTGAGGGCCACGACGTGCTCGTCATCCCGCCCACCGAAGACAAAAGTCTCGAGTTCTTCAACCTGTGCGACAACCCCACGTTGGTGGAGCTGGTGCAGGCCACGCCCGAGATCATCAAGGAGTTCGAGGACGACAACGAGGTCAGCGAAGCACCCAGCGAGATCTCAAGCTAGGTGCCAGTAGCACCTGCAGAAGACGAGCCGGGTTAGACAGTAAAGTCAAGAGAGTGCAGACATGGCTACAAAAGGTTCAGTGAATGGCTGGTTACTTGCAGTGCGTCAGCTACGGTTCGATGGACATACATGTACGCTGCTCGGCTTTAATACATAGTATTTGGTTCGTTCCTCTTATAAGCAAGCTGCTTTCTATCAAGTCTGTCGGCTACAAAGCGCTCTATTGCTGAACGTCTTCGGAGAAGGAGCCCTAATTGACAGCTTACAATTTTGTTTGGATTTATCTAGTTGCTTTGTCTACTCCTTCAGCCACGGGTGTTGCAGCGCATCAGCAGCAGTAATCCGCTTCTCCGGGTTACGCACGAGCAGCGCCTCGATGAAATGCTTGAGGTCCTCGGACGCGCCACTCCACGCCTCATCCGAGAAAAATACCTTCTTGACACCTTCCGCCGTCGGTAGGAACACCGGCGCGCAGCCGCTGGCCAGCACGTACGTCACCACACCCACACTCCACAGGTCGGCTTCCGTGCCGTAGCCCTTGCCGCTCATAACTTCGGGGGCAATGTAGTCCCGCGTCCCGCACTTGGTGTGTGCTCGTGCCATGCGGTTGCGAACCATGTCCGTTGTAGACGGCAAGGCCGACGAGTTCGTTCCAGCATCATGGAGGTTTGCCACCTCGGACAGACTCTCGTGTGGGGTCAGCACGTTGTCGTGACCGCTGTCGAGCTTTCGCGCGATGCCGAAGTCTGACAACTTGATGTCGCTCACGTCTTGGCTGTTGGGGGTAGCAGGATATTCTCCGGCTTAATGTCGCGATGCACGATGCACTGCGCGTGCAGGTACGCGACCGTACGCACCAGCTTGCGAATAAGCGGGCGCGTGGTGGACTCGGGCAGCGGCCCGTTCCGGTCAATAAACTCGAAAAGCTCCTGGCCGCAGAGCTCCATGACGAGGAACAGACTCTCGTTGTTCTCGAACAGCTCCATCAACCGTACAACGCCGTCGTGGCGCAGCGCATACATAATCTCCAGCTCGCGCTTGAGGAACCGCACCTCGATCATCTGTCGCTTATCAATAATCTTCACTGCAAATTGCTCGCCCGTGACCACGTTCGTACACCGCTTGACCACCGAGTACTTACCCGAGCCCAGCACGGTGCCCACCTTATATTTGTCATGGAAATCGCGTGCAACAGGAACACCTTCCAGCAGCGTCTCGATGGAGAAGAGCTGTGTTGGCGTCTGTGCGTTCATACTCGGATCAAGGTCGTTCGAGAGCGAGAGCGACATCCTTCCCGCTGGAGGCGTCACCTTTTCCTTAATAGACTGCAGGAAAATGGGTGTCGCGTCGTCGAACATGAGCGAGGGTCTTCTGCCACCGCTAGTGGGGGCAGCTCCAAGTTCATCGCCGGCCTCTGACTCTCAGCCTCAGCAGCTCGTGCGAACGGGTTCTGTCCCATTAAGAATGGATCACTAAAGTCCGTTGTGGGGACAGAAGGCGAGTGCACATCCATCGTGGAAAAGTCCATCGACAAAGTCTCCAGCGCCACGTTCTTGGGTCGACGTAGCACACGTTGCACCAGCTTCGGGTTCCGGTGTACGACGAACTGCTCCATGGCGTCCACGACCTGTTCGTCCCCCACAATGAGCATGTCCTCAATCAGTTCCCTCTCTCTAGGGGACACGTCCATCTTGGCCAAGTCCGAGGCGTAGCGGTGCACTCGTTCCACATTATTTGTCACGGACTTTGCTCTTCCCTTGCGTTTGAGTCCCAGAGGAGATGTGGACGGACTCACAGCGGGGAGCTCGTCGCCAGATTGGGCGTTAAACAGCCTTGCTCGACAAGCGTGCGGAGCTCTTCGCACGGCTTGTACACGAGCACTTCCCCGTCCTGCAGCTCGTTGAGACTCGTGACGAGCGTCTCCTGGTTGAGGCGTCGAGAGAGGAGCCCCGAGTTGGCTGCAAACGCGGCGAAGGACTTGCCAAACGCCAGTTCGTGGAAGCGCACGATGAGCTCCTTGGGCGCCAACAGCTCCGGCGTCAGGTCCAGCGCGACGGTGCCCGAGCGGTCCTTCATGCGGACGTAGACGGTCTTGAGGCTCGAGGGTGCACGTGGATGGAGAGCGACGGCGCGGTCATCATCGCCACGTTCGGCATGTGGCAGGAGGAAACTGTTCGGAAATGGGCCGTTGGGTGGGTACTCGCTTCGCTACCCGCAACTTATCAACTTATGGCAAAAGCCGAACTGAGGAAGGGGACGTTTGGGGTTTTGTGGGGCGAGTTTTCACTGGGCCTGAGTATGCAGCCGTTGGAGATATGGACTGGACGGCGCAACCCGCAAACAAACAGCAGGTGCAGAATAGAGGAAGTGGTTGCAGTGCCACCTGAAAGCGAGTATTATGGGCTCCAAGCGTGTCGCCCACAGGCACCAGCCTAGACATTTCGAGAGCCATCAATATGGGCCATCGTGGAGGTGGCCATGAGTGGGAGTGATTCTCTCATATCCAGTCCAACCTACAAGTACCGGTACCCGTCTTCTTGATTCGTCTCATCCGCTCAGCTGGAGCTGCCAAAGACGGGAAAAGCACCGTCACGCCCAGCTCAAAGCGCAAAGCCGCGAGGTGTCCGACGTCACTCAAATAAACTCGGACATTTTTCATGGAGATTCCTTCGCCAGCTGGCCTCGCGCGAAACAGGCAGCAGCTTGGGCGATACCGGTATGCACGCGTGCCTCGAGTGTCCCAAGCTACAACGCGACCAGTAAACGACGTAACGTGTCGGGGGCTAACAGCAAGAAACGCGGGTCATTGCCTACAAAATTGCTCTGGCAAAGCGCGGTGAAAAGTTTTCTCGCTGCACTGATCCCGACAGGCGGGCCCTGCTTGAAAACAGGTGCGATAGCTGACGAAGATCGCTTACGTTGGGGCTCCGAGGCTCGGGCCGAGCACCGGAGACTTGCACCGAGGTCGCAGAAACAGCTGGGCGAAAAAGGCAACTTGCTGTTGCCGCCGCGCCTTCCGCGGTGCTCGTGCTGGATGGGGCGAAGCAGAGCGGTGCAGCATTTCGGGGAGGTCAACTCGATGGCAGTCAACACTCTGAGCTACGGCCTGCTCGAAAGCAGGTCGCCAGTCTTATTCGTGGCAGGAAACCCATGTAGCCACATCTGTGGAGCTCGTCGCCGCATTGTGCGTCACGCACCGTTCGTGGGGTGCACCTCTCGCCACGTGCGCCGTGCGGGTTTGCGTCGGTGGGGCCAGAGCGGTGGCCAAAGCCGCAGTAATACATGGGCGTGTAGTGACAGAACTCACGCCACGCCAGTGGCTGCTTGCTGGCAACTCCAAGGCATTCGCGAGAATTGGAGGACGGGCATCGTCCTTCGAGGAAAGGCGGATGCAAGTCGACCGCGGTCAGTACGGAGTTGAAGTGAACTGGCCAGTTGAAGCGCGAAATCTTCCAGTACTGTACTGTCAGCGCTCCGCGTGGACATGCAGGTCCGGGCACCACGTGGGGCTTGTTGTGTAGCAGTGACCCGCCACCTGCCGACTTTCGTCTTACCATGCGTCTTGTTCTAAAAACAATTCGACCACCCAAAAACCGCTGCTTGAGCTGGACACAATGTGTCATGATCGCTCCGACTTCCAGGCAAACAACGGGCCGCATTTTGCCATTGTGGACCAGAATACAGTAGCTCACTTTAGCCACCACGCGGAAGGAGCGAATGCGCCAACGTGAATGCTGCGGTGCTGCGAAAACAGGAAGCTCAAATGACCTCCAGCACCACAGATGCAAAGCTCATGAATCACGAAGCAATTATACGTCTACTGTACAAACGGACATGCCTCAATGCATTTCAGAGTAATCATGTCTTCTGCGATGACAGGCGATCATGCGAGCAGTGAAGTCCCAGACCCAACAACAGCAACGATGCACGGGTGTTAACGACTAACCAATTCACAAACGATGGCCAAAATTTAGGATCGCGAGTGTGGTTTTTACGAAATTGATAATTCCGTACTACTTGTAGTATTTCAACGCTGAACACACGAGTAAGGCTACAGTAGATCTGGGCAACATGAAAACAGGGATTTTGATGGGCATGTGGGTCGTAATTGGCTCCTTGCAACACAGTTGTAGTTTGCGAAGGGTTCCTATCATGAACAACCGCTTGTTATGCGCAGCCAATAGCAGTATGGTTGGCCATGGAGAGACTCAACAACTGTGGCAGATTTGACTGCACGCGACGAGTATGGGACACGAATATAAAAATGCTTGAACACATCAAGCTTTGGTCGGAAGGATCACGCCAGCGTACTGGACTTGGGTTTTCTCGATCATTAAATATCAGCCCCTCAGGATAGACATCACCTCCTTCCCCGCTTCAAAAACTAGTCAGTTCTCCGTCTCAACGACAATTCTGAAATGAGGAGTCGAACCGTTGAGCGCAACCGCCACTTCCCAGCCAACCGTTACAGTTGGTGTTCGACAACCCAATTTACCTAGACTAAGATGACTGTTTCCGAAACACACGTGGACCACCTTATATCCACGGTCTCAAAACGTCACTGTTTCAGTGACAATCATGCCGACAGCGTTAGCGCTGTGGGAGACTCGAGGCTCGACGTCCTTCGTGCTTCCTGCGGCTGCGACTCGATCGACCAGCTTCTGGGTGGAGGTTTCCGATCCGGTATATTGACGGAAATCTGCGGTGAAGCTTCTGCTGGCAAGACGCAATTGAGCTTGCAACTGTTGTTGCAGTGCTGTCTGCCTCGACCTCTCGGTGGACTGCAAGGCACAGCCTGCTACATTTGCACGGAAGGCGTGGGTTCCGTCAAAAGATTGCACGACTTGGCGCAAGTGTATGCAAAGCGATACGCAGCTGTGTTGGGTGTCGGTGCCAAGCGCAAACGCGACGAAGCGGCTGCCCAACTCTCAGGCAGCGACTTCCTGGACGGCATCTTCGTGGAGCAGCTCTACACTGTTGACGACTTGCTGGATCTACTGGTATGGCGGAGAACCAATCTGCAATCTGGTAACAGCAACAGAGGGATACTGACGTTGTGTATGGCAGCAAGCGAGACTTCCGGCGTTGCTGGCGGAGCAGAACACCAAACTCGTGGTGCTGGACTCGGTCGCAGCCGTTTTCCGCTTGGAGTCCACATCTTCTGTCAAGGTAACACAATCTCACATCAGCTCTGCTGTAGCACAACTTCTAACTGTTGCTGTACCAGGAAGCAGCGGAGCGCTCGCGCACCATGTTCCACATGGCCAACTGCATGCGCATCCTAAGCGACCAGTACAGCGTCGTGTTCGTGGTGACCAACCAAGTGACGGGCGACTTTGACCCTCGCTCGACCAACGCGATGCGACCGGCGCTGGGACTCTCGTGGTCGCACTGCGTCAACCAACGGTGAGCTTCGGAGTCCGTTTTCTGCCTGTGTGTCTTGTCTAACTCAGGTGTTCGCTGGGCTTCTCCCCTTGCAGGCTTTTGATCACGAGAACGCCCGAGTCGACTCGGCGTTCATTGGCCGTGGCCTTCTCCCCACACTTGGCAACCAATTGCTGCAGCTTCCAAGTCACGAATGACGGTGTGCGACCGGTGGAATGAGCTCTTGATGTTGACGTTGAAGTGGGGTATTTTTAGCCAATGCGACGCATCGGCGTCTCGCTATTGGCAGAAACTGCGATCAATCAAGATCGCGATCGTTATCAGCGCGTTTCTGTGCTTTGCACTTGGTCTCACTATGCCCCTCATTTCAACTTTCCGTTTCCGCGGTTGGTAGGTTTCAAGAGACACGATGGTCGAAAGTCGCCAAACGCGCACAATATCTTTATCTCCGTAGCCCGCACACTTTCACCGGCAGAGTAGCCACTTGATCATGGTCGCCTCCAAGCAAACGCGTCTGCCCATCTCCCCGCCACGCAGCAACAACTGCGAGATCCGCAGCGGAATGTCCGTCCAGGTATGGGTACCAGCTTCTTATTTGGGTGTTTTGAACAGCTGTTCACATTTCTTATTTGTGCATTTGTGCATCTAGGACCTCAAGCACTTGACGGCGCAGCGTCAGCGTCTCGAGTTCTATGCGCGCAACTCGCCTCGCCAATTGGCGACGGACTTTATGTACGCTTCGTCGTCGTCCACGTGCTCGTCATCGCCGCCGCGTCACATGAACGACGGTGCGAGCTACTCCGCCATGTATGGCTACATTCCACCCGTGAGTCGCCGAGGCTTCGCATCCGACAAGATGTTCGTGACGTACGGGGGCCAAGTCGTGTCGTTCATGGAAGGCGTCGTGAACGCTCCGTCGGGAGATTTCCAGATGGACAACTAGCACAAATTGCAGAGTGACACGAATAAGTGTATATCGATGTAGTAGTACTGATAGTAGTTTTTCCTTAGTGAACGAATGAATTTATGCAATGTGAAATTTGGGACTTGTAGTTTTTAGTTAGCGGGTGTATGGGTGGACGTTCACCGACGGGTGATTTTGCCATTGGTGTTGTTTTTCGGGGATCGTAGGTGGGAAGTACTGGACGTTGCTGCCGTTCACGATGTTGTATGAACGTCCGCCGGTGCTTTCGTTGCGTAAATTTTGAGCTCTGCGGAAAATAAGATGTTAGAGAGAAAAAAATAGTGAGATGGATGAAGCGAGACTTACCTTTGCTGGTTCCAGTCGAGAGGAGTTTCGTTGAATAGTCTGTCGTGATGCTGTACGCGCGGATTTGCATTGCCGTTCTTGCTTTGGTACTCGCGACGAAAAGCTCCAGTTGCGTTGTGACTGTAGTTGAGTTAGTACATTTTCAAAAAAATGCTTCACGAAATCTGAGCTCTTTCGCACCTTAGCAACTCCAGGTTGTATGCTTCACCACGAACTCGAGGTGCTCCAAGTGTATCGTGTTGAGTGCCCAATACATCTGAAGTTGAGTGTCGCTCCTTGCTGATAAATACAGCAAAATTGTCAGCATCTGCTAAAAACCACGCAAAATGTCTAACGTACATGATCTGGTGAAGTCTACGATCGTTCTGGTCATTGCGACGTATAGCACGCTTGGCTCGATCGTGCTCGGACTCGAAATGCTGTCGTTCCCTGCGTTGTTGCGGGGTCATGATACCTTCACTCAACAAGACCGAACCAGGAACAGCTCGATGCTCGATTTCCGCAGCATGTGCAAAGGATTCTTTCTTGATCATCAACGGAGCTGTAACACGATTCTGAAGCTGTTCATCCTTTGGACTACATTGAATTAAGCAGGTTGTTAGCTAAAGACAACTACTCAAAGGGCAAGTTCTGCGTACCGAACGGGAACATCGCTCAACTGTAAGCCACTCGGCACCAACGCGACGGGTTTTCCTTCACCAATTGTGCACTCTCGAAGATCTTTTGACAGCACAACGTGTGCTGAGGGTGCCAACTTTTCAAACGCACGGACATCGCAGTGCTCGCCATTCCACGAAGTCACAAGGGTTTGGCGCTTTACAATCGCCATGGGGACCTCGCGAGTTGCATTCGCAATATTCGGCGAGTCCATGAGCTTGCGAAGTCTGTCCGGATTCATGGCCTTGCGTGGCGTCGCTTCGACATTGTTCGCCATCATTAACGACCTTGAGGAAGGTAGAAATGTGCTGAGGCTTTCAAGTCTTGGGGATATTTTTATAGGCAGAATTTATAAAAATAGTTGATAGTGAAGCTTCACTATCAACTAACGTTATTTCACTTGAAGCATGAGTGCAGGCAGACTTTCCATATATAATCGAATTTTACCGCGTAGGGCCACCGTTCGACCATAATGCGCGATGAAAACACTCTCAATAGTTCTACCCCATCACTTGCGACGTCGTCCTAGTGCTCATTCTTCAATTCACCGCGAGCTGCACAAGAGATCCCAACATGCAGTCCTCAATCAAGCTCGACAATAAACCTAACGGGAACCAAGAACCCATTACACCCGAGACAATGTCTCCCAAGTCAACTTCCTCCTCCTCTGAATTCATCGCAGAAGGATTCCTCGACTCCGCATCTGGCTTGAGGACTGCGACAGCAAAAGTCAATGGCAAGTAGCTGTAGTGTACATGTAGTCATTTTGTGGGAAATAACTGTTGATTCTTGATATGTTCATGATTGTTAGGTGCACGACGAAGCTCAGTTTGGAAGACTACGTGGATTCGACCAACGCGATCCCCAACGCTACAGCATCCGACTACGTGACGGTGAGCCAATTCAATTCTAGGACAATTTCTAATGACAGTGAGGTTTGTTAACCAAATGTGGTTTGTGGTTTGATGCATAGTACTTCCACGAGCTGCTGGACGGAACTCACGAAGACCCGGTGCATATCCATCAAATTCCAGCGTGACAAGGGAGAGGCGTTCCGACTGGAAGTGACAGTGAAGATCCAAGTGCTTCGGCAGTCGCGCGTGGCAACGTATGCCATTGCCATGGAGCGGATCTCCCTGGAACGGATTGACATTCTGGAGGCGAAGATGCGCGACTTGCAGGACCAAATGGAGGAACTTCGTGAAGAACGTCAGGGGTTGTTGCGAACCGCGGGAGGGGGTTCGAGGATCTTGAGGTGACAGTGAAGCTACTGCAAGACAATCTTGAGAAGCGTGGGGCAGAGATTTCGGAGATGGATAAAGAAGTGAAAGCAGTACGGGTTGCTCAAGACACTGCAGAGACTCTGCAATTACGAGCTACGACAAAAGTGGCGGCATGGATCTACTGGGATAATCACAACGACGGCATCGTGCAGATGAGTTTGCCTGGGATGTACCAAATCACGGTTGTTGTGAACTACAAGGCGAAAAGCACAAATGCGGCTGCCATTCAGCTAATGAAAAGGGGTGAGTGCATCCAGAAGGCGTATTGCGGGTATACAGAGGGCTACTGCAACTCGACTTCCATGACGTGCATCACTCGTGTCGAGAAAACCGATCATTTTTTGGTAAAGTGCCCCGTCAACCTCTCCGACACCAGCTTCCTCACGTTTGTTCGTCTCGGGAAGTAGCTTTGCGTCACCTAAGCTGTCGTCACCGTCCCTCATTCATCGCATGTCTACCAGTAGTCAAACTAAATCTGAAAAATGAAAAAACATGTTGAACTTGCTTGGCTACCTTCAAAGAATCCTAAACATCTTGTTGGCCCCTCCCTTGGTGTTTATTGCTGGCTTATCGTCCCAAAGTCGATTTTGTCTTTCTCAAGATTTGCCTCAGATAATGTTTTCAAAGTCAAGCCCACCTAGCTCGAGAATGGCAAGCTCCAAATCGCAGCTTGCTCACACGTGCACCGCTCACTGGATTGGTACGAGGTGAATCTGAAACTTTTGTGGGTCAGTCGTGATTTGGCAGCTGAAGTCGCAAGGTTTCAAGGGATGGAATACGCGTAAAAGAACAAGTTAAATTCGATCCGTCTGTGATGCTAGGAATGTTGCTCACAGCTACCTTCAACTGGTCGAAGCAATCCATACTTCGAATGCCGTAAGACCCCACCCTCAACAATAAAAATGTCCGAGAGGCAGGAGCGCGAGAATCGCTGGCGCTTGGAGAAGGCAACGCAAACTCCAGCAGCGACTGCAAAAAACGAAGCCAACATGAATGTGTCGACTGATTCGTCTTACAGCGTGACGGTGAGACGAACCAATTGTCATTTCTAATGACGGTGAGGTCTGCTAACCAGTTGAGGTTTGATGAGTAGTATTTCCACGAGCTGCCGAACGGCAACCGAGCTCACGAAAACCCGGAGGATATCCCGATCAAATTCCATCGTCACTTTCCTGCTGGAAGTGACCAAGTGCTTCGACAATCGCGCGTGGCAGCGTATGTCATTGCCATGGAACCAATCTCACTGGAACGGATTGATGTTCTGGAGGCGAAGATGGCGACTTGCGTGAAGAATTGATGAGCCTTCGTGAAGAACGTGAAGGGGTGCTTGCGAACCACAGTAAGGGGGTCCAGGACCTGGACGCGACAGTGGTGGCTCTGAAGAACGACATTGAGAACGGTGGGCAGGAGCTGGGCAAAGATGCGAAGGCACTGGAGGCTGTCCAAGCACTTTGGCGACTCTGCATTTGCAAGGGACGACTCAGGCGGCGGATTTAATCGCCTGGGACACACAACCACATCAACGGCTTGATTAGGATGAACTTGCCTGGGATATACCACGTGACGGTTGTTGAGGTGAACGGCACAAATGGAGCGGAAATTCAGCTACTGAAAGGGAGTGAGTGCATCCAGACGGCGTATGTGGATTTACAGAGGGCACCTACAACTCGAGTTCCATGGCATGCATCACTCGCGTCAAGAAAAAAACAGTAATTTACGGTCAAGTGCCTTGCCATCCTCTCAGGCACCAGCTACCTCACGTTTGTTCGTCTCGGGAAGTAGCTTTGCGTCACCAAATGTATCTGTTGCAACCGTAACTCCTTCATGTAGTTAGCGATGCATTCTTTTGACAGGACCTTGAACGACTACAGAAGGTGTTTATTCTGCATTGGTGTCATGACTGGCTTATCGAAGACCATGACCTCCTCAGAACAGGTTTTCACAGACTGTCTCAGAACAGGTTTCACAGTCGAGGTACCAATTTCTTATTGATACTCACTGTCTCTCGAGAGTGACAAGCTCTGTCTCGGCTGCTCCGATTCTCACATTCTTGCGCTTTCTTACGCTCGGATATTTCGTTGGGGGGACCAAAGATCCCATGCAAAAGATTCCGACACCATGCAAAGATGAGTGACCACTGGTTAGGGATTTGTTATCGTCTTCATGGAATTTCTATCCAGCTTTTGCAGGAATTCGGTCTCTATTTGACCGTCAACTTCAATCTGCAAAAATCACCGGTGCTACGGTGATATATCTAAGCAAATTTGGGGAATTCGGATGAGTTTTTAAAAGAGATGTCGTTAAACTTTCACTGTGGTAAGTTGTGGAGTAGAACTTCACGAACTGAACGCCTGGCCTGACCTGACCTGCATCGACTACTGCTCTAACACTTTAACACACCCACAACATACGTCTTTCCCTCATTCGTTGGGCTTCCTCAAAACAGGTGCCGTAGTGTCCGCTTCATATTAGGTAGCCTGTCCTAGTAAACCACCCTCACGATTCGATATCCATGACCAACGGACTTTCTAGAGCAGAATACAAGTTTGTCACTTCTTTCGCCAAATCTGGGATCATCACCCCAATACAATTCAGCTCTTCGCGATGTTTCTTCACCACCTTGTTCAGCCTGCATACATCAATTGCATGACCAGCGATAACTGTATCCATCTCCACTCTCTGGTTATCAACACTTCCACTCAGTTTTTGCCTCAGCGATTCCTGAGAAGTTAACATTTGTTTCACTGTCTCAAATGCCAAAGCATTCACCGCAATAAACTCATTCAGTTTCTTCGCCGTCAGTTCGTGGGAGGTAGCAACTTGATCCGAACTTGAACGAAGGCCGCTCACTACCGTTTCTAAGTCGCGCATTTTGGACTCCATCACATCAATTCGTTCCAGTGAAATTGGCTCCAGCGCAAAGCTGTAGGTCACTTCACGCGCCTGATCCATAGCTTGAATGTTTACCATAAATCTTAGCTGAAACATATCCGATTTGAGGCACTTCAGCGTGATTGGAACGCTTTCCGTGCAGTGGTGCACTTCTGTCGACCAAGCTATGAAAATACTAGGATATGCGTACACAAATCACGTACACAAATCATTAGCAAATGCCATTATTAACCTCTGCTTCCGGCACTTACTTTTACATAGTCGACCGCGTTAGTATTTGGAATTGCATTCGTGTTGTTAATGTAATCACTTATACCCAGTCGCTTCGTGCACCTGCATCATCAAATGTAATTAATTGTCGTCCAGATATCGAGATTGCTTGTATCCACGTACCATTGTTTCTTGTTCTTACAGTGCTCCAGCCAAATGCGGAGTTTGCCATCTTGAAGTGTCAATGAGTATCGGTAGCAGGGTGCTGGGAGTGGTGCAAAGTTGACGATGCCAGAAGAAGGCGAAAAGTCCGCTCTCTCAGGTTCAATCGACCCGTTCATGCTGGTTTCTGAAGACAGATGATTGTTGTTGCTTGGGTTGGCGTTGCACATTTCTGTTAGCTGGATTGGTGCGAGGTGAATTTGAAAATGATCTGTGGCGGTTGGTAGCTGAAGTCACAAAGTTTCAAGTGATGGAATACGCGGGTGCCTTCCAAATTTTTTGATGTGGAGTACATAACACATTTTGTCCTACGGACAGAGTGCTAGGACAAAAACATACTTGGAATTCGTAAGGGCAGAATCTATCGCCAGAAATCGCCGGATGTCACGTTTAACAAATCGTCTACTGGACTCGGTTTCTAAAAATAGAGGTATTTTTGGCTTAGCCAAATCCAAACTCGCTCATTGTTTTTGTCCTAGGAAAAAGGACAAATCAGAAATCCGATATGTTATTAGCTACACTTTTGAAGCTACAATTTCGTCATGGTGGACAATGAAGGACACTAAGATATCTCTACCACAGAACTATCGAGAATGGGCCTGTGTATTCATGGTTCCGAAATTCATTGTTTTGTAAAACTCTTGTCAAGATGTGGCATTTACATTTGGTCCTTCCTTTTGTCCTACGAAATGGCCCACTGGGGATAACCTCGCCCAGATTTTTGGTCGAGGTTTTTTAATGACTTTTTATGACCCGTTTCACAAGTTTAATTTTCCGGAGATCCCGAGGGGTCGAAACTGGCCATCCAGAACCGGTATAAAGCACGATCTGCGACCCTTCGCAATTGTCACGTTGAATTTACGTTTATTTGATTTAATTATGCTTTGTTAGGTGCGACATTTTAAAGCTGGACAAAACATGGAGCTTCAAGGCGACATTTGGGGCTCAGACCCCTCACTTCGCAACACAAGAGATCCTCCCTCGCGAACGACCATGGACCCCACGTCATTGCTTCTCGTCATGCACGAGGCCGCCCGCAGAAACCGGAAAGACCAATTAGCCCTTAAGCGGCTACGCCGTCGCGTAAATGAGGAGATATTGCGGGAGGAGTGGCGACTCAGCGTCCGCATGCGCCACTACGTGACGAGGGACTGCTTGGAGGACCCGTCCAGGGCGGACTGGATGGACACCTACGAGCGGGGATCAGACAAAAACTTCCTAGCTACGACAAGTCTGCATAGGTAAGGTTCTCTTATATTATCTTTAGCTGTGTGGGTTCCTAATCACACATATGATGTATTGTAGAGAGGCTTTCAATGAGCTTTTAGCCCGCTTCTCGCAGTACTACCACATCCCGCGGTATCAACCTCGGGGAGGTAGACCGCGCAAGCTACGAAGCCAACACCAGGTTTTAGGGCTGTTAATGGCTATTTACGTCGGCTCCATGCATATGGGTAGCCTCTGCAAGGAATTTGGAATTCCGCCGTCAACTCTCGCTCGCGTGCTGAACGAGGCTGAGGTGGCCATGAATGCCGCCCTGCAAGATTTCCCACCGGCCCGTATTGCGTGGCCGTCACTAACAAGACAAAAACAACTGGCTCTGCTCGTAGCTCGACGGGAGCCACTGGTCCAGTTCACTTGGGGATTCCTGGACGGAAATAACTATCGGGTACGTGCTATTCAAGTGAGGCTAATGAAGATTATATTAACGTTTGTCTTGCCTGTTCCTCTATTGATTGTAGATTCAGCAACCATCCGACGTAAATGTGCAAAATGCCCATTACAACGGCTGGTTGCACGGCGTCTTCGTTATCGGGACGTTGTGCTGCAGCGCCGATGGGTTGCTGGTGTGGGCTAAGTACAACTGTCCCAGTAGCTGGAACGACGGGGATACTACCCTCGACTTCAGGAGGCGACTAACCGATCCTGTTCTTAATCCTGATAGCCGTTATGGCGTTGTTGCAGACTCCGCATTTCCGTGTGGGCAGGACATGACGGGACGCACCATGACGCCTCTCAAGGAAGGATTTGGGTAGATTAGTGCCTTCGTGAGGGCAGCCGCAACCGCTATGTCGGCGTAAATTACAAGGACCCGTCAGTCGGCAGAGTGGGGCATGGGTCAGACCGAGAAGGTCTACCATCGGCTCCCACTACCTCTGCCCTACGACGTCACTAAGAGACAGCGGCGTCTCGACAATCTGTTCAGGCTTTCTAACTTTCGCGTTCGCACGGTAGGCATTAGTCAGATTAGGACAACTCATTTCCACGGCAAGGAGGATAACATGTAATTGCTTTTAACTATCTTCGTGCAAACTACTTCAAGTCTTTGTCGTGTCGTTCCTACTTGTTCTTACTGGTTGGGGTTTGGCGGGCGCTGCATAGCAGCTATCAGGAGCATCATTTGCTCATGGCGTTCTCTAGCCTCGGCACGGTCTCTCTCCACTCGCTCTTCATAGCGTAGGCGAGACTCTGCAGCAGCTGCAGCGTCCTTGCGCGCTTGTTCTTCTCTTATGGCCCGAGCCACCTCCATCTCTTGTAGTCGGCGTCCTTCCGCGACCGAAGACTCTTCGCGACGCGCGCTCTCTCTGGCTTTCCGGTCTTCTCTGCGCCGG
Organism: Phytophthora syringae; assembly: GCA_012656105.1. Classification (NCBI taxonomy): domain Eukaryota; phylum Oomycota; class Peronosporomycetes; order Peronosporales; family Peronosporaceae; genus Phytophthora; species Phytophthora syringae. The sequence goes on along the minus strand of JAAKBD010000193.1, from coordinate 68,793 downwards.
CGGTCCTCCGTTTCTTGTCGTCTGTCTGCATCCTCTCTCATCATCAGCAGCATTTTCATCATCTCGTTTCCACCGCTCGCCTGCTTGTCCTCGGCCTCGTCGAGTTCCTTTCGAAGCTGGTCGAGCCGTTTCTTGGCTCTGGCTCTCTTGTTCGCAGTGTAGGTCGATTCCGTGCTCGAAATGTCGCCCGAGTCGCGCTTGCCCCCACGGTAGACCCCTTCCCCGTCAACTCTTCCATGTTGACCCGCCTGACGCGGAGATCCCCTCCACCTAGACGGTTGCTGACGGGGCTTTTCTTCTTGTGGGATTGCTCTTCTTGGGCACCGGAAGATGCCCTCAACGTGTCGCGTGCTAGGGGTCGACCAGAAGGGCTGGCATACGTCGGGCAGGCTGGTGGTGACGCCTTCTTGGCCCCTTTAGGTCGTCCGGTAGTCTTGGACTTCGACGCGGGGGTGCTTGTCATGGCTCCGGCGTCCTCGCGTTGAAGTCCACCAGAAGGAGTGATGGGGGCAGTCTTGGCCTGACTGACGGGCACCTCGCTAAGACCCGCGAGGCTTAGGCCACCCACGTCGAGCAGCGAGGCGGAGTTGTTCCACACGATCAGTCTCTTCTTGGATGACGCCTCCGTTGATACTTTATCCACCATGTCTTCATCGGAGTAAACAGCATCCGCTACGGACACGTCGAACGCGCCGTCGCCGGTCAAGATTGTGCCCACCGCGCGCGGGGGTTCATCTTCGTCATCGCCTTGCATGTCCTGGGCCAGTTGGCTCAGTCCGTCTCCTTGAGACTGGCTCTCTTCATCTCGGTCTTGTTCAGTCTCGCTTGCAGACAGAGCGGCTTCATATTCGTCTTCTTCTTGTTCTGCGTCGCTGTCCTTTCCCTCTTTGTCGTCTTCCACGAATCTGCCTACGTTGAGGGTCGCCTTCACCTCCTTCATCATTACACTGTCCCCAATGGCGTTCTCCGTCGCGTTGTCTCCACCATCGTGGGAGGTGTGGGTCCCTCCCTTTTTCGATTTCGTGTTGGATTTCGTGCGCCATGTGTATCGCACGAATCTTGGGCGGCATATCGCCATTAACACCGGTGGGTTTGGCCTTCCCGTAAAGCCCCTGAACTTGCGCTTGAGCGAATCGTGCTCGCGTTCCAGCCCGTTCCTTCGCCGTCTGAGGTTGTACTCCATCGCCAAATCCTCCCACTCATTTCTCCCAATCGGCTTGTGTTTGGCGGCTATATTACAGAGAAGTAGTTGCTCCTCGGGGCTGTAGTTGCTGTACCCCGTCTTGCGTCCTCTCTAACATAACGCAACACGTTAGTTCTTTGATATCAGCAGGTCAATAGATATTGGCACGTACGCGTGTCATGATGACTACTCAGTCTGCTATTTGGGCGGTGTCTCTGTTCACGGGTTGGGCGTCTTCTTCTGCGGGTGCTGCGGCGGTTTCTCCTTCTGCGGATGCTGCGGCTGCGTCTCCTTCTGCTGTGGGTGTGGCGACTGCTTCTGGCGGCGCGGCGGCCCTTCGACTTCTCCTCGACGCGGAGACTTGCAAAATGAGAAAATGAGAAGTTCTTTTTCAATATTGTGGACCACAAAATCGAAACTTCGAGTTTGTATGAACAGTGTTACCACAAATTTTTAACTTTAATTTTGTATGAACAATTGCAACAAATTTGAATTTAACGGCTTCTACCTTTTACAAGTACATGGCTACACTTTGATATAGCGACACTTTCAGCAGGAAATTTGCGCAGCTCTCTTGTAAGTTGCATGAGCCTCCTTTGCGCACGTAGAGTCGATCTTGGTCCTTTCGCTCCACATAGTTGTCTGGGAGGTGCTGGAGGTCACGGTGTTGGCACCCCCATCACCCGCAACGACACAGAAACCACAACGGGTTGCCGTACCACCCGTGACCTTCTCGCCAGGGTTGACATCACGAATCGTCACTGCGACGACTGTCAGAACACTGCCAGTCTGCACCTCATGGAAGTGAGTTGCAGGATGGCAGGAGTGGTTCATCATGCGCACCCCCCGCCTCCAATGCGTCGATGCGGATGTATTTGTTTCCAGTCGTCCACGTGCAGAGGTGCATACGGTAGCACTCATTAACGGGCGCGTTCGACAGGGCGGCCCGAACAATTGAATGTGGCCAAACTACTGGCCTATCACTTCGCCAGCAGGTATGGCGTGCGTGGCCACCACCCCACATCTGCCTGTCACCACGTTCCGGCGTAGTCCGAGAGACTTCTGGTCCGTGCAGAAGCGACCCGACTTGGCGTTCCTGCAGTTCAGCGCACTGCAGCGAGTTGAGCACCCGGATCCCATACCGCACCGCATTCCGGCAAGGACGCGCGGGAATGTCCAGTTTCGAGGGTTCTTCTGGCTGGTTAGGAATTCCACCCCGTAGGCCACGGCTCATGCTCCCAAACATTGCGGAAAGCAGGTGGGGTGCATCCTGGCAACACTGCGAATCCTTGTGAGCTCGAAGGAGTAGACGTAGCTGACCTGGCCACGGCGACGCCCGCCATTTCTCGGATGGCGTCCGAGTCGTAGCCATCAGAGTAGCTGAAGCTAGACGAGAACCACATCTCTACCCCTGCAACGTGCCGGAGGGGCGACTCGGGTGGAGATGTGGTAGCTCTCCGTAGAACTGCGGCGGAAGTGGTGGCTCCCCGTAGAACTGCCGCGTTCGTGAAGGTCAGGAGACGACCACGGCGCTTTCGATGATTCTTGAGAAGACCACGGCGCAATGGTCTCTGTTTGCGAGCTGGTCGCGGACTGAGACCCCACCGGCAGAGTCGTCGTGCAGGAGGTGGCGGGGAACGAGGAGTGGGCGGCTCAGTTATGGTCCTTTGGCTGGACACGGGGCTTGGGACGTCGCTGTGGGTCACCTCCGCCAACGCGAACTCGGACAAAGGCTGGATCGGGATCGTGGCTGCCTCCAGGACTCGGGGTGCGAAAACTTGCGCCCGGAGCGCAGCCACGGCAGCGGAGATCCCGACGATAGGCTTGGCGTAGGGCTCCGGAGCTTCTTCGACGTCGTTGTGGTGACTCCGGAGCCCTCGGAGCCCGAGATAGCATCGAACAGGTCTCTCTTAGTGCTACACGAATAAAATAAACACGAGGTGAGACTCTTAGCTAGTAACTCACAGAAGTGAGGGACGCGTACCGAGGCGTGTATGAGCGGGGAGCACGTACTGCACACACAGGGCTAAAACAAGATACTACACACGACGTTAGACACGTAAATTATGCGCCGAACGAATAAGAAACACGTACCGAGGCGTATATGAGCAGGGAGGCAACGATGACGACATCGGGCGCGGTGTGGTGGCTGCTGGCGGGTGCACCTCTCCTTCGCGTGCCCGTGGCATGCCGTTCGCTTTGTCTTGGTGTCGTCGTGACTCCGACTGCCGCGTCCGAGACGAGAGCATTGCCCCTAGCTTGGCTTTGGCTTGTCGTGGACTTCTTTGGGACTGCGGGCAGCGATTCTCGTGCGCTGTGGGCGGCGGGTGCGCTTCTCGTGCGCTGCGGGCGACGGGTGCGCTTCTTGTGTGCTGCTGCGGCGCTTCTCATGCGCTGCGGGCTGCGGGGCGGCGGTGGGGAGCGTGGACTGCTGTCCCCGCACGAAACCCAAGGGAACAGACAAAAGGTAAGTCAACAGAGCAGCGCAGCCACAAGACGCCACAGAGAACGTACCAGTTTTCGGTCCGGCGCAGATCCAGAAATGGGGTCTGGGAGGGGAGAAGCTGGTTTTTACGCCAAACACCGTTTGAAGATCCCCCTCTTCAAGTTCGAAAATCCGTGGCTTAATAGGGGTAAGTCTAGTCACAAAACGAAAGCAAGATGTTAGTTTATATCAGTTGCAACTTGGGTGTGTGATTAAAGCGTGATAAAACCCGTTTTATAATGTTTGTGATGAGACCACTTTTTGGTCTCACGAAAAACTCTTTATCACAACTTTTAATGACGCTTTAATGACTTTTTATCGGCTTTAATGACCCTCATAAAAACGTTTTGTAGGGGTTTGGAAGGCACCCAGTGGGTGCTTGCCAAAACCTCCATAAAAGATTTAATCATTGGGGTTAGGGCGCATTAAAGCCTGATAAAACGACCTGACCAAACTCGAATTGTTTCGTTAACCAACAAAATGGTCGGACCAAACAATTCGCTTTATAAGCTTTTATCTTTTATGAGCACCCTCATTTAGCAATCTCATTAAAGAACTTACTTGCTTTCACTATATCACCAAATAGTACCTCTAAGTTAAAACTGCTGATTGAAGCTGACGAGATCCTAAACGGTCGCCGTTTGAAAACGCGCGCGAAAACTGCGCTTCTGAGGGAGGGCTTCTCATTCGCAGATTCTCCCGCTCCCCCTCACGTCGGTCGTAGTCTCGTACGTGTGTCGGATATGGCCCGTGTTCCTGTGGAGTCTGACGTTACCTCTTCTTTGTGTGATGCTGTACAGCCCTGTTTGTGTCGGATCCCTCCACAGTCAACGTCGCTGCGAGTACGTGTGTGGTCTTTACTAAGGTCGAAGGTGTCGTGGGTGGAAATTGACTGTATTATCTGTTGTTATCGTTCTGCACAGATACTATCAATCCCTGGTATGCTTTGAAATGGTGTTGATTATTGTTGGTGTCTAACCTACGCTTGCTGCTGAACTGATGGCGCTACCTTACCTGCCCAAGAAGCCGTCGGACGCCGATCCGCCACCTACGCCGAACCATCGCCCCAAGCGTCGAAAATCCACCCCGACCTCCGATGGACCGTGCTCCAGGTTGCGGTCTGGCCCTGTGGTCAACCACCCTCTCTTGGTAGAGGTGGCCACGATCCAGGTCAAATCTTTGGCTCAGTTCGAGCTGGCGCCTTCGTCTCCTGATGCAACTTGCTCGCGTACCCAAGGCAAGATTTATCTCTCGGATGGGTCCTTCACCGACGAGGCAGATGTGTCGGACCCATCCATCTTGGCGATATGGTCGCCGGCGCCCCGGCAAGCGTCTTCGTCTGCGGCCGCCTCGTCAGAAGTGTCCACGATTGCCGCGTGGTCTCAAGAAACGGCAATTCCTGCCTGATCTGAGGACTCTTACCCGTCGACGGAGCCGCCTTGGACTCCGCGCCCAGCTAAGAAGCCAGCCAAGAAGCCGTTGTCTCCCGAAGGACGATCTTCGCGTACTCCGCCCGACAAGTGCCAGGTTTTTATGAGAACGCGTATTGGTCTGATGGATACGACAGTGAGTCGTTCCGTCTAGTCGCCCACCTCCAACCTTCCTTGGAGTGGCTGGCAGCCCACCCGATTTGCCGGGTTTTGTCGGGCGAAGATGCAGAGAATGTGGACCCGAACGTCAACAAAAACGACTCCGTGGCAAGCTCGAAGTGCGTCTTCGACGAAGACAAGCAGGCGCCGCCTGCAATCTGGGATTCGCCACCTCGTGCGGGACGTAACGAGATTGTCAGTGCGGAGGCCCATAGTCTCGACGAGGTGTGAGTGCCGGTGAGGAGGAGTCAGCTCCGGAGAAGTGGCTGCCGGAGGAGTGGCCTTCCGACGTGCTGCTGGTGGTAGAGCAGCACAACCCCAGCCACTGGAAATTCGAACCGGTGAGTGTGGGCTGCCGCAAGGGGTCGGCTGTGGGTGCGTTAACAGATGCAACGCCGTTTCGTGTCTATATGCGAAGGAATCAAGGTACTGCTGTGAGCTCAATTGCTCCTTCGCCGGGTTCTGTGGCAATGCCCTTCAAGAGAGCCCGTCACTGATTTTGGCGAGGAGCCAGCGAAGTGGTCTACGTGGGGTGGTGGCTACGGCAAGAATCGCGGCAGGTGAGGTCATCGGCGAGTATTTGGGGCACCTGCAATTGTTTGGCCCCCGTGCAAGAACGGACCCGTCAATGACGGGTACCGAATGCACATCAAGACGCGCTCTTCGGGCAGACGCCACGTCGGTATCGACGCTCGCGAATACGGGACCATGGCCCGCTTCCTAAACCACTCGTGCAACCCGTCTGCGAGGTTTCACGAAGTGCAAGTCAGGCATCGTGTGACGGTGGTCGTCGTCACTATTCGCGACGTCGTGGCCGGTGAGCAGGTCACTGTGTCCTACGGGAACAAACTGTGGTTCGTATGTCGCTGTGGCTGGGAAGGCTGCCAACATCGCGACATTCAGCGACTGCAGTACGGCGCCAGCGCCCCTGGCAAGTTGCCGTGATCGTTGAGCACACATACTTCAAGTCTCCGGTTAAATTTGAGGTAATTTTTGTATGTACATAGTGAAAGTAAGAAAATTGAAAATTTGCAGTTTTCTTTAATGAAATCAAGTTGTTTGACCCGCACTTAGAGGTTTTCTTTTTTGACCCCGAGATCCCAGCTCACTCTTCAAGACGCTGAAACGCGGGAGGTTCTCTCGCCTTCACTACCGGAAAGCGAGGCTGTTGTTCAGGCTGCAAATGGCTGGGGTACGTCGACTCTTACGTATGCGTCATCTAAATGTCTAACCTTCGTTTGACCTTGTCACAGAGGGGCAGGCGCCCATGATATATAAACTACACCCCGCACGACCAGATATTGCTATGCATTATCGTGGAGGAGATCGTGCCGATCGGGTGCAATCAGTAGGAGCAAGTTACGCCGAAGTTCAATGCTAACAGATCGAGGAGTCTGCGGAGAGAGATCTAGACTCGCTCAGAAGAAAATTCAAGAATCTCTATATGTCTAAGAAACCTACTGGCAGCGGAGAGGCCCTCGTTCGCCTCCGACCCGTCCTGATGGTCAAGGAAGCGCAGCTGCGCATAGAGGCGGAGGGGGGTTCACACCTCGCATGACGGGCTTGACAGTGGCGAGGACGATCGCGAGCTTCTTGGAGCCGACCTGGAGATTGCCACATCCACTCCGACACGCCCTCGCACAAGAGCCACTCACACAGACGAGCGTGGAGAAGTGGATACTGGGGTAGAGGAGATGACGGAGGGCCACCGTAACCGTCCGAGACGTTGCAGGGATACCAGGCAGCTGCGGAAGAAGACCATGCGGAGGAGAAACACGGAGATGACACCACGCGCAACTCAGACGTCGTGAGCCAGTACGCCAAGCGTTCGGAGCCGTCGACTCCCAGTATCGAAAGACTGGGCGCCATGGTCACCAATGATGGTGTGATAGACGTCAACTTGGCGTCGCTGTACGAGGTCTCCGACAACGAGGACCCCTCCGCGGAAGATGGCACGGCACAAGAGCAATCTGAAAACCAGCAACAACCCCAAGCCCCCACGACGTCGGAGACCGGCAACGACACAGACCCGACTCGCGTCACGACACATGCCACGGCGAGCGGGTCGGCACCCACGCGGACCACGACGTCCGCTTCTAGACAAACCCGACCACCCAACAGCGCGCAGTCTACGGCCCGCAGAACTTCTCCGAGCTCGCGTCGCACATCCCAGCCCGAGACCACAGCTACAATCGGCCAGGCGTCCTGCAACACTCCTCGCAGCGTGGGAAGGCCGCGAGGGTCGCGTCGAGAGCCTCTCCCTACAATGGCTTTACCTGATGGCCCCATTCTGCAGCGAGATCCTACGAGAGCTACGGTCGATGCGCGGGAGGGCGAGAATCCCAATTGGAACATCGCGAGCAATAGGCTCGGAGGAACAGACCTTCGTGTCTTTCGCGACAATGTGGACGCCATGACGACTGGTGGTGTTACCGTGAACGGATAGCGGACACTAGGAGAGTTAGGCAAACCTGACGGAGCTCCCGGAAATTTGACATTCGCGAAGAACAGGCGTGGCAAGGCGAAGGTACGCCTGGACGAGATCCAACGAGAAATGGAAGCGGCCAAGAGGAAGCAATCGTCGACGGGGAACGACATAATGGGAATGCTCCTATTGTTCCAGAAGGAGGGCGACCGCCGAGTGGAGGAGGAAGACCGTAGGCGCCGCACGGAGCGCGTAGAGCGCATAGAGGCCGAAAAGAGACCGGGAGGAATGAGACCAGGTCAGAAGCGACGAAGCGAAGGCGGCGCTAGAGAGGCGACTGGAGGACGCTCAAGTTGCGCGCCAAATGCAAGAAGATCGACGTCGCGCGGACGCAGCTCGCGAAGCTCAACTCGAAATGGAACGTGAAGAGAACAAGAGGCGCTACGAAGAGCGCCTCGCTCTCGACCGAGAGGAAGCGCGCCAACGTCATGAACAGATGATGTTGCTGTTAACAAGCCTGAAGAAGTAGCGCCGAAGCAACAGAAACAGCAGAGTAAATTTTCAATGAGTTACATTCAACTGGTTATCGACTATCTTCAGGTCCGTAGGTCCACGTCGTCCGAATTAGAGATCTCGAGTGTCCTGACTCGGTAGTTGGCAAACATAAATAAGTTGTCCAGGCGTAACTTTCGTTTATCAACGTGGTAAGGCAACGGATACAACAGGCGTTTGTCACCTTGTTAACCCCTTGGCAGCGGAGCCTTGCAATACGGTTTTATGCTGTTCGGTCAGCATAAGAAAACACTTGATTTCACTATGACCTTAAATCTGCAAAAATGTATCATCCCCCTTCCCATACATTGAATGGATTTCATTGGTCCACGTGTTAGAATGAAGTCATTCTATTGGACGTCAAAAGCAGCTGGCTTGAACTACTGGGCTCTATATTTTTAAAAAATCTCAAAAGTCGGTTCCCCCTTTTGGCGCCACCACTTATTTTTCATTCTGCGCGTCCAGAGCCAACATGGCGTATTGTATGGACTTCAAAGCGGTGTGGCCGCTTTTGCTGAAGGAAGGGTGGACGTGGAAGCACGCATTGGACATGCAGATACAGCACGTACATCGAATGTCGTGTATTAGTCCTGTAACTAACTAATACGTGTATATTGCTGTAGTGTGACGAAGTGGGTGAACACTTTTCTCGCCCAGGAGGTTCGTATAGTGCACCAGACAAACTGAATGAGGATGTCTGAACAACTGAATGAGATGTGAGTAGATCCCACCCAGTGTGACGTGTGTCCTTGTGTAATCTCTTATATGGTCCGTTTAATCCGAAGCCAGGGCGTCCACCGTAGAACCGAGTTGTACACACAATCGAATGCAGAGTACTTGAGTGCCGTCCAAACTTCACTGAATGAGACACTGGTTAGACTGAATGAGTAGATCACCAACAGATCACCTTCATATTCACCAACAAATACCGAGAGATACAGTACTAAATGAAATATACAACCACTACTTATTCTTATAGACCCTTGAGTGGGGGTCTCTTCGCCAGTCGACTTTGGAACTGTCACCCAGGATACTGGTCAATCCTGGATGATCGTAACGTTCTTCGCGCACCACCCTCACTGAATGAGAGATTAAACTCTCTCTCTCCCCTCTCTCTCTCTCTCTCTCTCTCTCTCTCTCTCTCTCTCTCTCTCTCTCTCTTACTCACGCCGTTACTCAATCAAGTGCTAGGGGTGACTACACCAACCACCTAGTACAGCAGGGAATATAAAATGTGTGAACACTCGATGAGCGTACACGACAACTTGGATATGGAACAGGCGGTTCACTTTAGCACACGAGCGTACTGATCCTCGCTCTGATCTCGTCTTGGCTCTTCAGTAGAGATACCACACACCGAACTCGCAATCGGTGAGACCTTGAACGTCCGTTGGTTGGGCCCCACGGTAGGTTTTCCTCCGGGCAGCTTGTCCTCGCGCAGGCACTGGGACGCAGTCGAATCCGGCCGAAGCTGAAGTTGCTTGTCTTGTTCTCGGTAAATTAATGTCTGTTTGTGCTTATCTGTTTGGCGCAAAATGCTTTTGTCTATCTTCTACTTGCGTGTCTTTGCACGATCTGGTTTGACTTACTTTCACTATAGGTGTTAGAGAGCGCGATCTGCGACCTTGTACACTCATCACGGATGACAGCGCGTTTCTGGACGCATGAGCGCAATCCTTGTGCTGAACCGATCATGATGACGGTACACGCCAATCTTGTTGCAAATCGAAACGACCCTTCGTGCCCACCCGATCATGATGATGGCACTTTGGTGAATGGCGTTACTACGCCATAATTTTGACATGACGACAGCTCTTGCCGCAACATAGCGGGCTTGCTGCACCGCAGCAAACGCCGCAACGAATTGAGAGAAAACAACATACGTAGAGCCAGTTGTAATATGTATATATTAATGACGGCTACTGTAAAAGTTACCGAGGCGCTTTGGCAAAATTCGCATTGAGGAATGGACAGCAGATCCAGCGTTCACAACAAAATTCACAATCGTCATGGCGAACGCCTTACGACTTCTGTATCCCCTCCCATGTGTGAGCGGGGAGCTACTGTGGTCTATTAATAGATACTATAGCATATAGCTAAATATTCGCAGAACGTGGTGGATGCTAGTGACGAGCTTGCTATGGTGCTCGCAGCGGAGAAAGAGTATGTTACTCGTCGGGCTGCAGCATAACGAACAACACAATGAGCACCACAAGGAGAACATAATAAGCAACACCATGAGCAGCACAAAGAAGCTTGCATGTATCACAACCCCATGGTGTCTTTACTTCATAATAGTTGCGAGCAATTGTACATCAGTTGGCTCATGAGCGATCCTGTAAATGCATCCAACTTCGCAAAATTCACCACATGCACCCACCGAGCTTGTCCGACAAGTATCGGTTTATCTAAACGAGTCATGTATAGTTTTATTGGTGTTATGATTGGAATTCGATACTTCTCCGTCCCACGAAATTAAGACCATTTTGTTTTTTTGTGTACCACACAAAATAAATAGAGCGATCCTATTGGCTAATAGCAGGTGATTGGATGACATTTGGAACAAATCGCTCTGCCAGCCCATAAAACCTCGTGTTAAGCGACGCCCAATAGAGGCTGTTCGGCTTGTTTCTGACTGTTGAGCTGTAGAGGTATTCATCAATACCACATGGTAAACACGTCGCAAAAGTTTGGTTGAATATCGCTATAAATCTTGAGAATTACGAAATAAAACCTTATTTCGTCTTCCGATGCTCCGCTTCGTCCGCTGTTATCTGCTCACACAGCCTAGTAGTAAATAACTAAAATAGACAGCAACGAGCGCACTATCACAAGCAATCCAAGGCGGGCACTCCGGCCTTTCATGTGTTAGTATAACTCAAATTAGGGAACGTTGCACGAAATGGTCTTAATTTCGTGGACAGAGAAGAATGTACAAGTGTCCACACTTCGTCATTTGTTGCATTTGGCAGGTATACAAACACATATTGCTACCTTTGTGACCGGTACGACGCGCACCACCCACTTCGACAGCCCAGCAGTGACAGTGTTAACACGACTGACGTCAGAGGACTGCTGTAGAAGACTCGGACTGATGTAGAAGACTAGGATTGATGGACAAGCTGTAAGATAAATCAGGTGATAGAAGCACGAGAGAACGATAGGACCAGGAAGCTCTCAGCTCTCTAAAAGACAATTCATTCTCACTTTTACCTCAAGCTCCGCAAGCACCTCTCAAGCAAGGCCACGCGGACCCGATAGCCCCTCTGCAAGCCAAAGGCGCATCGGTGTGCTCCGTACGCACAAGATGACCGGCCTCACACCCGGTGTACCGCGAACTGTGATCGCGTCGACTTTCACTACGGGAAGCTTGCGACGCTCCGTGAGTACACAACAGGCGTTTGAACGAGTACTTAAACTGTCGTGGAATAAGTGGTGCTTTCCCTCGACTACAACAACATAAATAGCAACATAAAACGTAGAAATAAGTATCAAATTTAAGAACCACATCACACAACATAATCACATCATATCGGTTATACTTGGAGGCCGTCTCCGACCTCCGGACGCGGAAACACAGCCAATGTGCAGCTTCGTAGCTCTGTCGCATCTTCTCAAACTCGTCCCAACTCTTAAACACTTTCTGCGGCAGCCCTGACAAAAGTTTGTCGACGGATTGATGGGTTTTCTTCACTTTTTCATGAGGCTCCCAAGTTTTGGTGCGGCGCGTCTCTTTGCTCGGCTGTCGCGTGGTTGAGAGCGAAGTGGTAGCTGTGGGCGTTTCTTCCGTACGACCAACCTTTGCCCTCGCTGTTAGTTTCAACTTCTGCTTTCTTTTCTTCTGTTTAGAAGCTGTAAAAGCGTAAACTACAATGAGCAACATAAACAGCAACACACAATTAGCAACATAAACAGCAATATAAGAAGCTGCTGCAATTTTTCTACCTGAAGTTACGACTTCGCTTTGCGTGCTGTTGTGCTGGAGGTCATCACTCCCGGCGCTGCCAACATCATTAGCAGCGAGTGGCTCGTACCACTGGACTCCCCGCGTCGCTTCAACAGCAGCACGCTGCTGGCCGCCACTATCACCGTCCGCGTGGTCCCCACCCTCAGCAGCGAGTTGCTGGCGCCGGCATCATCTCCGGCGACACCATCGTCTCCAGCGGCGACTTTGCCGTCCCCACTAGATTCCCCCGCAGCTTCTTCTGAGGGCGCGGGGTTGTCCTCCAGGTCGCCCTGTTCTTTAAGCTCGTCGTCGATGCCGTCGTCAGGACCCTGATCGGGCTGATAGTCCTCATCGACGTCGTCGTCCTTAGTGTAGTCATGGGCGGCGCGAATACAGTCGACGGGCTGCTGCGATCGGAGTGATTCACTCCGCGCAAACGCTGAATACAGCAAAACAAATCACATTCATTTGTACAAACCCAGATTCAGCGAATGTGTTTAGTCCTTACCTGCGTCTTTCGCTTTGAGGAACACTCCCTTTGTCGGGAGCGCTGCCCTCTTCGCCTGTGCCGCCTTCTTCGCGGGCGCTGCCTTCTTCATTATCACTGTAGTTTGTTTCGCACTCGCTGTTGACTGAACCGAAGTGAGAGAATGAGAGGCGAGGGGGATCGTACTTAATGGCCCCAAAAGTATCACAAATTTTAGATTGAAATGTGAGCTTGAATTTTTAGCATTCTCCATAAGTTACATCCTCATAAATTACCCAACAACACAATTCGACTCTGTGTTGCGCTGAAAAGCCTGTCGTCTGGTTGTAATCTATGTTGTAGTAACGACTCCGTACTTTGGTCGCACTTCAACGTTCTTCGGCGTTCCTTGGTGTTCTTCGGTCGTTATCGCAATCATTCTCGTAGAGTCCTATACTGGGACGTAGTACAACTCCATTTAGTGTGATGGTGACTCATTTAGAGTGGTCTCATCCAGTGTGATCCTCATGTTGAGTGCCATCTTCACAGGAGCTTGTACGTGGATACTTGGGTTGGTGGTTGGGTTGGCTGTTGGTGGTCCAGTGCATATTACATGCAGCTTGTGTTGGGGTCGTGTTAATCTTGTGTCGGTGCCCCGGCAAAGTCAAGACAGGTGGCTGCATCGAGATACGGTCATCGAGAGCACTTTATACCTTGGGTTGACCTGCTGTCAGAGACTCGGCGGCCAGGACTGAGTGTGCATAGCTCACTGGAATGCGGCCGCATCCATTGCACACTTCCCGGCCTGTGGGCTCCTCCTTTGCCTTGCATCCTTCCACGAAAGCCGCCAATCAAGCATGTGCGTAATACACCGACGCTATACTAAATCCACTTCCATCTCATCCAATCGTACTTCATCCAGTAGTACTTCCAGGCAGTCGAGCGCAGCGGGATAAAAATCCACAACCGCTTCGTGTCAGTAGCATGAACTATCTGAAGCCGGGACGCAAGCTTCGCGGTGGCAAGGAAGGATTCGACTTCTTCAATGGGGAAGACAACCTACTTGCATATGTCATGGTGCACCAACAGAACGTACATACAGGTATGTACGAGCCGGGTGGGTGGTAGTCTACACAGCTGACATTACTTCCTCTATATCGATGTCCAGGTATCCTCAGATCAACGACGCGTGGTGCAGTCGTGGCGGTAGGCAAAATACGGGCCTCAGTTGTGTAAATTGAGCCTAAACAGAAGCGACCAAAGGCACCCAGCGCCCAAACAAATGCTAAACAGCAGACTGATACGACATCGCCAGCGCCCACGAAGAAGAAGACAAAGAAAAAGCCAACCACCACGAAGAAGAAGACGAAGAAACAACAGGCGCAGGAAGCAGCGGATCGGCGACGCGAGCTGTCGTCGTTCACCAATGTCTGGGGGTCTAACAATCTGCAAGGTATGAAACGTTCTGCAGACCTGAACGAACTCGAACTGACTTGTCATTGTAGATTCGAATGGGCATCCTGTTGAGCTTCTGAGGAAACAACAAATCAAGCGGAAGTTCATGATCAGCGAGCTTCACACACGAACGGTATACCAAAAAATTGTTATGCTGACCGAGCTACTTATATTGACATTGTCGGTTTCTATTTTAGATAATGCTGACATGGACACCCCACGCAATGCTGATAAGGACGCACCAATTAATGCTGACGCGAATATACCAGAAAGCGCTGTCGCGGAAACGTCTGAACCTGCCGACACGACAGGTATGTTGATGCTCAGTTGTGCTGACCAATGAATGTTGTATTTACAGAGTCTATGCAGATGTTGTAGATTACGGTGGCGTGGACGCTAGCAGCGAGGCAAGCCTTGATGCCTCAAATGACAGTGCCTACGAAAACGACGGAGATAGTGAACAGGATTCCGACCGCGAGGATGAAGACAGTCATACGGATGACAATGTTGTTGTCGACCAGATTGCTCATCCCCCTGAAGCGACACCCGGTTTGAAGACTGTCGTCTTTGCGGAGCGAGAGCCCACATATCCAAACATGATCCATGGGGAGGATGACGAGTACTTGGATTTTGATGGAGAGGGGTCAGATGACTCTGCTCAAGTTGCTGGTGAAGACCAACTTTCGTCGGACAGTGATGATAATGTCGACAGCACGAACGAGGATGTAGCCGATGAAGTTTCTCGTGTTTCTGGCTTGATGACCCAAGCGGAAGTTGAGCGTCTTCACATGCGCGTGCAGGGTACGTCTCTTGCTGCAGGTTTATGAGTTGACATGGACAGGATACTAAGCTTTTGTTATGCTCACAGGCTCATCTGATATTTACGATTCCGATCAGATGGCGAATATGGCAACGGACGGGTGGGACATTCTGTCTGACAATGCTACACCGGATATAGTTGATGACGCCGAGGTGGACAAGATGTACGACGGCTACTGTGGCGTATCGCAGGATATCATTGCAGCGGCAAAGTCACCGATTGATCTCTTCTTCCCTTTCCTACCAAGAGACTTTTGGCGGCACGTTGCGAGCGAGTCCAACCGCTACTGGAAGCAAACGTTCGACTCGCGTCTACAGAAGGCTGTCGACAAGGAAAGTGAGGTGACGCATCGTCCTCAACAGAGTATAGCAAAGTTGCGAAGAAAGTTGGAAAATTAGACAAGATTTTCCCCATGAGATCGTACAGTACAGTGCTTTACATCCGCGGAAGGGCTGCGAGATGCACTGGAACACAAACGAAGATGGTGCCATTCCGGCTGGCACGTTCGGCAAGATACTGCCTCGAGATCGCGTCCGCAGCATCACCCGATTCCTACACTTCTCCGACAATGAAGATCGAGGCGTAAGCAAGGGTGGAAAATTCGACCGGTGCTTGGCGTCCTCGAGAGAACTTTCAAGGAAGGTTATGTGCTGGGCTCACGTGTGGCAATCGACGAGGGTATGTTACCATCGCACAACCGGCGGAACCCCACGCGGATGTACATGAAAGATAAGCCACACAAATGGGGTTCCAAGTGCGTGATGACTTGTTGTGCAGACACTGGTTACTGCAAAGGTAAGGCTGACACTGTCAACATGACATATTGATAGTAAGCTGACATGACAGAATTGTGTAAACGATAGGGTGGAGCTAGATGTTGGCCGGAAGCAAAACAAGGAGGGATCACAGTCGATGGACACCAAAAGTGGCCCTGCCGCCGTGATACGAAACATTGCGTGCGTTTTGCGAGGACTACCCTACGAAGGCAGACGCCTGGTGATAGCAGACAGGTTCTACACCTCCATTCCGCTCGCCCAGCAGCTACGAACAATAGAATTCAACTACGTCGGAACAATAAAAAAACGCAAGGGATGGGACTTTCCGTTCAAGAAGCGGCCCGCTGGATTTCCACGAGGGTCGTTCATAATGGCTGTTGCTGAAAACAATCCAGGGCTCGTAGCGTTGGGATGGATCGACAACAGATCTGTCTACTTCCTTCCTCGCAAGTTGGTGCTGACATGACGACTGTGTTGCGGCGCGAGAAAACCGGTGAGCAGAATGCGGTCCCTTGATCTCGGCTAGGCGATTCAGCGTCTTGAGATCTGGATCTCCTCGTGACCGCGTACTTCCACTCCATCTTGGCGCTGAAGAGCTTGTCCTGCTAGCAGATCGGCACTGGCGTTCCAGTCTCGGTTTACATGGAACAAGTCGTGTCTGGGCCAAGCCTGCAACGCGTCTCTGGCTCGCTGTCAAAGGAGTTTCAGTCCGGGAGACTCGCAGTCCATTTCGTCTCGCATCTGTCGGATGACAAGATTGGAATCTCCGCAGACGATCAGCGTGGTGACTTCCAGTTCTCCCAAGAGTGTACTCCAGCAGCATGCCTCGGTACTCAGCTTCGTTGACGGTGAGATCGGCGGCATACCCGGATGCAGCTCGGACTACGTCCCAGCTCGGCAACTTCCAGACTACAGCGCTGCATGCGACCCAGAAGGCTCGAAGCGGAAGACGCCACCTCGGACGCGAAAGACGCAAACGAAAAACGCGATCTTCCGACGAAGGACGAAGTCGAAAAACGCGGATCTGAGAGGAGAGACGGTATCCCCGATCTTGCCAGTGACCACTCGCTCTGTGACGACGCGTCCTGCGGCGACGCAACTCCAGAAGTTCTCGACGAGCTCATAGTCCAACGGCTGCGGCTCGACCGGATCCGGATCGCCCAAGATGAGGAGACCTGGATGCGAATTTGAAGAAGTATTTCCGCGGATACTTGGATGATTTGTCGAGACACGAGGCGAAGAACTGCGGCAAGATCGCGACTCAATACGAAGAAGGCGAGGGCGTGCTCTTGTTCTACCAGACGAGGGGAGACGACGCTGCCGAAGATCGGGACACGATCACGAAATTGATCGTCCCTGAAACGCTGCGCGACGATGCCCTCCACCATTACCACACGAGCCTGGAAGGCGGTCATCAGAGGATTGGTAGGACGTACCAACGTCAGAGACGACATTTCCACTGGCCCGGGATCTTCAGGAGCGTCCATCGATACGTCGGAGAATGCACCGATTGCGAAACAGGGAAGGGCAAGCCGACGAGTCAAGGTGAGTCGCCCGGCAACATCATGGCCACCTATCCGTTCCAAGGGATCGCGATGGGCCACATCTGGATGCTGGAGCCGCGATAATTTTAAAAATCTCTTTATGACTTGGTTTTGTCGTGGCATATCCATGTATTCGTTTGCATTCCGACGAATATTTGTCGGAGTGTGTTGACATAAATACTGAGGCGGAACGCTCGCTATTGGCTGAATTGGCACAATACCGAACTATGATTGGCTAATAAGCAAAGATGTGTGATCATTCCACAATCCCTCACCTCATGTGTCGGAAAGACGTCCATAGTAACACCTTTGTCCTCGCGCATTTAATCAAACGGACTGATTGCCGTCGTACAGGTCTGCTACGTGTGCCCGGTAACAAACTCGTAAAGGCTCATGTTGACTACGCTGCATCTACTGTTAGTAGCACGACACAAATCCTGCAGCAAGCGAGCGATGGCTCTCGCTGCGCGGTGTGTGCATCCGTCGTCATCGGACGCCAGTCCTCACGAGCTCGCGTGGACACGAGCGATTACGCGGTCGTGTAGAGGCTCCCGCACGAGAACAACACGGGCGAGCAGGGGCTCCCGCATGTGAACCACCCGGTCGAGCAGCGGCTCCCGCACGTGAATGCGACGGTCGAGAAGCGGCTCCCGTTCGCTGATGTTTCCGTCGCGCAGAACCGATCCCTGCGCGACACCGGCGTGGTCGAGAGTGAGCTCCCACGCCTAGAGGCGGGTGATGTGTCATCCAGCGAATCGTCTTCAAGCGAGACCTCGGCCTCGACCACCGGCTCGAGGCGACTGAGGAGGTCCAAGCGCAACCAATCAGAATGTCGCCACCTTCGGATATCGTCTCCCGTGACCGACGACACTCCGTCCACCGCGACACTCAACGTCGTCGAGTACTCGGAGGGTTACCCGAACCGAGTACGTTCCATCGCAGTGGGGAATCCACCCTCCGACGCGGGTTTCCTCGCGCGCTGACTTGGGCTCAGCCAACTTCGGGCGCGACGACGACGCGTCGTCGCTGACTGCGTTGATGGTCGAGTCCGCCGGGACGGGGCTGGTGATGATGCACACTTGCTCAATCTCGCCAGCCTTCAAGTCGCGGAGGAAATGCTTCCAGGAGAGGCCTGGAGGCCACGTCATGTTTTGCCGGGCACACGTAGCAGACCTGTACGACGGCAATCAGTGCGTTTGATTAAATGCGCGAGGACAAAGGTGTTACTATGGACGTCTTTCCGACCCATAAGGTGAGGGATTGTAGAATGATCACACATCTTTGCTTATTAACGAATCATAGTTCAGTATTGTTCCAATTCAGCCAATAACGAGCGTTTCGCCTTGATTTTTATTTCGACACACTCCGACAAATATTCGTCGGAATGCAAACGAAAACATGGATATGCCACTACAAACGCACCCACAGGGTGCCTTGCATAACCTCGCCCAGATTTTTGGTTGAGGTTTTTGATGACTTCGTTTATGACTCGTTTGACAAGTTTTATTTTCCGGAGATCCTGATAGGTCGAAACCGGCCATCCAAAACCGGTATAAAGCACGACCTACGACCCTTCGCAAGTGTCACGTTGAACTGGCACCCACAGGGTGCCTTGCATAACCTCGCCCATATTTTTGGTTGAGGTTTTTAATGACTTCGTTTATGACTCGTTTGACAAGTTTAATTTTCCGGAGATCGTGATAGGTCGAAACCGGCCATCCAAAACCGGTATAAAGCACGACCTACGACCCTTCGCCAATGTCACGTTGAACTTACGTTTATTTCATTTAATTATGCTTTGCTAGGTGAGACAATCTAGAGCTGGACAAAATGTGGAAGCTTCAAGGCGACCTTTGCTGCTCAGACCCCTTCACCTCGCAACAGAAGATCGTCCCCCTCCGCGAAGAAGACCAGAGGCGATGGAGATGGCAGCGGTGCTTCTCGCCGTCCACGAGGCGTCTCGCAGAAGACGCACGAACCAACTGGCGCTCCAGCGACTACGGCGCCGCCTCAACGAAGAGATTCTGCGTGAAGAGTGGCGCTTAATGGTGCGCATGCGCCACGACATGACACTTGAGTGCTTGAAGGACCCGTCCAGGGCCGACTGGATGGACACGTACGAACGGGGGACGGTCAATAATTGTCTGTCCACAACAAGTCTTCATCGGTACAGTGCGCTTGTATTTGATATCATTATATCGGCCGTGTACTAATCTGACGTATTTATTGCTATACAGCGAAGCGTTCAATTAATTACTGGCGCGTTTTGCGCGTTATTACTGCATTCCGCGGTACCAACCGCGGGAAGGGAGCCCACGCAAACTCCGGAACCAGCATCAGGTTCTGGGGCACTTGCTGGCCTTCTACGTGGCCTCCATGCAGCGCACGAGTCTGTGCAAGGAGTTTGGTGTACCACCGTCCGCCCTGGACAGGGTTCTGAACGATGCAGAGGACGCCATGTACGCTGCGCTGCAGCACTTTGGTCCGGCCCACATTTCGTGGCCTTCCCTCGTGAGGCAAAAACAGCTTGCGCTGCTTGTAGCATGGCGGGAGCCGCTAGTGAAGTTCACGTGGGTCTTCCTGGACGGCAAACATTATCGGGTAAGAGTTGTAATTTTCGTTCAAGCTCGGTGTGTATTAACATTGGAGTTATTGTTGCCTATCCTGCTACAGATCCAGCAGCCTTCGGACGTGAATGTCCAAAATGCGCATTACAACGGTTGGCGACATGGGGTATTTGTTACCGGGACGTTGTGCTACAGCACCGACGGGCTGTGGGTCTGGGCCAAGCACAACTGTCTCGGTAGCTGAAATGATGGCGACACGAGCCTCGACTTTCGCAGGTGGCTGCAGGATCCTCTGTTGAACCCCGACGATCGCTACGGGGTGGTGGCGGACTCTGAATTTCCTTGCGGAAATGACATGACGGGTCGGATCATGACGCCCCTGAAGGAGGGCGATTTAGGTCGCCTGCTACCCTCCGTCCGGCCTGCCGCCAGCGCCATGTCTGCAGCTATTTCCCGCATTCGCCAATCAGCGGAGTGGGGCATGGGCCAGACCGAGAAGGTCTACCATCGCCTCTGTCGCCGCTTCCTTTCGACATCCAGAAACGGCAACGCCGTCTTAATAACCTGTTTAGGCTTTCAAATCTTCGCGTGCGTAGAGTAGGAATCAGCCAAATCAGGACAACATATTTTCATGGTGAAGAGGATAACATGCAAAGTTATTTTTTTGGAAGTTAATCGATGCAAAGTGTTCATGGCGATTGCCATCCTACTGCGAGTTGCTGACAGGGCGCAGCATGGTGGCGATCAACAGCATCATCTGTTCGTGTCGCTCTCGCGCCTCCGCTCGGTCTCTTTCAAGCCGTTCCTCATAGCGGAGGCGCGACTCAGCTGCAGCTGCGGCGTCTTTGCGGGCTTGCTCATCTCGGGTGGCCCTAGCCAGCTCTAGCTCTTGCAGACGGCGTGCTTCGGCGACAGCAGCTTCTTCACGGCGTATGGCATCTCTTGCTTCCCTGTCCTTTCTGCGCCGTCTGGCTTCGGTTTCTTGACGCCGGTCAGTGTCCTCCCGCATAAGCATGATCATCTTCATCATTTCGGAGCCGCCCGAGGCCTGTTTCTCCTCCACCTCGTCCAGCTCTTTCCGCATCTGGTCCAGCCGCTTCTTGGCCCTCGCTCTATTGGCAGCAGTGTAGGTAAACCCAGCGCCCGACATGTCGCCCGCGTCACGCTTGCCTCCCACCGTCGACCCCTTGCCTACCAGCTCTTCATAATTGTCGCGCATTACGCGCAAATCACCTCCACCAAGACGATTGCTGCTGGGGCTCTTCTTCTCATGCACCAGCTCCTCGTGAGCGTACCAGCCGCCTTGGTGGCGTCGCGAGCGAGCGGCCGTCCTCCTGGTGAGACGAACGTCGGCCGGGTAACCGGCAAAGTCTTCTTTACCCCTTCGGTCGCCCGGCCGGCTTGGTCTTGTTTCCACCAGATGCGTGTGGGTCTCCGCTGACGCTGCCGCTAGTGTGCAGCTCTCCAGCAGATGGGGTGACCGGAGCAGGCGTCGTAGGTATTGGGGGCACGAACATCGAGCCCCCAGCACTCCCCACGGTGATACGCGTCTCGTTCGTAGTCTCCTCCTGCTCATCTTCGGCTTCTGATTGGACTAGGTCCGCGACAGACACGTCGAATAGCCCGAAGCCGGTTGTTATTGTCCCTACGGCGCGCGGGTGTTCTTCTGCTGTCTCAGCATCCGAGGCTTGAGCAAGTTGGCTCACTCCGTCCTGCGACTGACTCTCTTCTTCGTGCTCATGTTCCTCCTCTCTCGCAGACTGGTCGGCCTTTTCGTCAACCTCTTCCCCCGCGTTGCTGTCTCTTTCCTCTTTGTTGGCTTCGACGATCCTTCCGACCTTGAGGGCCGCCTTGACTTCTTTCGTAAGCGCGCTGTCTTCTTCATCCACGGTGCCCCCCTTCTTCTCGATTTCATGTTGGATCTCGTGGGCGAGGTGGATTGCCCGAATCTTGGGTCTTGGGCGGCATGTCGCCGTTCACGCCCGTGGGTTTCGCCTTGCCGTAGAGGCCTTGAAATTTGCGCTTGAGGGGTCGTGTTCGCGCTCTAGCGAGTTTCGGCGCCGACGCAGGTTGTACTCCATCGCCAAATCCTCCCACTCGTTTCTACCGATAGGCGTGTGTTTAGCCGCAAGCGTGCACAGAAGCAGTTGTTCCTCGGGGCTGTAGTTGCTGTACCCCGTTTGCGTCCTCTCTAGAATAGAACAACATGTTTGATCATTTGATAAAACCAGATAAATAAATACTTGCAAGTACACTTGTCATGATGTCTACTCCGTCTGGCAGCACTGCGTTACTGCCAGCAGGTGGGGCGTCTCTTTCGGCTGGTTGGGTGTTTCTGTCTGGTGGGGCGTCTCTTTCGGCGAGTGCGGCGTCACTTTCTGGTGGGCCGTCTCTTTCGGCGAGTGCGGCGTCTTTTTCTGGTGAGGCGTCTCCCTCTGCGGTTGGTGCGTCTCCTGCGGGTGGCGGTGCGGCGTCTGATTCTGGTGGAGCTGCCACGGCGTCCGCTTCTGGTGGGGCCCCTCCTTCTCCTGTCGCGTCGTCTCATGCGGGTGGTGCCTCTCCTTCTTCTGGCGACGTGGCGGCTGCTTCTGGTGATGCGATGGCTGCTTCTGGCGACGCGGCGTCTCCCAGGACTTGTTCTTCCCGAAGCGATATGCAAAATGATAAGTTCTTTGTTAATATTGTGGACCACAAAATTCAACTTCAAGTTTGTATGCAAAATAAAACCTCATAATTTTAGCTTCAATTTTGTATGAACAATTGCAACAAATTTCAATTGAAAGGCTTCTACCTCTTACAAGTAGATGGATACACTTCAACATAAGGACTTTTTCAGCAGGAGTTTTGCGCTCCTCTCGCACGAATTGCACGAGACTCCATAGCGCACGTAGAGCCGATCTTGGGCCCTTCACTCCGCGTAGTTGTCCGGAAGGTGCTGGAGGTCACGGTGTTGGCATCCCCACCACCCGCAGCGGCACAGGAACCACAAAGGGTTGCCGTACCACCCCGTGACCTTCTCGCCAGGGTTGACATCACGAATCGTCACTGCGACGACTGTCAGAACACTGCCAGTCTGCTCCTCATGGAAATGAGCTGCAGGATGGCAGGAGTGATTCACCAACATCATCCCTCCCGCCTCCAATGCGTCGATGCCGACGTACTTATTTCCCGATGTCCGCGTGTAGAGGTGCATGCGGTAGCCCTCATTAGAGGGCGCGGTTCGGCAGGGCAGGCCGATCAATTGAATGTGGCCAAAGTACTGCCCTATGACTTCGCGAGCAGGTATGGCGTGAGTAGCAACCACCCCACGTCTGCCAGTCACCACGTTCCGACGATGTCCCAGTGACGTGCTCACTTTCAGAGAGTTTCCGCAACATCCCGGCGAATGTGCAATTCTGGTCCGTGCAGATGCGACCGGACGTGGCGTTCCTGCAGTTCAGAGCACTACCGCGAGTTGTGCATCCACATACCATGCCGCACCGCATTCCGGCAAGGACGCGCGGGAATGTCCAGTGGCGAGGGTTCTTTTGGCATGTGAGGAATTCAACTCCCTTAGGCCACGGCTCATTCTCCCAAACATTGCGGAAAGCAGGTGGGGTGGATCCTGGCAACACTGCGAATCCTTGTGAGCTCGTAGGAGTAGACGTAGCTGACCTGCCCACGGCGACGCCCGCCATTTCTCGGATGCCGCCCGAGTCGTAGCCATCAGAGTAGCTGAAGCTAGACGAGAACCACATCTCTACCCCTGCAACGTGCCGGAGGGGCGACTCGGGTGGAGATGTGGTAGCTCTCCGTAGAACTGCGGCGGAAGTGGTGGCTCCCCGTAGAACTGCCGCGTTCGTGAAGGTCAGGAGACGACCACGGCGCTTTCGATGATTCTTGAGAAGACCACGGCGCAATGGTCTCTGTTTGCGAGCTGGTCGCGGACTGAGACCCCACCGGCAGAGTCGTCGTGCAGGAGGTGGCGGGGGAACGAGGAGTGGGCGGCTCAGTTATGGTCCTTTGGCTGGACACGGGGCTTGGGACGTCGCTGTGGGTCACCTCCGCCAACGCGAACTCGGACAAAGGCTGGATCGGGATCGTGGCTGCCTCCAGGACTCGGGGTGCGAAAACTTGCGCCCGGAGCGCAGCCACGGCAGCGGAGATCCCGACGATAGGCTTGGCGTAGGTCTCCGGAGCTTCTTCGACGTCGTTGTGGTGACTCCGGAGCCCTCGGAGCCCGAGATAGCATCGAACAGGTCTCTCTTAGTGCTAAAAGAATAAAATAAACACGAGGTGAGACTCTTAGATAGTAACTCACAGAAGTGAGGGACGCGTACCGAGGCGTGTATGAGCGGGGAGGCAACGATGACGACATCGGGCGCGGTGTGGTGGCTGCTGGCGGGTGCACCTCTCCTTCGCGTGCCCATGGCATGCCGTTCGCTTTGTCTTGGTGTCGTCTTGACTCCGACTGCCGCGTCGAGACGAGAGCATTGCCCCTAGCTTGGCTTTGGCTTGTCGTGGACTTCTTTGGGACTGCGGGCAGCGATTCTCGTGCGCTGCGCGCTGCGGCGGGGGCGTGGGCTGCTGTCCCAGCGCGACATACACACGAACAGACATGATGAGTCTACAGTATACCACGCCGACAAGACGCCACAGAGAACGTACCAGTTATCGGTCCGGTGCAGATCCAGAAATGAGGTCTGGGAAGGGTGGGTGGGGGTATGGTTTTCGCGCCAAACACCGTTTGAAGATCCCCCTCTTCAAGTTCGAAAATCCGTGGCTTAATAGGGGTAAGTCTAGTCACATAAACAATTCAAGAAGTTAGTTTATATCAGTTGCAACTTGGGGGTGCGATTAAAGCGTGATAAAACCTGTTTTTATTTTTTATGAGACCACTGTTTGGTCTCACGAAACAAATTCTTTTATCACAACTTTTATCAAGGGATGACCGAGGTAAGCAGACCAAAAATTAATGTTTTTAGGGTGAGTCCAAAAATAAAATTTCTTGTTATTGTCGCCTACGCAAATTTCTTGGTGCCAAATCAGAGATTAGAACAAACTATTTGCAATGGTGTTGTTGCCATGGTTGTACCATCAATCCTCGTGAAGATACTGCAGCTTAAACTTGGTCGCTGCCACGAAAGCTTGTTGCATGTCTTCACTCTGATGACTACGGTCCTGTCTCTGTCCTAAACGAAAAGCTTTCATCGAACGCTTTGGAAGCGCATTTCGTCCAATTGGCAAATCAGAGCGTAAATCAGATGTAACTTTGTATAACCCTCAGACGAGGGAACAATTTACAATTTGACGACACATCAGCAGATGTACAACGACTGACATGGCAGACAGGTTTCCTTCATGCAACCGCTGTATTTGGCATCATCCAACGAGCGCTACATGAACGTACTTGTATTTTGTTCTTGCGCTTGTATCACTTTAAATGCCCATGAAACGTATAGTGTGTTCATTTCTTTTGTTTATAACGATTGAGCTTCGAGAAAGGTGGAGACAAACTGGCCAAATCTCATATATAACAACCGATCCGACTTCGAGGCAAGAGCACTAACTTCAGCAGTTCTCGCTGTGATCGAGCATGATAGCACCAATTCAAATTAACGCTATTTGAGAGATATTGTTGAGCATTGATGCAACAAATGATGCGGCGAATGCAAAGTTTGTTAAAACCGCATGGTTTAACCGCGGTTCAGTAACCGGTTATTGCCCGCCACTCCCGGAATAGCAGCGCTGGAAGACTCGGATGGCTGCGCTTAGCGAGCAGGTAAGACGTCACCTCCTCACTTCTCAATATACGACGATCCTCACCCAACTAAATGGTTATGAGCCCAACAGTTCACACCGTCGCCGGGAGCGACTCTCCAGGAACTCCGGAAGCCAAGGTCGCCCAAGATCCGAGTACGGAGACGTTAATGAAGTCACGGCGCTGCAGAAGAAGGAGGACCCGCAGGGGAAGCTGCAGGACCACCTGACGGGCCTCGCAGAGCGCATGAAGCGCCTGGAGGCGTCGCCGCAGGGACAGGAAGAGAAGGAGCGGTTTTCGGGGCGCGAGTCGAGCGTCTTCGAGTCCGCCATCGGGCTCGGACGAGCCATGGACCGCCAGGCGTTGTACCAGACGCCGCCACGACGCAACCAGCCAGTATCCTCAGCCACGTAGTTCGGTGTGAAGCAGCGTGGGCATGAGTATGAGAACACAGCAGCGAACGTGGAGATGGCCCAGGCGCCGCAACCGGCGCTGCCGCAGCACTTCGTGACGCCACGTGTATACCAGCAACAAGTACAGACGCCCGTCATTCCCAAGGGATACTGGCGCTCGTGAACGATTTCCCGCGCGTACCAGATACGCGTCAGCGAAAGCTTGGGATCCGTCACTTTGATGGAAAGGAGCTATACCAAGGACTCGGTAGTAGTTTCCTTTCGTGGGGCAAGAGGTTCGTGCGACAGATCCAGTTCGCGAGCGCGCGAGTGGGTTCCAGTGGACGGAGGAGGTCAAGGTAGACATCCTCGGACACCACCTCACCGGAATGGCTGAGAGGTATTACAACCAGCAGGTTGAGGGCTGGTGGCGGGATGACCCAACCCTGGAGTACGCGATGCAGCACCGGCTGCACACCTTCGGGACGAAGATCACCCAGCGCAGAGCATGAAGATATTCACGGCCCAGAAGAACATGAAGCGTAGCTGGACCGAGCACTACTTGTACCTGGTGGCGGTCAGCGAGGGTGCGATGCGCGTGTCAATGCTGTCGCGGCTCAACCTCGGCCGCACGGACTACCTCCTCCAGGCGGAGGAGTTGGCGCACTTCGCGCAGTCGACGGAGATCGAGCTGCGAGGGAAGCAACTCGGGCGTGACGTCGTGAACGACGTACACGAGGGGCGAGTGGACACGCGCAAGTGCTTCAAGTGCGGCAAGCAAGGACATTTGCAGGAAGCGTGCCCGAGTGGCAAGAAGCCCAGATGGAGTCAGAACGGAGAAGTAGACTACGTGCTGGTAGTAGGGGATGAGACGACAGACAAGGGATTGTGGATCTTGGACTCCGGATCAAGTCGTCATCTCGTGAACAACGAGAGCCTGCTGGAGAACCCAGAGGATTTCGTGGGTCAGTGCGTCGCCGCGGACGGAGGAGCACTGAGAATATCCAAGCGTGGCAGCGTGACGCTGATGACCACGGCCTCGGGGAACGGACCAAGGTGCGGCTGCTGGACGTGCAGTACGCGCAGAACCTGGAGAGGAACATCATCTCGTACGGTCTGTTGGAGAAGAAGGGCTTCAAGATTGAGTATCGGGGCCCGCATCGCGTGATCGCTGCGATGGCAGGTGGACCTGCGGTAATGGACGTGCAGAGGCACAACAGCGTGCTGATGGTTCATGCAAAGGGCTACGGCAAAGAGAAGAGTGCGGGAGACGTGCTGACGTCGGCGTTAGCAGACAGCCATACCGAGGTCGGGCCGGACGTGCAGACCTGCACGCTGATGCACTTCCACCGCAGGCTCGGGTACCTGAACTAAGACACCATCTTGAAGATGACGAGGGACCCGGCGTCCGGGATTTCGCCGACGGATGAGAAGCGTGGGAATTGTTTGGCCTGTGCGCAGGGCAAGCAGACCGAGAACAAGCAGTCGCAGAAGGACACCGGCGCCAACTCCCGATCGACATAATCGGTGGGGTGATCTGCTCCGACCTCAAGGGTCCGATGACGCCAAGGGATCGCCTCGGCAACAGGTATATGGTCAACTTTGTGGACCACCGGACAAACTACAGCAGGATCTTCGTGGCCAAGACCAAGGACGCCGCGGCCCAGAAGTTCAAGCACTTGATGGCCTTCTTCGAGAGGCGGTTCAACTGCCGCATTCACGTGTTGCGCACAGACGGCGGAGGAGAGTACCAGACGCTGGACCTGTTCTGCAAGGACACTGGCATCGCAAGACAAGTGAGTGAGCCAAGGAACCAAGCGAGCAACGGTAAAGCAGAGCGGATGCACCACACCGTCATGAACATGGTGCGCAGCATGGTGTTCGCTTGCGGGCTGCCGCTAAGGTTTTGGGGGACGCTGCAGAGTACGCGGCGTACATCCTGAACAGGAGCCCGACGAAGGCGAACCCGGGAGGCAAGTCACCGCTGCAGATGATCACGAAGAGTACGCCGGACCTCAGCGACATCTTGGTGTTCGGCTCGCCGTGCACGGTGCACCGCGACGCCAGGAACAAGTCCATGGGAGAGCGCGAGAAGGCCGCGTTGATCTTCGGCAAGAGCGATGAGATGAAGGGGTTCAGAGTGTACATCCCGAAGGACAAGATCGTGGTCGTCACGCAGCACATCAGGAACGTAGAGACGCTCACGGACGAGCAGAACGAGCAGCTGAGACGCGTGCACTTTGAGGACTCGGAGGAGACGAAAGAAGGAGAAGCCGACTCGGACGCCCAAGAGGCGACAGCAGCCTCGAACCCGAAGTCCAAGTCGATGTCCAAGCGTCGCAAGAAGGGTCGCTGGACCCGAGAGAAGCACCAGACAAGATCGGCCTCTCGGAAGGCAGCCGCGGCTGCAAAACAGTCGACCGCCAGCGACGGTCAAGACGGCTCTCCCGACGTGGTGATCAGCGTGCGGGAGGCCGACCCGAAGAACTACGGGCAAGCCATGAAGGGCGGCTTGATGGACAAGTGGCTGATTGCCATGGTCAAGGAGCTGAAGGCCCTTGAGGAGAACGGTGTGTGGACGGTGGTGCTGCCGCCGGTCGGCAGCCACGTGCTCCATACAAAGTGAGTCTTCAAGACCAAGACGGACGCAGACGGCGCTATTGAGCGCTTCAAGGTGCGCCTGGTGGCTTGTGGAAACGCGCAACTGTTTGGCATCGACTACAGCCTCACGTTTGCTGCGGTGATGGAGCTGAGCACCGTGAAGGTGATCTTGGTGTTTGCGAGGCGCTGGCGCGTGCCGGCAAGGCAAGGCGACAACCATAACGCGTTCGTGACGGCGGACAAGGAACAGCACCTCGAGATCGACTTGGAGATCCCCAAGGGGACGGTGATCCCTGAGGATGTGCTGCGTACACTCGGCGTGGGCCGCAACACCAAGTTGGCGCTCCGGCTGAAGAAGTCCCTCTACGGGTTGAAGCAGGCGGGACGGCTGTGGAGCAAGCTGCTGCACGCTAAGCTGGAACAGATCGGGTTCACTCGCTGTGTCACGGACATGTGATTGTATTACAAAGACAAGGAGGCGAGATGACGATCGTGGGCGTGTAGGTGGACGACCTGTTGGTCACGGCGTCCACCGCCAACCTGGTCGAAGAGTTCTTCACGGCGATGAGCGTGCTGTCCATCAAGGATCTGGGCGTGGTGCACAAGTTCTTGGGGATGCGGGTGACGCTCGACGAGTCGGGCGACTACACCCTGGACCAGCAAGCTGCTATCGAGGAGCCACACGGCACACGCACCAACCCACGCTGGAGGCTCGCTAAACGCATCGCGAGGTACGTGAAGGACACGAAGGACCTGAAGCTGGGGATGCGCGTCAAGGAAACTGGCGAACGTCGGATCCGGCTTGAGAGCTGGAGCGACGCGGACTTCGCCGCCGACAAAGGGGACAGGAAGCCCGTCACCGGCGGAGTCGTGACCATGGACGTAACCGTCGTGTAGTGGATCTGCAAGAAGCAGACGGGGTCTCGCTGTCAACTATGACGGCGGAGTTCACCTGGAAGGGAACTGCTCCGACTGCGGGAGCTCGTGCGCGAGTTGCAGCTCGAGTTGGTGCAGCCCATGTCCCTGCACATGGACAACCAAGCTGCCATTAAGCAGTTGGAGTCGGAAGATATCATGGCGAGCGCCAAGCACGAGGACATCCCCATCAAGTTCATCTGCGACTTCGCGAGAAAGGGGATCCTCAAACTCGAGTACGTGGGGTCACGCCTGATGATGACGGATCTGCTGACGGATCTGCTGACGAAGGCGCTGCCAGCGCCCAGGATGGCCGAGCTACGCGAGATCTTCTGCTTGAAGTAGGATAGTAGGCGACGACCGAGGGGAGTGTTAGAACCGCATGGTTTAACCGCGGTTCAGTATCCGGTTATCGCCCGCCACTCCCGGAATAGCAGCGCGGGAAGGCGCGGATGGCTGCGCGCAAGAAGCAGGTAAGACGTTAGTTAGTCACCTCCTCACTTCTCAGTATACGACGATCGTCACCCAACTAACCAAGTTGTCATGCAGCGGCCCCCGCAATTTGGTCTGGTTACATCTGTCAATTAAAGTTAATGACGCTTTAATGACTTTTTTTATCGGCTATAATGACTCTCATAAAAACGTTTTGTAGGGGTTTTGGAAGGCACCCACTGGGTGCCTGCCAATACCTCCATAAATTGTTTTGGTGACTCTTCGTTTTATCGGGCTTTTATGCGATCGTGTCCACATAAAAAACTGGCTCATAAACATGACGTCCAAAACGGGTATAAAGATTTCGTCTGATCGGTAATCATTGTCATATTCTTTTGAAGTTTGTATGGGGTTCGACTTTGGGCAAATGTAAATAGGACAGAATTCTGGAATATTTGTCTATATGTTAAGATTGCTAGAGGCACGCAAGTGCAACCTCACCCTTACTACGCAACTTCAAGATCCCTCCATCCAGTTCGTTCCGCGGAATCTTTCCCCGTTATCCTCTCCCCTCAAAGTTCTGCTTCTCCCCCAAAGTTCTGCTCGACCATCACATGCTGGACAGCAAGCGCGCCCTGGCGCTGTGTCTGTTGACTCAGTTGCGCTCTCGATCGTGCAAGACGCTGAAGGCGCTCCGAAGACGTCTAATGGAGGAGTTCATGCATCTTGAACATGCTCGTATTGTCCGATTCAGACATTTCCTGTCTGAGAAGTGTATTCCGCAGACAAATGTAGCCCCGTGGATGTATATATGGTTCTATGGTATTGACGTGAACTTTATACACATGACCAGCCTCTCTCGGTACGCAACGCCCGGGAATTTGTCTACTAGTTAACAAAACTGTATCTGTGGCGAGTGCTACGTTATTACGTTTATAGGTCGTCATTCGTGCGTCTGCTAGAGCGTTTTTCGCTTTTCTACAACATCCCGCGGTTTCAGCCAGCGGGATGACGGCCACGAAAGCCCCAGCACCACCATCAGGTGCTGGGGTTGCTGATGGCATTCTACGAAGGGTCGTTGGGGCAGAAATCTCGGTCGCAGCAATTTGGGCTGCCCCATTCGACCCTAAGTCGCGTTCTTCGTGGAGCAGAAATCGCCATGCAGGCGACATTGAGGGGTTTTCACCCGCACGCATCGTTTGGCCGACTTTAGCCAGGCAAAAGGCTCTATCACGTCTCACCGCTGTTCGGCAAGCACTTCTCCCATTCACTTGGGGTTTATAGATGGTAAGAACTTCAAGGTACGTGCAAAGGGGTTCGTGGTGCAAATATCTCTGTATTCAAGTACTTATACTAATCATATTCTGTTGATCGGTTCAAGAGCCATCTACTGTCGATGTTCAGAATGCTCATTATAACGGCTGGTTGCACGGTGTATTCGTGACTGGCACGTTGTGTTTTGCTGCCGACGGACTGATTGTCTGGTGCAAACACAACTGCCCAGGCAGTTGGAACGACAGCGACACGAGTTTTGCGTTTCGTGAGGCGTAGGCTAACCCTACTTTCAACCCGGACCCCGGTATGGAGTCGTCGCAGACTCCGCCTTCCCGTGCTCAGATGATATGGTGGGGGGATTCTTACCCCGTTTCAAGACAAGATTTGATGCGGTTGGTGCCTTCAGTCCGAGATGTGGCTGCGTCTAAGTCGCGGGCTATAACTACGATCCGTCAGGCGGCGGAATGGGGAATGGGCTCTGTTAACCCCTTGGCAGCGGAGGGGTGACACGAATAGGCTACGAAAACGCCTTATGCCCTCCTGGAGGGTATAAGGAATCGTCTTACTTATAGTATGCATACTTTAATGAAGTAGTGAAATGCACCTTTTGCGTTGTCTTTGTAGCTAATCTCCCTGATGATAATTCCGCCAGAGGGTAATGGAATGATGTGCGGATAAAAATCCTCCAATGAACTGACTGCGGTGATTTTTATGCAACACTGATATTTAGAGAAAACGCGAGATAAGCTGGGGTGTGGGCCACACTTGGACACATTCATCAACACAACGCCCAAAAATCATGACTAGGTGGGCCGTGAGGGGCGGGTGCTCTGTGAGTGTTTCCGACTAGTATTACAAGTGCTCACCATGTTAGAAGGTCAAATACGTGTTAGAAGATCAAGTACGTGCATTACATTATGGCTTAGCTAGGCTAGGGTCGCGTGTGTGGGTTGCCGAAGGTGTAAATTCACCGTTCTGCCACATTATGTGCCAGATTTGAGCGCATGTCATTCCTTCGTTCGCTGCATGACCTCTAACCTTATTGCACAATGTCACCGCTCTTTTCTTGCCCTCGGAGCACTTTTGACAGTAGTACGTAGATGTTCCCCACGCTTCTTACCTGCAGGTTTGTAGTGCGAGCAAACTTTGCACTGACGCTGTCTGAGTCTCTGGACGCCGTTGTTCATTCTTGTAGCAGACGTCTGCACTACCCCCGACTGAGATCGGTTACTCCGGGGTCGCACGTGCAGCTGTCACTCCGCCCGTAATACTGGTTTCAGTTTGGCTGACGAGCTGCGTGTGCAGCGTTGCGAGGAATGTGTAGTGGTTGAGCCGTTTCTTTCGCTGTCCCTCCCACACTTGGTTGTACACGATGTTTGCATTGACGACTGCCATATCCACGAGTCCGAGGAATAAACTCTTGTAGTATTTCTGAAATCTACATGACAAAACGGCAAAGTTGATCTTGTCAGCATATCGCGAGTTAGGTAAGCTGACATTGTCAGTATAGATAAACGCACCGTATTGAAAGCTGCATCGAGTACGATTGAAGCCTCAACTGATCGTGGCGATCAACCCCACCCATATATCGCTGGTAAGCGTGTACCTGGTGGATGCAGGTCATTTTTGATTGGTAGAAAAGAGATGAACCTAGCTTTTTTATTGAATAAAATAAACAAATTAATAATTTCACCACGGCTATTCAGCCAGTCAGATTCGTCTAAAACGTTGGTACACTACGTTTTCGACTATACTGAAGATGGTGGTACAGTGGTTGTAGTAATTAGTCTGAGTGAGATAAATTTATGTAAGCAAATTTTGAGCGAGCTCACACAAAATAGTCTAGCGAAACTCCAGATAGCCTAATTATGAGCACATACTATTTTTGAATGTTCAGAATTAATCTGAACATCACTAGAACGCTGCATACAGACCCTCGCGGGAACTTTGTTTTAAAAGGAATAGCGAAATGCTTCCAAAGGCGTCCTGTTTCTTGGTACACTGGCTGTAGTCTGTCAAAAGCAACATCCAAGCCGGTAAAGAAAGAATTTTGAATCCTGAATAGAGTATTAAAATGGGTAACGAAATACATAAATGATGATGAATTAATTAACAGGCCAAACCAACCACTGTCAATCATGTACTGCTCGCTAGGCTCCATATATTGTTAAAACCTGCAGGGAAGGGACTTTGAGCTACTTCCTCCGGATGGAAATAAGTGCAACGAAAAACATACGGAGAAATCTCGTTTCTCCCAAGGGCTCGCTTTGAGGGCCCTGATTGGCGGAATCAACGCCATTTAGTCTCAGCTTTCCAACGGTCTTCAAAGCGTCAAAATCGCTTCACAAACACGAAAATTACGAGGGAAAACCTCACGGATTACAGGCCCATTTCCATACTCGTCGAGCAGTAACCAAGTCTTATGAGCGCGAACTCCAAGCCGAACCTGTCGACAAGGGAGCGACAGGACGTCGTCCTCTTCATGCTCTTCCACAGCGTGAGAGGCGTTCCCGACCGCGGAGCAATGAAGGAAGCAGCCATCTCGTTTGGAGTCGACAAGAGCACCGTAAGCCGCATCTGGGGGCGATTCCAGGAGACGAGGGCCGATGAGGGGATTAGTGGGGTTGTCAGCAGGAAACCAGGGGTATGTGGACGTCATAAGATCGACCGGGCTGCACTACTTGAGCGTATTGGGGCACTCCCCTGAGACGTCGCATGACGCAACGCTGCATTGCTGAGGAGCGGAGCATCTCGCGCTCGGTCATCCAAGACGCGCTGAAACAGGGAGACCTACTGCGCCACATAAGCACCATTCATCCTCTCCTGACAGCGGCGAATAGGCGGGCACGCCTCCGCCACGCCGTCAGAAACGTCGTCCACGGTCCTGGCACTTCCACTTCTCGTCCATGTACAATGTGGTGCACGTGGACGAGAAGTGGTTTAATGAAGACAAGGACCAGAAGGTGTTCTACATCCTGCCGGGGAGACGATTCCCCACCGAGAACGCAAGAGCAAGAGATTCATCGGTAAATCGATGTTTCTCGCTGCTGTAGCTCGACCAAGGTACGATACGAAGCGCGCTCCTGCTTAGTCGTTGTGTCTCTAACATTTTATATTTTTGTTTATTTCAGATTTGATAACAATAGACAGGTAACCTTTGATGGCAAGATCGGTATATGGGATTTTACGAGGAAAGTCACGGCCCAGCGCGCTAGTCGTAACCGCCTTGCTGGAACCATCGAAACCAAGAACCTCGACACTGTCAACCGCGAGGTGTACAAGCGGTATCTCTTACAGCACGTCATCCCGTCGATAAAAGCGAAATGGCCACGGGCAGAACAGCATCAGCCTATCTACATCCAACAGGATAACGCTACTCCGCACGTACCCGTGGACGATCCCGACGTGGTCGAAGCTGGCTCCGCTGATGGATGCGACATTCGGTTAATGTTCCAGCCGCCAAATTCACCAGACATGAACGTACTGGATTTGGGGTACTTCTCGTCGATTCAAGCGCTGCAGTATCAGGAAGACTGCTACAACATTGACGAGCTGATCATCGCAGTAAATAAATCCTACGACGCGCTGATAGCCACGAAACTCGACAACACCTTCCTGACTTTGCAGAAAGTGATGGAGTGTGTGATGCGTGTGGACGGAGGGAACGACTACAAGCTTCCTCATATGCATAAAGACACGATGAGGAAAAAGGGAGGCTGCCCAAAGTCGTTGACTGCGACCCCGAGTTATATCGGCGTGCTGTTGTCGCTATGCATGATGGGGTCGTCATCGATGTATAAATATAGATGGGTTTCTCCTATTGTTGTTCCTGCGTAACTTTATACGGAGCTCCAATAATGTTTTAGAGGCTGTGAACTGTGGATAGGCGCTTGTTGCACTCTTTAGGATCCGGAGGAAGTAAGTTAGAGCGATACATAGAGCTATATATTTGGAACGTGTTATTCCAACAGAAAATGGAAAGGCGCATCGGAGACACTGGGGATGGATGTCATGGAGCTCAAATCCCCAAAGCGAAAGGAAGAAAATGCCGCTCCAAGCAAAAAGAAAGCGTAACTGCAGCGGTTTGGGCCTCATATACGAGCAGCTACTGATGGGAGCTAGTTGCCTAGCCTAAATGCACGGGCAGTGCTCGCAGTAAAGGAAATGACGCCGCCAATTTGACTGGATTTGGATAGGTTGTTTTCACCACATCCCTGTCATAATGAATAGAACCTATTAAAATACATATCATATGGTAGATTGGTCTGATGCACCGAAAATGCACCGAAAACAAACAAAAAATGCAGATCTGTTTTGTGTATTATCGGTTCAAATAGTGTGTTCGTATATGAGACCGCGCGAGACCACATGATGCTTATATACATTTAATTAAAATCGAATATGAGGGCACCGTCGTAAAGAGGCCTGTCTTGCGCTCATTTTAAGCCCTTGTTTATCGGGAGATGTTAAATATTGGAGGAGATATAGAGGCCCGAAAAATTATCTGCATTTTCAAGCCGTCAACATGGAGCTATATTTTGGGGGAATGTGACTGCAATTTTTCTTCTACGGTTGTGAAACTTATATTATCGGAAAGCTCGTGTAAACTTCCGTCGAATTAGGTCGTCGTTTGACTTGGCTGGGAATACCTGGGGTGTTATGTAGTAGTATTAGTAGTAGTATGATAGTAGTAGTAGTAGTATGATAGTAGTAGACTAGTAGTAGTAGGTAGGTTACTAGGGTAAATAACACTCTATGATTTAGTACATGTAGTTCGTGAGTTTCGTTGTGGTTCATATTTTTCTGAGCGACGATTGACTTAGGTAGAAAAGTAAAAAAGAGAACTAGACGTAAACGGCGGAGTCGCTCGCGAGTGAGTGTCGCTCGCCGGGCAAGATTAGTTGGCCACCTTGGGCTTCTTCTGCTTGATAGCGTCATCAGCTCCGTCCCCGGTGGTAGATGTCATCGATGCCAGGCTCCTCTTAGTGGGTAAGTCTTTTTTGGGGCGGCATCTTGAGCCATGGAATCATGTTGGGTGCCTATTTGGTTGGCGGCCCCCGTGGCAGGGATCGATGCAGCTTGCTTGGCTAGGTCTTTGCAGCGTGGGTCTTGCAGCCGAGTTGTGAATTGGCAGCATTCTTCCCGAAAGCGGTTTGGTTTCGTGAACCGCAGAATCGTGACTATTTGGCCACGAGTGGGAAGGCCATCTGAAGTCTCATCAACGTCCCAAACAGTTCCTGTCATCAAGTCTTTATCCGCGGTGAATTGGTTGCTGAAATAATTGTCTTCGTATTTCTTAGTTCATAAATAATATTGTGTTAGTAAAACCAATTTTGTAAGGCAAACGCGTGTAATGTACCTCTTTCAGTCTCGTGTCAGTTTCTGGGGCAAAAAGGTCAGTGAGATGGATGCGAAGAAGGTGACGTCCATCAGCCAGAGCATGCGTAGTGAGGAAGACGAATCTCCCCAAATTTGCGTGTTGTCCGTGTTTTTGGCTTTTCGTTAACGTATTGCACGAAATCTGTTGAGAGTAATAGGTGGGTAATGCAATCACATATTGAAATATTGTAGTCAGAACTGTTACCCTGTTTGGTAGGAATCTTCCGCGGCTCAGCGTCTTCTTTACTTTTCACCACGTTGTTGAAGAGGAGACTTGTAGTTTTCGGAATCGGAATGCCATCGATTTCCATGACGGGCAGGAGCTTGTTTGCTTTCAGGGGATATTGAGTAATGAAAGAAAATATGAGGTCGAATGAGCGGCGAGACAGTTGAAAAAGAAGAAATCCAAGAAATGGTTAGAGAACGTGACAGTTGAGTAGAGGCTAATAATTATTTCAAGGAAAAAGAGGATAAACGTCCTTGTACCTAATCTTCAAAGTCGCGAGGATGCCATAAACCATCTTGGTCAATATCCATTCGCCACTTGGTTGTGTTCACATTTGCTTGCAGTGCCTTAAGCACTCTTTTGCGAAATGCGGCTGATAACGGTAAACAACGAAGTAGGCGAGGGAAGCGAACGCGAGAGGCTCCCACGTAGAGATGGTCAAATAGCCATTTGGGAGCACCAGGGACGCCTTCTAGAAAAAGAAGTACACGCTTCAGTGTCCCACCTTGTGCTTTCCAGACCGTCATTACGAGTGCAAGGTCAACGGCAAGTTGCGAGTACTTCACTTGAATCGTACTGGGCATCAACGTTCTCGCTAGCTTCACCGTATATTTGCCTTGATTATGTACAATAAGGCCAACAGGAATGATAATGCTGCACTTGTGTAGACGTGATCCATCAACATCTAATACCCACTCGGTTTCCAAATTACAGTCTGGTGGCCATGTTGTAGCTGGAACTATTTCACCATTTGGCGCGACCAGTTGTACATTAATGAAATCGGGAGGTTGAGGAGATCAACCACATCACCACTGTGAACACGATTAGTTTCCAAATGTTGAAGCACGCTTTCTGCAACTTCGGAATCATTCCAGGTGACATCAGTCTGCAACATGTGCCGTTAGTAACCCCCACTCCACATTGCCATTGTCATTGTCGTGCATTTGACCGATCCCGCCCTTTACAAAATAGCCGAACAAGCTTGGGTAGTCGCCGGGGTTGTAGAGCAATTCAAATAGAACCTCAGGTACATCACGGACAGGCTTTCTCAGCGAAATACTACAGTGTTTGTTGTCTTGGCAAGCAGAGTGGCTGCGCATGCTGTAAGAGCCGCTTTGTCGACATTGCTCGTAACTAGAATCGTGGTTTCATTCATTCAAGCAGGATCGCGTTCAACTTCTTCAGACGTGAGCTCGTGAGTTATTGTACTGACAACTTCATCGTTTAATGGTTGAGAACCCCCAACACCATCATTTGTTCGGGGTATTTTGGAGGCAGAGTCCGAAATGCATCGACAATTTTTTGCTGCGTAGGAAATTGCTGGGCACGTTGCTGAGTCTCGAGAAAAACACTCGAAATCGTCGCATTAAGTCACGAGCGGGAAGTTGTACGGTATTGGGGTTAGACTGGTACAGTGCTTTGCAGAGCGGGGTTCCCATAAGTGCCTCAAGCTGCAGAAAATCGCCGGCCTAGTTAAGAAATAGAGCGAAGACCGCTACGTTAGTGATTTCACTTATAAGAGGTACGCCACAATCAACCACATTACCCATAGAACAGATTTACCACCAAAAGAGAGATCCGGGTTGTAGACAAGCCGTAACCTCTTGTCCATTTTAACAGCAAATTCGCTCCCAAGCATCGAGACTTCATCAGTGACAATGAGCTCTACTGTGTTGTCAAAAGCCAGACGCAGCTGGGCAAGTTTTGCAGCAGAAATATGATCGCTTTCTCGTCCAACTTTGAATGCTCCATGACATGTCTGACCAACTTTAAACTGACTCGCAGCAGCTCCTGTAGGGCACGTAATTACTGCTTTCATTCCACGCCGTTCGAGTTGCTGTTGCAGTTTGCGAATGACGAAAGATTTTCCGGTGCCTGCTCCATCATGCATAACCCTAAGTGTTTGAACGGGTTCCGACTTGTCCAAGTTTGATAAAATCCAGTCGATAATGTCTTGTTGCTCAGGCGACGCGGTTACGCTAGACTCGGTAGTTTGTAGCGTTGGCTGTGCGAGCGAATCGTTCACGCTTCCATTTTCAGCAACGGTGGCCTCTGTAGCTTGAAGTTGATACATTTGGCGGGGGCATTTTCTGTATTCGGCGCGAAATCGATTGAAGGTTTTATGGAAGACGGCCAGCTTGATCATAATTCGTGGACACGTATATGTGTGTTTGCAGATCGGAGCCATTCAAGGAACGAATTTGCTCTTGTCCGTTTCCACTTGAACCATCCATTATAGACCAGTACGTCGATTGCAGAGCCTCGATGCTGTCGCGATGAGTTGGATTTCCGAGTGCAGCAGCTCGAGTTAACCAGTATAAGTGGTCGTCACCTTCTGGGAGGGCGCCATCCGCTTCGCGATCGATACGACTATCACGTTTATTTCGTGTATTGGAACCGAGTTCATCAAACGGATTTTCATTCCAACGCGTCGCATTTCGAGCTCGCCAGTCCAAACACACTTTCTCGTTTTCGCTACTCCGAATACGCTTCTGAATAAAAGTGTGGATCTGTCGGTATCTTTGGCGCATCACAAAAGGAGCAGAAGAACTATCCCACGCAGAACATAATGCTGCTAATCCAGAAGCGTTGAGGTCAAATTCCGGTCGCTGGATATGGTTCCAAGGGACACTCACAGATAAAATATATCGCGCCAAATAATCCATGCGTTTGCACTAGCTTTCTTGCGGGGGCAAGAAGCCGGGGTGAACCGCCAAACATCGGTGTAAGCATTTTTGCTCGGACACTGCTACATAATGTGAAAAAGCGGGTGGTTGGGATCAAGAGGGAAAGCCTTGCGTTTTTGCGACCGCGACTAGAGCGATCTGTTTCATTTTCTTGTCGAGGTACAATATCGACAATGCAGACGAATTCGGAAGGTGTGTAATCTCGAAAATGCTCGCTACGATATCGATATGACTCGACTTGAGTGACAAAATTTAGTTTGCCTTCAAATTTATATGATCGTGTGCCTCCAGTGGCACGCTGATCGTTCAATGACGGATTCAGGGCCGTGAGATATTCGGAATGAGCGAAGTTGGCCAGATCTTCGATGGCTTTTTCTACGGAGACAGAACCATCACCAGTGTCGTCCACGAATTCATCATCACTTAAATTCTCCATTGGGTCATTGCTTTCCGATCCATGAGTTGAAGTAACGTCGTCACTTGTATCACTGCACCCGTCGCTGGTACTCGCACAACTTTCCCCCTCAGAGTTTCGTAATGCATCAATG
This sequence comes from Phytophthora syringae, assembly GCA_012656105.1. Lineage (NCBI taxonomy): Eukaryota > Oomycota > Peronosporomycetes > Peronosporales > Peronosporaceae > Phytophthora > Phytophthora syringae. The sequence goes on along the minus strand of JAAKBD010000193.1, from coordinate 28,790 downwards.
AACCCACGAGAAAACGCGTACCAAAATGCTTCCGACGAAACGTATGATTTGTGACCCAGCAGGGCGTAAATCATGAGCAGCAATGGCCATTCGTGGGCCCCATTTTTCAGCGCGGTTAACGTCACAGCAGCTGCGTTTTTAATCCAGCACCTTCCTTTGTCATGTAATTTTGTTGATACTCGTCAACCAGATCACCTGCGTCTTCTCCATTCATCACACTTGAGTTACAATGCGAAGCGGTGAGGCCAGATAGCAGCGTGTTCGTTTCGATAAACATACCGTCTCGTTCTGGGCGAAATTGCTCCCACACGATCGGTCCAGAAATGTGTGGGCGAAGAAATTCTCCATTACCAGGATCGTAGCCTGCGTCTAGTTTATCTTCGAGATCGGAATCCTGCGGGCTCCCAGAAGCGTCGCTGTGTCAGTGTCCGCTTTATGGATATGCAAGGGTTGTGTCTTCTCTTCGTGGATGCCCGCCGGACAACAGAGACGGCATTGCGTTTTACCACGTTTGCCTTTAATACATGTCTTCGAATGGCAATGTGTATTCGTCGCCAAAATTGATTTTTCCACTGTGTCGTTGAACGCTAAAATACTCATTTTTGCAGCTGGTAACGTCACTTCACATACACGCGGTAACGGCGCTTTAGTCTCGGATTCCTCTCGGCTTGCCAGCCAGCTTCGGGTTTTGGGAGAAAGTCGGTTCGTACACACAGCATCCATCCACCTTGCGATAAATTGTCTAAGATCCTCACTAGATGCCCCCCGAGTCAAAATCTCAGGGGTAAATGAAGAGCCATATACTGTCATGTGTAAATGCAGGCGACCATTAATTTGCGGCTCCACAACACCATTAAACCCAGCAACTTTTCCATACGCCCCAGCTTCTCGCTGAGTGTAATTACGGCTGACTCTGGTATCTGGCGAGGCAGAGCGTCGCAGAATTGCTTTCTGGACAACGCTCATTTTTCGCTCAAATGCCAGTGCTGCCAATGCAGGAAACCGATTATAAATCGAGAGTCGCAGTCTTGGGCTTTCTTTCACATTTTCTGGAAGGTCTGCCCACTGAATGTTTGCTCTACCATACTTGCACTCGTCGTCATTCCACGCATTTAGTTTTCGCAGCAGCACGATACGGTGAAGCTTGAGATCGTCCTGCTCCGGGGTGCCACCGTAACCCAAAATTGAGGTAAACCAAAACGAAGTCGCATCGCAGCCAACTTTGGACGTCCAGCCGCACGTTCGAACGGTGAAAACGGCACTGTTCCTCCAACGACAGCAAGCACTCGCAGTAATCCAGAGTTCAGACGCTTTGCAGCTGGTGACTCTGGGTCTTCTCTAGCAGCAACCAGAGATTTTTTAAATTCAGGTAAACTCGCCAATCGCCCCAGCTTTTTTAACGTTTTTGCGTGTGTCGTTGCTGCTCGGACTGCTTTTCGCACTGCTGCATGACGTTGCAATTGATTGAAAAGTGTCGCTATCAAAGTCAAGTTGTCCTCAAAATGCCATCGTAGTAGCACAACAGATGCTTTACCAAGTCTTGAGGTAACGACCCGGATGGAAGCATATCACCCCCATCATATATAGCGTGGAAAAGCCCCAGCAATTAGCTGACCGCTCTCATCCCATTCCACGATTGGAACTGCTCCCCTTCGTACTACTGCGACTTTTCGCTCAGACCAACCGCGTCGAGCATCGCGTCGATGACAGTAGATCTTACTTTATCGGTTTGACACTGAGCAGGTTGCAACACGGCAGACGGCTGCACTAAAACGTTTTCGTGATCGACATCTCCAGTCGCATCATCCGAAAAGCGCTCGGAATTCACTGCAGCATCCACTGCATGTAGTGCAGCATCATCACTAACGATCACATCGTTTTCGATTGATTCCTGTAACACAGCCAGCCTTTCCACTTGCATCTGTGACTCATCGATTTTAATGTTTTCGTTGCGAAAATAGCTGTGTGTCTCCTTCAAAACCGAAAGCCATTTAAATATACTAGGACTTGGCACTTCATAAAGGCGACGATAACGATGTTTTTGTGCTCTCCATTCTTCTGAAGGTCCAATGAAAGTCACCCGCGGTTTCCGGTCAATTTCCATGGCTGGGAGCACTTTTGCACAGGATTGAGGACCACTTGAAGGAAAGCAGATAGCGTGGCCACTACAATGCTTACCAGATATCGAAAATTCCAGTCCGAAGCATCGAGTAGGGGCAATACAGTTTTTACCAACTGCACTTAGCTTGGGAAGATCCGCGGAGCGACCTTAGTCATGGCCATTCGCATGGCTAAACTTCGATTTCCGAGGATTGTATGCACACTTTGAGCAAAGGTGAATTTGTTCTGTGTCTCTAACGAGCTCTGGATTGAGATAATACTGGAACCCGTCCTGCCCCACAAAAAATTGCGCATATTTATGAGCCTTGTCGTCAGAAAGATGTCCAAATCGCTTGTCATACTCCTCGCTAGAAACGCGAAATGTGTCTGGCAGACGCGATAACGGTAGACATACATTCACGGACCGCGGGCCGAGCAGAAATTCGCAGCAAGAAGCACATGCAAAAATGGCGCTGATTGACGGATCTTCTGCCGCTGCTGATGCTTCCCATCGTGAATACTCTGTTGCGCCAGGAGGAGGTTCCAGCGCACCCTATAACCGCTCTCGCACCAATTCACTATCACGAACATGTTCATCATTATAAACGAACGCATCCGGATGACTTCCACAGCAATAGTAGTAAGCCAATGAAAGTCTCGGGTCAGTCGTAAAGCTCTGCCATTTGCCATCAATGCAATCTCGTCATCCGAAATGCTGTTTTTCAGCAAAACCTGACTCCGCCAAATCTCGGAGAAGCTCCTCGTGACCTCTGCGACGGGATTTCTTTTCTGCTCGATCCAAAGAATTTGGTCACATACATGACCATATAATTAACTGAGACGAAAAATATGTAACTTTTCTCTGCTTAGGCGAAGCCCGGGACGCGCGCATATTTTGAGCACGCAGGAGCTGTTCATTTTGGGTTGCATACTGCTCGCTCTTGTCACCGGTAACTTTGTTCCGCGTAGTAACGCCTGTCACTTTGTGTTTGGCACGGTAATCGCGCATGTAAAGCGCCCGCTTGCGCTTTCCATTTTCCACTCTTTCATTGCACTTATCTTCTATAGCATTTTCTGTGGATGCGGCATCGACATGAACCATTCTTTCTTCGCACTTCTCTTCTGTGGTCAGCTTTGTGCACTCGCCCCTGACACGATCATTTTGATGATACGCCTCACCGCCTTCTTCCTGCTCGAGTGTACTGGTATTATCCCGACTAACAATGGCTGTCAACTTGCGGTGCTTGCGCTTTGCGCGATAATCCCGCATGTAAAGAGCCCACTTGCGCTTTTTGTCTTTCTCTCTGGCTTCGCAATCTTCATCTTGCTCGCGGCTGATGACTCGATCCGGCTTCGTGGACATGGCAACAGAACCAAAAAAACTGAATGACTGACTGTCGTTGAATGCATTACAGTTAAAACAGATCGTAGTCTCTTCTCGTCAATCAATTGACGCCTCAGATTGAAATTGACCTTTCCGTTGCCGATGTAGCACGAATGTTGGCTGAATGTAGACTGGTTAGGCTTACGCAGTTACGCAATTGACAGTCACGCAATTAATCCAGTACGGGCTGTCCATCCCTGTTAGGTATCCCCAGTATAAGCGTGTTTAATAGCTTTTCTCAAGCGAAAAACACTTACGAACCCTGAGTTTTCGGTTATGTACGAAAAATTATTGGTCATCTTTAAAAAGGCGATTATATCGAAACTAATAAAATGTATGTAACGATCATTTCGTCTCGCGCGGTCTCATATATTTGCTGTCGACACTCGAATATTGGGAATGGAGCGGGCGAGACCGCCAAAACGAGCCCAATTTTCATGCAGACTAATTCTGAATATTATTGCTCAGACTAATTATGAACTCATTTTTTTCTGGCTGACATGAATTAGTCTGGCAAAGACTAATTTTGAACGCAGACTAATTTGAAGTCAGACTAATTACTGTAACCACTCTACCACTCTGGTGTGTCAGAGACAGGGCGCAAACCGGTGCACTGGATAAATACAGGCTCCGACCGGCAGATGAAGCTGGAAACTTGGGAACATATGTATTTGACTACGGGGAACATGATGGTGACACTCTCGACGTACATAGATCCGCCCTTCTGGTCCTTTTTAACACGTCATCAATACTGCACATGCGACCTTGAAAATTTGTGGAAATATGTTTATGAATATGGGGAACATGATGGTGGTACTCCCGAGGTGCATAATATGCACCTGAGAACTGGTATATTATACCAGTTCTTCTGGCCCTTTTACCACTTTATGAATACTGTACATGCAGAACATGATGGTGGTACTTTTTGTGCATAGACGGAACCTTCATCCTGTTCTCGATTAGCAACCCAATATTGAAACATTGCCCATGAAACGTTGTGAGATAGTGTATTAGTATACGGTGGACACGATGGTACAGTGCTGGCCATAAGGATGGCCCACCCTATATTTTCCCGCGTAACTTGGTCAATATTTCGAGTTTGGCTCCCAAACTTGAACCAATTACCGTGCGCAATGCGTTTATCCCGCCAATCAAATTTGAGTAGAACCCGCGCGATATTGAGGGAGTTTCTATACAAGTCATCGAAAACGGGGCTGGACAAAGGATAGCACACTTTTTTACTTGGTTTCAGTATCGAAACGTTATGTGCGCCACATCGAATCAGTACTTAATCGTTTTTCCGTCCGCCTTCAACACTTCAATGCAGCGCTTCTTCATGGATAACACCAACTTTTCGAGGTAGCTGGTAGGCATTTGCTCCCATTGCTTCTTGATCTCGGTAATGAGGTCTTGCTTGGTCAGGTACTGGCGCCCACCTCCGTAGACCTTGCCGGCCAAGTAGCCCCAGATATTTTCGATCGGGTTGAGATCCGGTGACAGAGCCGGCCACTTCATCACCTTCTCCAGGTGCTCGTCGAGGAAGGCGTTCGTGGCTGTGGACGAGTGGATACTGGCGTTATCTTGCTGGAACGTAAACTCCGTACCAAACCGGCGATGGGCCGCAGGCAATAGGTGTTCAGAGAGGGTGTAGATGTAGGCTGGCGAGTCTTGGTTCCCTTCCAAAAATGCCAGTGCCGTAGTCCCGTCCGCCCGGAAGCCGCCCCAGACCATGACAGACCCACCGCCGTTTTGGCGACTAAAACGCACCTTGGGGTCGTCCTCTAGGCACCGCCAGTAGCTCTTAAGTCCATCGGATCCGTCTAAATTCCATTTTTTCTCGTCTGAAAAGACGGTGGACCGCCAGTTTCTCTCCCCCAGTCGTGGTGATCTTCCGCCCACTCGATGCGAGCCTTGATGTGCGCTGCGGTTAACTTGGGGGCCTTGTTCATGGTGACGTACTTGAAGAGCTCGGTGGAGTTCAAGAAGCGGCGAATGGTACGGCTAGAAACTGTCAGCTCGAGCTTCTCCTTGAGCCCTGACGAGCTCGGCGTATCTTGACGGGTCGCTCAGACGACACGGAGGCAGTCACGCGGTGACATCTTCCGTTGGCGTCTTGGACCGAAGCGCTTTCCGTACTTGGTAGGATCACGCAGATAAATAGTGATAGGCTTTCTGGAGCGACCTACGACCGCAGCTATCTGACTGACGTTGACACCTTGAGCAGCATAGGCATCGATCTGCCCGCGCTCGTACTCTGTGAGCTGGCCCTTCCGACCCATTACAAGACGGAAAATGAGCGTTCCTGTCTGATTCGATGTGGCGCACATAACTTTTCGATACTGAAACCAAGTAAAAAAGTGTGCTATCCTTTTGTCCAGCCCCGTTTTCGATGACTTGTATAGAAACTCCCTCAATATCGCGCGGGTTCTACTCAAATTTGATTGGCGGGATAAACGCATTGCGCACGGTAATTGGTTCAAGTTTGGGAGCCAAACTCGAAATATTGACCAAGTTACGCGGGAAAATATAGGGTGGGCTATCCTTATGGCCAGCACTGTACCACCCCTGTGGGCATATACAACCCATTTGGCCGTTCTTAAAACTTCCTCAATATTGCAGATACGATCTTGAAAACTTGTAGAACTATGTTTTATGATGCGGTAAACATTGTGGTGGTACACACTTTGTACATAAACGGGCCCTTAACCCCGTTCTCAATACTCACTCAATGCGCACTCAATTATGATGGTCCATCCATGAAAATTTGTGAAATTAGGTTTTAGACTACGGTTAAGATGATGGTGGCATTGTCAAAGTGCATAGACAGGCCATTCACCGTTCGGCGTTCTGATTGGCGTTAAAACTTCAACAATAACAAACCTCCAATCATGCAAACTTGTTGAACCACACTTGTTAAATAAGAGAAGTGAATGGAAGTGGGGTGAAAGGATGGATGATGATATTGGGTAGAGTGAGAGTATGTGGAATATTTGGGAATAGAGTAGGTGGATGTGAAATATTTATATTGGGTATTTGAATGAGAAACGAGGTGATGAGTGAGTGGTTGTTGGGATGAATGATGGATTGATGTGGGATGAGTGAATAGTGTATATGGATAAATATAGAGTGGAAGTGAAATGATTAGTGGTGAGGTATGAAGGGATATTTGATGTGGAGTGTTTGGAAGTAGAGGATATATTAAATGGATTAAAGAAGGTTAAGAAAGTAAAGTTTGTGTAAGAATAGAGTGGATGGGGGATATGTATTATTAAAATGATTTTGGATGTGGAGGGAGATAAATAATGGTATTATTTAAAATGTGAGGAATGGTACAGTGCTTACAGTAATTAGTCTGACTTCAAAATTAGTCTGCGTTCAAAACTAGTCTATGCCAGGCTAATACATGTGTGCCAGGAAAAAACGAATTCATAATTAGTTTGAACAAAATTATTCAAAATTAGTCTGCATGAAAAATGCCGCTTCATTCCCAAATCCGAGGTGTCGATAGCAAATATATCGCTCTATACATCGGTCTTACTCAGCCCAAAGACTCTTCCCTGCAAGTTTCAACAATATATGGTAGTACATGGTTGGCAGTGGTTGATTTGGCCCAATTAATTCATTTATCCCCATTTATGTGTTTCGTTACCCATTTTACAGTGGCCGACAGCATCCGGGACGCTTTTTTACCCTACCCAAATTATACATCAATCTCTTCGTTAGAACATTGCGGTTCGATTGGTCGGTCAATCAGCAAAATCCGTCGAGGCGTTTATTTGGAAACTTGCAGAGAGTCGACTCCTATAAAAGGGTGTTCTAGTCGTTATAAGGACGAGATGGGAACAATATTGTTTTTTATTAGCCAATCAAATATCAAGTGTATTGCAATATTCAGGTTAATTATTTAGAGCTGCTGTCATTGTCTTCGGACGAGGATTCCCCTTCAGAGGAAGATTCGATAGCTTCAAGATGCAGCTTAAGGCGCGTACGTTGCTCGTTGGCAGCGTTAATACAGCCTTGAACGCTTGACGGCTTGAGATCTGCAAACGCACGAAGAAGTCGTGGATGTTTGTCTGCAAAAGTTGTACTTGTTGAGTACTCCCGACCAACAGATCTCTTCACAATCGCCCATACAATTTCGATGGGTTGTAAGTCGGAGTGATATGGGGGCGTGTAAACGACTTCGTGGCCTTTGGCCTTCGCCATCTCCACCACCACTGGAACAACATGTGTTTCAATGTATTTTGATAGTCGATCCCACAGTATGGTTTTTGTCGCTCTAGATGGAACTTCAAGGCTGTACTCAGCCATCGCACTCAACATTATTGAGCGTCTGCTGCCTTTCTTAGGTGTACTAGCTTGGAAAACTTTGTGGTATTTAGCGTTGTCCATAACGATAATACAGTTTGTCAGATGTTTTAAATCCAACACATTCAGCAATGTTTGCATCCAAACAACAAAGTAATCATGGCAAAACATGCCATGATAATCCGCGGTTTGCTTTCCCCTCGAAAATATCAACAGTATCAGCTAAAAGGTGGGCACACTGCTCAGGCGTACGATCGTCTTCATCAACACTTCGATCTGAATCAATAATTGCAGCGATAAAGCACAGCCGCCTGCCTTTGTGCTTGGCTTTCACGTAGGAATCGTCTGTCGGGTCGACTAGCGAATCTTGGTGCCGTGTGTAATGCTGGTGAATGTAACTTTCGTCCATGTACACAATTCTACGTGATACAATGTCGCTAGCAGTCATCTTCTGCACGTATCGCGCTCTCGCCAGGTCATTTGCAGGTGCCAACTTCAATGTCTGCCCCTTACGAACGCCTCTAGTGTATCCATGTTTATTGACGAATCGTTGTACAGCTCTCAATGCGGCATTCGTACTATCCAAATTCGATATATCCAAATTCAAAACTCCCTGCTCGGCTAGAAGATGCATGACATCTTTTGCCGTCGTTCTAGTCCGTGTTTCACATCTGGCGCGAATGAAATCGCGCACCATTTGTTCCATTGGGTTGACTGCGGCAGCATTGTCACTCGAGCTTCGCGATTCGCAGCAGGAGCGGCAGTCTCGACGACACCTTGAGAACGAAATGTAGACCACACTACTCCAACTGTTTTATTAGAACGACCCAATAATCGCGCAATCTAGTTGGTTACAACCTCTTTTCGCTGCACGACGCTGTGGTCTGCACGTAAACTAGCGTGAAGGGCGAGGATGTCATACTTCTCTTCAGCCGTAAGCGGCCCGGTGCGTTTTGACTTGACAAACAGCATGGCGCGAGCAGCGTCATCGTCCTCACGCCGGGGTTTCTTCTTCGGTGGCCTCTTCGATGCCATCGGGCGACTTGGAGTTGTGACTTTCTCTGTTTTGTTATATTTGTCTGACTACAACTCCGATTTGCGCGGGTGTAAAATAGACACCTGTCCAAAGCGATAATTTAATCCGAGTCATGTCTGCCGGTGCAGCGGGGCTGCCGTAGACTGTAGCGTAGAGGAAGACTTAGTCAGACTCAATGAGTCTTTTAAACAGGGAGGTAACCTTGACGTTCTTATACAAAGAACAGGGACGAGCGTACGACAGTAGCGTACAGGCTCCAAGAAGTAACAGTCTTTACAAGACAACGAAACTCTTAAGGTTAAAGGTAAACTGAATGTATTATTGTTATCGGCGGCAGAGCCGCCCTGGTGTAAATCTATAGGTCTCACTATCTAACATAGTAGAGCCTAGTCTAATGCATATCTATTGGCTATAAAGCCACCTACTGATATCTTGGCAACTTTCACGTACTGAGTACTATTTTAGGGAGAGTGTGGTCACACCAAATAGGGTGACCTACATAATCGTTACTCTTTGCGTAACCCCGTTACAGCCGGGACATTAATTTATACAAGTCCAATACGCTCATATAACTGGCTGAAATGGTGCAAGGGTTGCGATAAACTGAAAATTAATACCACTCCGTTTCAGATCACTTGTCCTATTCAACTTTTCGCTTGTTTCATTTCACTTGTCCTGTAATTATACTTAGATTAACTATAGGCTGATGACGTGGTGCTAGCTAATGCACGTATAACCGAGACAGTGTAGTCAGAGCAAGCAATGACCAAAGGAAGTCTTCCCTCCCGACGGAGCTTTGCTTTCGCCAAGTGCGTGAGCTTGTAGGTGTTCTCCCTTGCTCTCGAATGCAAAACTCCATAGCGCACTGTAGCGAGAGGAAGATGTTGTTCAGGGTCTCGTCCGGCAACTCCCAGTACGCATCAGTCGTGGCTGTCACTAGCTCTGCCAGCGTACGTGCTGAACGCAGTCGCTGTCGGGCCTGAATAGCGTTAAGCGCTCCGAGGTCCAGGCAGTTCAGGTCTGGGCTATTGGGCGGCTGAAACTTCAGCGCCACGTTCAGGTCAAGCGCTCTGACCGCGGCACAGAAGGCAGAGTCCTTGGGATCGATATGCGGGGAGGCGTTGTCCTGTTGAATCGCGATGCGGTCTCCTCTTCCTCCTTCAGGCCACTTTGACAGAATCGCAGGGAGGAGCTTGTCGATAAGCATTGCACGGTAGTTCTCCTTCGTAGCGGTAACGGCCTTGACTAGCGGCGTCCCGGCAGGTCTGTTGCGGCTCGTTCGCTCCGCCAGCGTGTGAACCACGAATGGCCATGTCCCCAACTTCCCGTCGAAAATACACTCGCCTGTCTCATTGTAACGCGGTCGAGCCACCGCCGACAGCATCATCACTTTGGTGATGTGGCGCTTGCTCTTCAGCTTTCGGACCGGATCGGGTTCATCGTGCAGCATTATGAAGCGACGCTTCACAACCGTTAGGAAGAAGTATTTCTCGTCCACGTGGACCACGTCCATCATGTCGCGGTACTTGTTGATGGACGTGTCAACGTGGTCGAGGCAAAACTTGATGCGGGCTTGCAGGTTAGCGGATGTCAACAGCGGCCCGGTCACGCTCGTGCACGATCGCAGCTTGCCCTGTTTGAGCCGGCGGAACAGTGTCGCCGCCGGCACACCGCACGCGACCGCAGCAGATCGAATCGTCGTGCGCTGCTGCACGTCGACATGGCGGAGGCGCTCAAGCACAGCAGTCAGGTCACGGGGCCTCCCGCCGGTCCGATCTTTCAGTGTTGGGGCCACATAGACACCGTGCTGGGCGGCATTGGTCTTGGCGCGCTTCCACAGCCGGGAGATGGTTCTCGCGTGCACGCCGAAGTTGCCGGCGACCTCCTTGATCGACCCGCGGCGATGCTTCCCCTCGTGCAAACGTGCTAGAAGCGCACTCACAGCCTGCTGGCGCTCCCTTGATGTTAGCTCTCTAGTCGTACGTTGACTGGTCTCCATACTTTTGATTTGGGGGCTGCATCTTGTCGGTCGATTTCTGTTGTGAGGCAGGATGGGCGACATATCGGTAGATTCACCCGTAATTGGCCTCGAAACGTGCTCTGGTGTCCACAACGGCATCAATATGAACCCGCTCACGGAGCGCGGACCACCATTCAACTCGCCCTGGAACGCGCTCTCTTTTAAGACCAATCACGCTTCATTTCGCTGAATATTGACAAATCCCGAGCCGGGCATAAGAAATAGGACAAGTGATCTGAAACGGAGTGGTATATAGCTTCAAAGGTTTTGCGAAATGAAACGGATGGGCTTCCACTTAGCCAGCTAGCAGTTCAATCTCACCAGCCTGAAAGTTTGAGACTTGTCGGATAAAAAATGGCGACGCTCCACCTAAAAGCGTCCCGGATGCTGTCGACCACTGTTAGTACCAACTCTCTAGAATAAGGTTCAAATTTATTTCTTTGCCAGCTCGATGTTGGTATTGACAGACTACAGCCAGTGTACTACTGTACGAGAGGTTGTCTGTATGCAGAGTACCAGAGCATATATTCAACGTTCTAGTGATGTCCAGGTTAATTTTGAACATTCAAAAATAGTCTATGCTCATCATTAGTCTATGTGGAGTATCGCTAGACTATTTTGTGTAAAGTCGCTGAAAATGTGCTTACATAAATTAGTCCCACTCAGACGTTCATCCGGGGTCCCTTAGGGCCCCTAAAACCCATTCAGTTTGGGCGTCTAGGACCCCTAAAACGTTCATCTAGGGTCCCATCAACCCAAAATACGATAAATTGGGTGATCTCTCCTGTTAGTTTGGGAATGTGTATATCCGTTTACATGTGATACCCTGTAAACCCTAGACATCTTATTTGTTGTATGTCATCGAGGTTTATAAAAGGCTATTTAGATGCTTTGACGGTTAAAAAGTGTTTATAGTGGTTACTGCAGCACCATATAAGCTGTAATTATCTTGAACAAGCAGTATGCGAGCACCCCATCTTCCTACTCCCTCGGACCCTATATGTAACGGGGTTACTCTATAAAGTATGGTTGTGTAAGGTCGCCCAATTTGGTGTGACCACACTCTCCCTAAAACAGTACTCAGTATGGGAAAGATAACAAGATATCAGTAGGTGGCTTTATAGCCAATAGATATACATTAGACTAGGCTCTACTATGTTAGATAGTGAGACCTATAGATTAACACCAGGGCGGCTCTGCCGCCGATAACAATAATACAGTCAGTTTTACATTTAACCTTAAGAGTTTCGTTGTCTTGTAAAGACTGTTACTTCTTGGAGCCTGTACGCTACTGTCGTACGCACGTCCCTGTTCTTCGTATAAGAACGCTAAGGTAAACTACCTGCTTAAGAGACTCACTGAGTCTGACTAAGTCTTCCTTTACGCTACAGTCTGCGGCAGCCCGCTGCGCTTGGTAGTACTTGTAGTCAATCCTACACCTGAGTCGTTACAACTGTCCCTCTGTGGGGATGGAGCATATCGCCCTCTTACCGGCGAGTCAACAAGACGTGCTTAAAAAGCTAATGTCTTTGATCGGTCCGGAAGGTGTGGCTCATCTTGCTTCGCAAGGCCCCGACGCTGTCAACGCGCGACTGGAGGCGTTCTCAAACTATGAGAATGCTCTGGTAGAGCACATCGAGCAGAAGATGACTGCGGCTGCTGCGTCTACGACGCCCAGGCCCTCATCGGATGGAGCTCCCAGAGCCAAACCACTCATGGTGAGCGTCAAGACCTTCGAGGGCAAGGAAGGAGAGAATCGCCTGCTCTGGGTCAGAGAAATTGAGATGGCTATGACGTCCGCCATGCTCAAGACCGAGCAGCAGCGCGTGGCGCTAGCTATCACAAAGCTCGGGGGTCCAGCGCGAGAATGGTCACTGACCTGCGGTACGTCCGTGGACGCCGCCTTCCCCTCATGGGATCAGCTTAAGCTGCAACTCTCGCGAGTTTTCGCGCCGCCTAACCAGGCATATCGCGTGAGGTCACGCTTCCTTGCTACCCGACAGGGTAAGAAGGAGTTGGTGGACTTCGTCCAAGATTTGCGAACTCTGATTGCCGGTATGGCAGCGGATCCTCTCCCCGAGGCGGTCATGGTGACCATCTTCATGGAAGGTCTGCACTGGCGTGGCCAGGACGGAAGTCTTCCGTGTTCACCCTTCTTCTTTTGAAGAAGCCGTGAACGTGGCGTTGAACGCCGAGTTCAACTTCAAGTCCGCTCGACTTGGTTGGAGTGCTTCGCACAACAGCTCGTTTGGAGGTTCGGGTTCGTCCAATGGACCTGAGCCGATGGATCGCAGCTACGCTGAAGGCGAAGAAGCTGGCTTCAGACTGCTGTGCAGCGCATTGGCGTTCGCCGCTGTTATGTGTGCGGGAGCACGCACCACCTGCGTCCGGGGTGTCCGCATCGCAAGCAACGCCAGGCTCCTATGAGCCGAGGCCGCGCCTCTGACCGTAAGCCGGTCCCTTGGCAGGGAAACGCCAAGACCCAGTAGGCGCGGGGCGGCCTGCTGGGGAAGAACTCAGTTCTGTTGAACCTCTGAGAGGTCAGCAGGGCTTTCCCCGGAGAGCTCCGTGCTCTATAACACGGAACGTGTATGCAAGCCTGGCTTGCTGGTTGTTGAAGCGACCGTGAAGGGCTTTAATAAGCCATGGGTAATCCTTATCGATTCTGGTGTGTCGGGCAATTACGCTCGACGCGCCACGATGGAAGGAAGTCAGCAGTATGCTGAGGCGTAAGTGGCGCGAGTGCGTGACACGGTCACTGTTCGTCTTGCGACGGGAGCCCGTGTTACGGTGCCTAAGGTTCCTGTGAACTTGGGCGTGAAGGTTTTGGACTTCGATAGCGTGGAACGCTGTTTGGTCCGTGACCTGGATTCGAGATACGATCTCATCCTAGGCATGGCCTGGCTGGAACGCCATGAGCCATGGATCGATTGGGGGTCTAAGACCTTAGGCGCTACGCGCTTGCCTTCTAGCGGAGCTTTGGCGAGTCATGAACCCACTTCTGCTAGGAAGCAAAAGCTCTATTGGCGCGAGCACTGACCGAGACGGTCAATGTGCTAGATATTGGAGTGTCCGAGTAAACGGACACTGGCGTCACTGACGCGAGCCCTGAGCACTGCTCTTGGGCTGAACGTGGAGTGGCACGTAAACCGCTGAGCGGCCCTCGTTGTGTTAACGAGCTGCCGCTGTCTGCTTCCGAAAGCATGGCCAACCCGGTGTCGAGGCACGCGGGGCTGGGCCCTTCCGAGGCGCGTGGGGTGACACGCTATTCACCGAGCGACGCTCGCTCTGATGAGCAGCCTTCGCTGCATGCTAATGATGGCGTGATCGACAGAACGTCGAGGCATCTTGGGCCTGGCCCTAGTGATGCGCGTGGAGCGGCACGTAACTCGCTGAGCGGTGCTCGTCACGATGACGACTACCTGCTGCATGCCAATGATGGCGTGTTCGGCTATGAGCCGAGGCATCTTGGGCCAAGCCCTAGTGATGCGCGTGGAGTGGCCCGTAATCCACTGGGTGGCGACTGCGAGTCATGCAGCCCGCTGCCGGATGTCGGTAATGACATCGAGGCTCCTTCGGAGCAACAAGAGGTGAGGGCACCCGAAGACGTGTTTTTCTTAAAACCCTGGTCTTTCCGAGACGTTCGGTCTCCGCGAGGAGACGGCAGTGACGCCGCATGTCGACTGCGAGACGCAAGGCGTCTGTCCTGATACAGGAAGTATCCCGAGTGGAGGATGATAGCGAACAGCTATACATACTCATGGATGGAGTTACTGGCGAGGCCAATTGTGAGATCACCTTGGAAAGTATTCCCGCAGTCGATGCTCTGCTAGAGCTGGACGAGATGTCCGTCGCCGAGTTTGGCGAGGCCTTAAAGGCGGGCGATTTAGCCGAAGTGGTCATGATACGACCCGAAGAAGAGTTGAACTCTTCGTCGATTATGGATGAAGTAGTCCTTGAGGACACGAAGAAGATCTTAAGTGATCGTAATGGAGCAGCGATCTTGAAGAATCCCTCGGATCCCTTCTATCCTTTAGTAAAGGACTTCCAAGACGTGGTCTCTAATGACCCTCCGTCATCTCTATCTCCTGATCGAGGCGTGCTTCATGAGATCGACCTGGTTCCTGGAACCAAATACTGCGTTACACGACAGTGGCTCTTGCCAAGGAAGCAGTGCGACGTCATTTACGCGTTCTTTAGTGCTAAGCACGCGGCAGGAATGGTGCGAGAGAGCAAGTCTCCTCATTCCACGCCGACATTCTGTGTCAGAAAGCCAAATGGGAAGTGGCGTATCGTTCACGCTTTTAATAAGCTCAACGCGGCCACTATCCCGGCGCAGACGCCGATTCCTAGAAAGGATGTTCTGCAGAACAATATGGTTGGCAGTACAATGTACAGTGCGCTCGACTTAGTCGATGATTATTACCAATTGCTCATGCGTACGGGCGATATTCCACTGACAGCGGCGAGCACTCCGAGCGGTATGCTCTGGGAGTGGCTCGTGATGCCCCAAGGGCTGTCGAACGCGCCTGCGACGTTCAATCGTCTTGTGACACAACTATTCAGGCCTCTTCGAGCGTTTGCACAAACGTATTTTGATGACATCTTTGTCCAAAGTCGTGCGGAGCACGGGAAGTCGGACGTGGAGAACCACATCGACCATCTACGAGCGGTGCTCGAGTGCATGCGCACTAACAAACTTTACGCTAACGCGTCTAAGTGTATCTTCGGTGCTGAAGAGATTCCTTTCTTGGGATGCTTTTTTAAAAGCGTGGCCTTCGTGCGGATCCCGCCAAGGTCAAGTCCATCGTGCACTGGCCGCTTCCTCGCAACCAAAAGGATTTGCGGAAGTGGCTTGGCCTAGCCAATTACTTGCACAAGTACAGCAAGAACTATGCTGTGATGGCTCGGCCATTGTCCAATCTCCTTGAGAAGGATGCGGACTGGTGTTGGAACAGCGAGCATCAAGATGCATTTGAGGCGGTCAAGGAGAGTCTCATTCATGCACCGATCCTGGCGTTGCCAGACCCTGAACGTCCGTTCAGCGTCGTCTGTGACGCATCCGACTTTGCCATTGGCAGTGCGCTTTTACAAGCTGATGCGGATGGGCACAAACGCATGATAGCGTTTGAGTCTCGCCAGCTTAAAGCTGCAGAGAAGAACTATCCAGTTCATGACAAGGAGCTACTTGCAATGAAGTATGCCCTTGCCAAGTGCAGGGTACACCTGCTTGGTTCGAAACCATTTGTGGTCTTTACAGACCATGCGTCGCTACGCACTGCGATTCAATCGCCTCATCTCTCACAAAGGATGGCCAGGTGGCTGTCCTTTTTCGCGGAGTACAACTTCGAGGTGAAGTATATGCCTACCAGACAGAACGATCTGGCGGACGCGTTATCGCGTCGCCCAGACTATAAGCTTGCTCATGTCATGACGGTGACTTCGTCTGTGACGACGTTAATCCGCGCTGCGTATGCGCGCCATGATATGTGTGTAGCTCTGCTACGTGCTCTTGGGAGCAAGGAGTTTGAAAACTCGGACATTAAGTTGTCGGCGCGCCTGCGCGCGAGGTTTCATTGCTACTCCATCGATGAAGGTCTGCTGTACTACAGCACGAATGTTGAGGATACTCCCCGTGTTGTCGTCCCTCATGACGAGGATCTAAAGTATCGAATCCTCTATCAGGCGCATGATACGCCGCTTAGTGGCCACCTCGGTCGTGAGAAGACCTACGGCTCGGTGAGCCTGACGTATTGGTGGCCCCAGCTTTACAAGTGGGCAAGCACTTACGTGCGCACGTGCGAGACGTGCCAATGGGTGAAGCCTTCACCGCACGCGGCTGCGCCGTTGGCAAGTTTGCCTGTACCTCTGGGTGTTGGGAGTCCATGAGTTTGGACTTTGTGTTCGGTCTTCCAAAAACCAGGATGGGAACACAGGAATCGTGGTCTTTGTAGACCGATTGAGTAAGATGATACATCTTGCGGCAGTGCCGGACACCATCGATGGTGAAGATACAGCGAAGCTGTTTATCGATAGGGTGTTTCGCCAACATGGCTTACCCGCATCGATTGTCTCTGACAGAGACCCCCGTTTTACGGGCCATTTCTGGTCGTCCATGTTTACCGTGCTGGGCACGAAGTTGGACATGTCCACGGCGGATCATCCGCAGACCGACGGTCAAACCGAACGCGCGAATCGCGTTGTGGAGGATATCCTCCGGAGCACTTGTGCCGGGAAGCCAAAGCTTTGGAGCACCATGCTCCCACTCGTTGAGTTCGCATTGAATAATGCAGTGCATGCCTCTACAGGCTACACGCCGTTCTACGTGAACGGCCTCTCTCACCCACGCGTCCCGTTGACGCTACCACTCCGTGGTTCTGGGCTTGGTGGGGAGGAGAGCTCGATGAGCGACTTGCTGATGTCAGCCCTACTACTGTTAAGAAACAGGTTGATGATTTCCTATCAACGCGTCTGAATGTCCTTAGACATGTGCGTGACGCAATGGCTGAGAGCCAAGACCAACCAAAGGAATACGCAGATGCCAAGGGCAGACGAAATGAGCAAAGCTTTGAGGTCGGAGACCTGGTTTTATTGAATGCGAAAACACTACCTACACATGCAGTGACTGCGGTCTTCAAGACCAAGCTGCGGCCGCGCTTTGTGGGACCTTTCAAGGTCGTGGCCAAGAAGGGCCTGGCGTACACGCTCAACCTCCCCAAGAGGATGCGAACGCACCCAGTGTTTTACGTGGGCTTGCTCAAGCCGTACCGGGACGCGTCGCAGGTTAGCTCGGAGGAGCTGGCGCCGGTGGCGGAGCCACAGCGCCGGGTACAAGACGGAACCGAGCGTCAAACTGCCACTGCATCCGAGCCACAGTCTCCACAAGCTTATCAAGCTTCTCAACAGTCGCAGACTGAGTGCGCTCAAGAGCAGCCAGGCGTTGGACGCATGACGCGGGGTTCTCAACCCAAGCGAGCCGACTTGCAAAGTCACCGATCAGGTTTACCGACTGATTATACGCCCGCTCTGCGCCGTCCAGAGTTCGACGGAAGCGATTCATATCGCATTGCAGATCCTGCACCTGCTCAAGAGTTGCAATCAACTCCGAGCGCTGGAGCGGAGGATCGTCCTCCATCGGCTCATCAGCCTTCTTGTTTGCTTCGGCCGCCGCCGGCGTTGCTCTATGAGCAGGGAGATCTTCACTTCCATGTGGAAGAGATCTTGAAGCGACGAAGTCGCCAGGGTCATACCCAATATCTTGTGAAGTGGAGGGGTTATCCTCACTCCGAGAACTCGTGGGAGTTCGAGGGCCCGCTCCGGCAAATTGCCCAGACGTCGTGGACGTTTTTGATCAGAGTGATCTAATGCGTGCCGCGCACCAGCGACCGCGTCGTCGGTCGCTCCACGCTTCCCGCCAATAGGCCGGGAAGCGAGAGGATCAGCAGATCCTGAGCTGTGGCAGCAAATGCTGCAGAGCTCAACGGAGCATAATGGGAAATCTGAGCTTGGTATTTCTTTCCAAGAGTACCTTTCGCTCGACCCTTCACGTACTTAAAAGTAACTTGCGCTCGAGGCGCACATCAATTTCGGAGAAGCTGGCTCGGAGAGCCTCCATTGACGATAACTTTCGGCTCCGGTGAGCCCAAGTAGTCATCAGAGTATCATACTCAGACTCCGTTTCATCAGGCGCCAGCGCCAACACCACAGTGCGTACCATGGATACCGGCCGCCTGCTCGTTTGAGATTGAAAAAAACGAATGCGATAGTCGCCAATGGTTGAGACCTGTGGGGTCAAGAACCGAGCGCGCAGCGCTTGACAAGTTGCCAACTCCGATGCCGTGCGAGCCGCTGGTCCAATGACATGCGATGTCAACGGCCGATTCCCGAGTTGTTTTATATAGTTCTCGGGATCGGGGTTGTGAACCGATAATCTGAATGCGGATCGAGCAGAGGCTGTGCCACAGCGTGGAGGGTCACGGGAGCCTCTTGCTCATTGAGCTGCAGCTCTTGGACCTCGTCGAGGGGATTAGAGATCGGAGGATCTTCCAAACCGCGCGAGGCGGGCAGCGCGTTGAGACCTTCAACGCCGGCTCGTTCAGCGAACGGATTAGGAGTATGAAGCGCTGGACGCTCAGTGGTCGCACTCGGTGCAGGGGTGCATCCCCGTGGAGTTCCCCGGGTTCCCCGACGTCAGACTTCATAGTCCACTGAGGTCTCCGTGAGTTCCTCAAAGAGGGCTTGGTTCGCGGTACGCGGCCGCTTGGGCTTTGGAGCCTTGGGACTGGACATGTCCGCTGGAGGATGCCGGCGCTTTTGCTCGGCGTAGTACTCGTGTACTGA
This sequence comes from Phytophthora syringae, assembly GCA_012656105.1. Classification (NCBI taxonomy): domain Eukaryota; phylum Oomycota; class Peronosporomycetes; order Peronosporales; family Peronosporaceae; genus Phytophthora; species Phytophthora syringae. The sequence continues at coordinate 9,602 of JAAKBD010000193.1, read as the reverse complement.
GAGCTTCTCAAGCGCGAGAGACAGGATGTCTTCGAGGCCACGGGCCGGTAGTGCACTCGGTGCGGGCGATGTGGGGAGGGAGACTGGGATCAGTCGGTCAAATGACCTGAAGCAGTTGTGAGCCATACAACGAGCCGTCGGCCAGCTCTGGGAGTACTTGGAAAGTTCTGGAGCGCGGAGCTTGATGGAAGGTGACCCCGTCACACGCGTCAGTTGACGCTACCTCAATGAGGCGAATTGTCGAGTGACGACACGTGGTGTCTTCAGTCTGGAGGGGAGAGTGTAACGGGGTTACTCTATAAAGTATGGTTGTGTGAGGTCAGCCAATTTGGTGTGACCACACTCTCCCTAAAACAGTACTCAGTATGGGAAAGATAACAAGATATCTGTAGGTGGCTTTATAGCCAATAGATATGCATTAGACTAGGCTCTACTATGTTAGATAGTGAGACCTATAGATTAACACCAGGGCGGCTCTGCCGCCGATAACAATAATACAGTCAGTTTTACATTTAACCATCGAGCAACTGTACGCAGTCAATTCCGTGTTAGTGGATGGTGTCCGAGTTTGGTCCGAGATTCAAGTGAAACGGACTTGTCGGTGTGGTCGCGGCCCGGATCGCGGACACAAAGTCCCGGATCCCAGAAGTTAGTTTCTTCGGAGCAAGTGTTTCCAGATCCCGGAACAGCGTGATGTACGAGTTGGAGAAGAAGTTCGAGTTACGGTCCCAGATCCCAGATCCCAGAGTCTGATCCCGGATCCCAGAAGTGTGAGGTCTTTCCTCGGATCAAATCCGGGAAGAGTCGCATGGAAAGATCCTGGTGGTGGGTGCAAACCAGGCACGACGATCTGTCCAGATTCGAAGTCCGGCGTAATCCGACCAATCAGCGACCAGAACAGCGGTGACGTGGCTTGCGATCAAGTCGTGCCCGACCTGACGAGCGACCCGTCAGTATTTCGGCCAATCATGTGATGGTGTAATCATGATCACGCCAAATCTGGAAAGCGACACCTCACACGATCCGACCAATCAATGACCGATCTGAGGGTGACGCGAGTGACTACCGAAGTGATCCCGAAAGTGGAAAGATACCCCTGAGGGTTCTAGCCAATGGCTGTGATCGGTGATTAAAAGTGCTCGACCGGGTAAGCGACCCTTCACAGCTCAGCCAATCAACGTCCCAGATTTTATTCAAGTGCGCACCCGGAGCCACCCACGTCAGTTGTGTTGCAGAAGATTTTACCGAAGTTCAAGATGTAGCCAAGAGTAGTGAGCGCGGACCCTTGCCAAAGAGGTCTTTGTGTTTTGCATGTGTAGTTATTCAATCAGAATTCGATTTGCCCCGTACCCCACAAGCATAAGTCAGTCATCCCTGAGCCGCTGCCGTCTATTCGATTAGACGGGTGGAGGAAAGAGTACTTCGAGGACTCAATAAAATTCAACTCCCATTTACCCAAGTCTTTCGTGCTTCGGCGTGTTCGGTGCGGGTATTTCATATTCCCACCTCGAGTCTTCTGGTCTTCGCCTGCAGCTCGATGGTGCTTCATATTTCTTGGAGGGCAAGAGGTCATTTGGTGTGGTTTTCGGCAGAACGATATCCCGGGATAGTGGTTCCCGGAGTCGTTGGTTTCGTGGTACAAGTTCACCGGATAGTGGTTCCGAAACTTGCCATACTCGCCTGAAAGAAGGCGTGGTGCGCGGAAGTCCCGGTGTATCGCAAGTGCATCGGATTACGGCAGGCCTATCCCAGGTCAACAACTTGCAGTTTGGACTCCCGGATCCCGGAAGTTCAGATTCGGCCCTAGGCTGGGGTATCGAGGAAGAGTATAAGCTGTTTCGCGTGATGCGCGGAAGTCCCAGAGCCCAGGAGTGCTTTGGATACACGTCGGACTTATCCCAAGTCGACAACTCCGTCCGGGTCGTGGCTTGACTCGGGAGAAGAAAGAAGAAGCTGGTACGCGGTTCCGAGCCGGGATCGTAGAAGAGAAGAGGCCGTGATGCGGTTCCGAGCCGGGATCGTAGAAGAGTCGAGGTCGTTGCGCGGTTCCGAGCCGGGATCGTAGAAGAGAAAGAAGAGGCCGTCAAGCGGTTCCGAGCCGGAATCGCAGAAGAGAAGAGGCTGTTACACGGTTCTGAGCCGGAACCGTAGAAGAGGAAGAAGAGGCTGTTAAGGTCCTGTCCTGGACCTGAGAAGAAGAGGACAAGTTTGTGTGAAGAGAGTGACGTGTATATCAAGAAAACCCTGGGGCATTTCGGGCAAAGAAAGAAGACAACACACGTGCAGGACCGAGATCTGCGAAGCAAAGGCTCGGCTCCGCTCTGGCTACATTTTGATTGGAGACTTTTCTGGGATCGGAGATAGTTGCTGTGACCGACATACGTCTGGGCCCACAGCGTATCTGTAGGAAGAACCAAGGAAAGGGATTGCAAGGAGTGGTACACACACGCCCTCTTAGCCCGGATTAGCATCCGAGCCGAGTGATCTGTGTCCGACAGTTTATTTCTGGAATCTACAAGGTGCCTCACCACAGGTTACAGTAATTAGTCTGACTTCAAAATTAGTCTGCGTTCATAATTAGTCTATGCCAGACTAATTCATGTACGCCAGGAAAAAATGAATTCATAATTAGTCTGAGCAATATTATTCAGAATTAGTCTGCATGAAAAATGGGCTCGTCTTTGCGAAGCGGTTGGTCTCGCCCGCAATATTCGAGGTGTTAACAGCAAATATATCGCTCAACCCACCCCAACGATCCTTCCATGCCGGTTTTAACGATACGAGTGAGTAGTACATGGTTGACAATGGTTGGTTTAGCCCAAAAATTAATTTATCCCCATTTATGTATTTCGTTACCCATTTTAGTATCCAATCTCTATTCATGGTTCGAATTTCTTTTCTTGACCAGATTGGATGTTGCAGAATACAGCTAGTGCACTAAGAAAGCAAGACGCCTTTGGAATCATTTCACTACAAAGTTCCCACGAGGGGATGCCTGTATGCAGAGTACCAGAGCATCTAGTCAACGTTCTGATGTTCAGACTAAATTTGAACATTCAAAAATAGTCTGTGTTCATAATTAGTCTATGTGGTGTTTCGCTAGACTAATTTGTGTGAGTTCTATGAAAATGTGCTTACATAAATTAGTCTCACTCAGACTAATTACTGTAACCACTGTAGTGTTCTCCTCGTGGAGAGCTTGGACACGCGCAGGAACCGGGTCGCTGGCTTTGTCCGCTTGAGTGAGGTACAGCCGGAGCTTCTTCGATTGCTCGTTGTACGCTACGAGGCCAGCCTTGAAACGTTCGCGGTCTTGCTTCACGAGACGCATGGACGCTGCCAACGAAGCTTCGGTGGCCTTCAGACGAGCTCCCATTGAAGCCATTGTGTCCGAGTGAGTAGCGATAGCCGCGTTGGCTTGAATCGACTGCTGACGAAGAGCTCGGTGTTCCAACCAAAGTTGTCGGAGAGCGTCTTCAGTCTTGCTGCAGTCGCATGAAGCCTCGGTGCAAAAGAACTCAGCTTGCTCACGAAGACGAGTTTCCTCACGGAGCCTCTCAGTGAGATCAGCGCACTCATCGCCGAGACGTTGGACCTCGTCACGTAGCGACACCATCTCTTCGGACTCTCCTAGCGGGACGCGCGGAGGAGCGACGGCCGCAGTCAGAACATCGGCGAGGTTGGTAGCGCTTGCCAAGCGGTTGTCCATCACAGAGTCGACACGTAACGGAGGCTGGCGAGCAACACCAACGACAAGACGGCCGAGCTGCATCATCAATTGCTCGACGTCCGAAACATCGGCACGACCCCGAGTAGCTTGAACAGAGCTGGTCGATTGACGTGAACTCTCGGCCGAGGACCCACAAAGATCCAAGGCGGCAGAAGACGACAAACCAGCAGGCGGCGGAGTCCCGGGCGCAGACGAAGGCGGCGTTGCAGGCGGCGGAGCATCGGAATCCTCGGCCGAGGATGGAAATTCGACGGTGGATGCCGGCGACGACACCACCGAATGCCCAGGAGACCGGGAAACCTCGCTGGACAGCGGATCAGCGGCCTGCGATGATGAAGAAAGGAGGTGACCACGCAGCTAGGTGTGAGACGGCGCACAAGATGAGGTATCGGTCAGGACAAACGTCAGACGTACCTCCATTTCACCGCCGAGAGCGCGCGCGGCGAGAGAGGTAGCTTGGCCCAGGAAATCCGAGCGGCGCACCATGGATACACAACATAGTGGCGTCACGACGCTCACCACTTGCAGGGCACGCGTCGAGTCGGGGGCAGTTGTGGCGTGGAGATTTGTGAGTTTTCTCACTCTGCTCGGCAACCCGGCAACGACAGTTGGAGCTTTCGGTGAAAGGCGAATCCGAGCCCTGATTGGTCAATCTCATTTCCCGCGAGAGAGTGACCTAGTGACCGAGACTTCGGCTGGTTCTAATAAAACCCCAGCCGAGGTTGAGGTTTGTACCCATTAGTGTGGTGTGATCCACACAACGTACTTAGCGAGTGCTGTTGTCTGCTCGGCCGCAGATAGCCAGTGTTTAGGATCACCCCAAAGGATCGGTCGACACTTGATGTTTGTATATAGGCATAGAACTAGAAGTAGGATTACCTAGCGAGGCTTTCATCCATTCAGTAATAAATCAGCAGTCTTCCCCCAAGTCAACTAAGGGTCAAGTCCGACTTTCGGTAAGTGCGCAGCTAGCGTGCATATTGTAGTGCCTGGATACGCTTGGCTTCCTGGGATGCCTGTGTGTGAACTCGTCGTACGTTGATTGGTCGATAGTTAACACTGCTCGGTTCAATCCAAGAATAGGAGTTGTCGAGAGTGTTTGGGACCGACGTTAGAGAGTCGGTCTGTGTATTGGCGTGTGGGCTAAGTGTCCCGGCGTATATTTTACTACCTACCGAGGTTTTGCCTCGGTACCTCTGTTCAGGCTTGCAAAAGTCGGTACCCTCCTATCTGAGGGACTGCCGAGGTTGGCGCGAAAGCGCGATATTGCATCCTGGCCCTCGTTCGTGGCTAGGCGTGCAGGTTTAAGGGGTGACCGACAATAACCTCGGTATACAGAGGGCAGTAACCAACCCGGTGTAAGGGATCGTTCCTGGTCTTCAGGTTAGGATCCAACTTTCGTTGACCGTTTTCGGGAGACGTTTGTTGTTGGTGGGACTCATACCATTTGGTAGCCATATTTTCTGTGTATTCCTATACCACACTGAGCTTCAAGCGCTGATCCTGATCCTGAGCTGCTGGAGCAGAAGCTTTAGAGCTGGCGGGAGCATAGTGGGGTGTCTGAGTTTGAAAACGCTTTCCAAGCGTACCTTTCACTCGACCCTTCGCGTAGTCGAAAAGGAGCTTGCGCTCCAGGCGTACATCCGCTTCGACGAAGCTGGCTCGCAGAGCCTCCATGGACAATAACTTACGGCTTCGGAAAGCCCAAGTCGTCATCAATGAGTCATAATCCGACTCGGTTTCCCCAGGCGCCAGAGCCAGCACCACAGTGCGTACCCCGGGTACCGATTGCCCGCTCGCTTGAGCTTGTAGACGAGTACGATACTCATCGAGCGTCGAGATCTGAGTCGTCAGAAAACGAGCGCGTAGCGCTTCACGAGCGGCTAACTGATCCGGAAGTCAGGAACCTCATGCTTCTTGAGCTGTCGCTCTTGCGCCACGTCGAGAGGATTAGTGATCGGATGATCCTCCAAACCGCGCGAGGGGCGTAGTGCGTTAAGACCTTCAACGCCGCGCCGTTCAGCGAACGGACTGGGAGTACGAAGCGCTGGGCGCTCGGCAGGCAAGGGTTTCATCCTCGTGGACCTCTCCAGCCTCGGACTCTTCATAGTCCACTGAGGTCTCCGAGAATTGCTCAAAGAGCATCTCGTTCGCGGTGCGCGGTGCGCGGTCGCTTTGGCTCGGGAGCCTTGGGGCTGGACATGATCACTCATGGGTGTCGCGCTTGTGCTCAGAGTAATACTCTTGCACGGAGAGCTTCTCGATCACGGGAGACAGGATGTCTTCGAGGCCGCTGGCCGTTAGTGTAACGGGGTTACTCGATAAAGTACGGTTGTGTAAGGTCACCCTATTTGGTGTGACCACACCCTCCCTAAAACAGTACTCAGTACGTGAAAGGTATCAAGATATCAGTAGGTGGCTTCACAGCCAATAGATATGCATTAGACTAGGCTCTACTATGTTAGATAGTGAGTCCTATAGATTTACACCAGGGCGGCTTTGCCGCCGATAGCAATAATACATTCAGTTTACCTTTAACATTAAGAGTTTCATTGTCTTGTAAAGACTGCTATTTCTTGGAGCCTGTACGCTACTGTCGTACGCTCGTCCCTGTTCTTCGTATAAGAACGCTAAGGTATACTACCTGCTTAAGTGACTCACTGAGTCCGACTAAGTCTTCCTCTACGCTACAGTCTACGGCAGCCCCGCTGCAGTTAGTGCACTCAGTGCGGGCGACGTGGGGATGCTACTGGAATCAGTCGACGGTGGAATGACCGAAAACAGTTGTTAGCCATACAACAGTACGTCGGCCAGCTCGCGGAGGACTTGAAAAGTTTTGAAGCGCGGAGCTTGAGGGATGGCGACCCCGTCACACGCGTCAATTGACGCTACCTCAATGAGGCGAATTGGCGAGTGACGACACGCGGTGTCCTCAGTCTGGAGGGGAGTGTAACGGGGTCATAAAGAGTTACGGTTACGTAGGTCACTCTATCGAGAGTGACCACACTATTCCTAAATCAGTACTCAGTACGTGAAAGTTAACAGGATATGAGTAGGTCGCTTCACAGCCAATATATATGCATTAGACTGGGCTCTACTATATATGGCAATGGTGTAGTGTGCAAACCGCTTTTGGTTGTAACGTTTAGTAAACCGCTCTATATATATAGTGTCCCGGATGAACGTTCATCCGGCCCCCTTTAGGTCCCCCGACCCCCATTTATTTTGGGTATCTAGGTCCCCGAACGTTCATCTAGGGTCCCAAGAACCCAAATCACACTAATTTAGGATATTTCAAATATAAGTTTGGGACAGGGATTTACCGGGGTTGACCTCTGATTGTTGATACCAACAAAACTAAGATTTCCTATTTCTGATAATTTATCAAGGTTTAACGTTAATTTTTGTTGCGTGTGTGCCAACCGCTTTTGATTGTAGAGTATAGACAACCGCTAGGAGAAGTGAGAATAAGTGGGGTGAAAGGATGGATGATGATAGAGGGTAGAGTGAGAATATGTGGAGTATATTTGTGAATAGAGTAAGTGGATGTGAAATATTTATATTGGGTATTTGGATGAGAAAAGAGGATGATGAGTGAGGGTTTGTTGGGATGAATAATGTATTGATGTAGAATGAGTGAAAATTGTATATGGATAAATATAGAGTGGAAGTGAAATGATTAGTGGTGAGGTATGAAGGGATATTTGATGTGGAGTGTTTGGAAGTAGAGTAAAGAGTAAATGGATGAAAATAAGGAAATTAGTGTGGATATTTAAGTTTTGTGAATGAATTGGTTGATAATTATTTAGAATAATATATTTAAAGTTGTTGATAAATGATAAATAATATTTTTGGTGAATAGTAAGTAAAAATGTAGTTTATATGATTGATGTGGAATGAATGTTTATAAAAATGGTTGTGTTATAGTAATATGTAGTGTAAAGGAGGGTGTGGTAGAAGAAATAGGTAAAAATAAAGAAGGTTGGTGAGAGTATAATGAAGAGTGTATGGAATAGTTAGAGATATATTGAGAAGTATGTAAAATATATAAATATAGTATGATGGTGAATGAGATAAATTAAATATAGGAATTGTTGGTGATGTGAATAAGAGATATATGTGTAGTTAGTGTAAGGAGTATATAAGAATGGATAGTGATTGGATTTGAATGGGGATAAGATTATATTAGAGAGTAGTGAATGTTGATTTTTAATGTATTATTAAAGGAAATTAATGTGAAGTGGGTATAGAAAAAAATGATAAGTGATATGAAGGAGAGTGAAGGGATGAATATTGTGTTTATGAAGAGTGAGTGGATGTAGAGTGAATGGAAGTAAAATAAAAGGTAGTAAAAAGAGGTTGAGTGAAGTGGTGAATGGAGAGTGGATGTGGAGAAGAAGTAGGAGAAGTAAATGGAAGTGGGGTGGATGGGTAAATGATGATGGTATGTAGGGTGAGAGTATGTGTAATATTTGAGAATAAAGAAAGTATTTAAATAGTGTATATGGATGTGAAAAGTGGGTTTTGAATGAGTGGATGTTGGGATGAATAATAAATAGATGAGGGATGAGTGGAATAATGAATAGGGATGGAGATATAGTAAAAGTGAGGTGAAATGATTAGTGTGAAGGATGAAAGGATATTTGATAAAAATAGTTGGAACGTAGAATAAAAGAGTATAGAGAAAATGGAGGTAAAGAAGGTTGAGTGAAGTGAAGTGTGTAGAAGAGAGTGAATAAGGAGAATTATTTTTTAATAGATTATTGGATGTGGTGTAAGGGATATGAGGAATGGGTAGTAATTAGGAATGATAGTATGGAGAGGATTGAAATTGTTTAAGGTTTATTGTTGTTGTTTGGTGAAAAGTGAAATAATGGTGAAGAAATGTGAATAAATTGTTTGTGATGTGAATGTATATATTGGTATTAGAGTGGATATATAATGTTTGGGTTTGAATTGGTTGATAATTATATAGAGTAATATGTTGGAAAAGTGATAAAATTATTGTGTGAAGAGTAAGTAATAATGTAAGTTATGTGATTGGTGTGGGTTGAGTGTTTGTTGAAATGGTTATGTGATAGAAATATGAAGTGAAAAGAGGGTTTATAATATAAAAAGAAAGGTTGATGAGAGTTAAATGAGGGAGTGTATGGAAGAGATTTATAGATATAATTAGAAGTATGAAAAATATATAGAGAGTATGGTGAGTTGGTTATAAGTATTTGAATAATAAAATAGAGGAATGGATGGTGATGTGTAAGTTATTAAAAATGTGAGGTAAATAGGAGATATATGTGTAGTTGGGATAGAGAGTATATATGTAATTATAGTAGATGAAGAATTGTTGGTATAAAAAGTGTGAATAGAGAGTTGGTAGATTTGAATTTGGATAGAAAGTGTGTGGGTAAGTAGATGTGTTGGATTATTTTTTGAAAAATGTGAATTGTATAATGTTTGTGGAAAATGTTTAGGATTTATATTAGGATGTATTAAAAGAAAAATAGTTGTTTTTAGGGTTTATTGAAAAATAGAAAACGAAGTTTAGGGTTTAGGGTTTAGGGTTTAAGGTTTAGGGTTTAGGGTTTAGGGTTTAGGGTTTAGGGTTTAGGGTTTAGGGTTTAGGGTTTAGGGTTTAGGGTTTAGGGTTTAGGGTTTAGGGTTTAGGGTTTAGGGTTTAGGGTTTAGGGTTTAGGGTTTAGGGTTTAGGGTTTAGGGTTTAGGGTTTAGGGTTTAGGGTTTAGGGTTTAGGGTTTAGGGTTTAGGGTTTAGGGTTTAGGGTTTAGGGTTTAGGGTTTAGGGTTTAGGGTTTAGGGTTTAGGGTTTAGGGTTTAGGGTTTAGGTTTAGGGTTTAGGGTTTAGGGTTTAGGGTTTA